>VXBJ01000661.1:247029-283302 GCA_013400055.1 Nycticryphes semicollaris
CTTGGGAACTGCAACACTGCTAGGCTTTTTGTTAGCATTGAGATATTATTCAGAATCTCACCCCTAAATGATATTAGTAAGTTTTAGTCATAAATCTGGATTGATTTTTCTCAGTTTCTCCATTCCCCATATGGAGCTGGAAAACAGCAATGAGAGCTGACAAGTCGGCTTTAAATCTACAGAAAGCAAGGCAGCAATGTTCTTTGCTTCCAGTCAGAGAAGACAAGCAGAACAGCAATTTACCCTTGGCCTGAGTGTGGAAAGCTTTCTCCAAAGCATACCACCAGGCTCCTGGTTTTAAACAGAAATTTATGGCTTACGTACCTTCGGAAGCTGGGCAGATCTCTCAAGTGTCTTCTTTTTCTCAGTGAGACAGCACTGTGACAGGTAACATGACAAGGGCACAGTGGGCGATGTGAGACAGGAGGAACTACCTCTCAGGACTGCACCTGAGGAGCTGAGCCCCTTGGAGGAGGGCATCCGGTCAGCTGGCAGAAGGGCCAGCAGCAGCAGCACAGCACTGTGACCTCTCCAGCTCCATGTTTCTGCACAGAAAGCATCAAGATGGAGAGAACTGCACAACCTCGGGAACCTTGACACATTTTATTAGTGTACAGCATGCTAAAGAGTAGTAACTATTTCTGCCACACTCCTTGTGTGAACATTGGTAGAAAAAAGTGTGGTCATGATGAAGACAAGAGCTCTAGCTAAACAGAGTAGTTTGTATGTGGTTGATTGTTGATCCTCACCCTTAGCATGAATTTGCCTGTGGTAGCTTCTGACTTGTTCTGGACACAAATGACTGGTATAGGTAAGCCTGGTCAAAATGTTATCCATAACATATTCTACTATGGTTTAAATTAAGAATTGTTATAGGTATTAGGAGATGTGAAAATGGCAAACACATAAGTTTTATCCTTTCATAAGTATTCAGGGTGAGAACGTCCTCAAAAATAATTAAGAATGCCATGCAGAAACCACATTGGGAGAGTTATTAAGGGTATTGTGTGGATTAAATGCCTCTTCTTTGTCTGAGCTGTTCGATCTTTCTGTAGTGCAAAACAGCTACACAACAGGATAGTTAATGATTTGGGTCTACATAAAATCTCGGGCTTATAGCTCATTGAGTCTGTGGGGAAGAAAAGCTGGGGAAAGCAGACTAGAGGGGCTGGTGTTGCTCCTGGATGCAGAAGGTACCTGGGCTAGTTTTTAATCCTCTGGTTTGAGGATTGCCAGCAGGGCATCTGTGACCACAGAGCACACAGAATGGGTTCACTGCACTTGTACTGATTTTTTTGTGTCAAGCTGGATATCCGTGTTACAGATGTTACACTCACAATTGCAAACTGATTCTAATATATCTGCACAAGCTGAGCCATGCCTCAGCATCAGTGCTGTAGAGTTTGCAAGATGCTGTCTTTTAGGTTAGGGTCATGAGCACTGCTAGAGGTTTTTGCTGTGTTTTGAGTGTTCTTTTCTTTTTCTGAGCAGATGTATATGCACATCTACTGTTTAAAGATCCAAAAGCCTTGCAAAGCTTTCGAGTTGAAAAGCGGGACTAAGAACAGATCTAACTCTGTGACAGTACTTTCTCTTTAAAATAAAAAATCAGCCTGAAAAATTGTAAAATCTGATGTACTTGTCACCATGCCAATGATTCACAAATTTGTTTATCTTTTAACCAATGAAGAACACACTGTACACATAAAGCATTAACTAAAAACTATGTGACCGGTAAAGATGCACATACTATGACTTTTTTGATAGACTCTTTGCTGTGACTTCTTTTAACCAATACCTTTGCATGACTCTAAGTTGGGAAATTCATTGCATTATACTGTATTCAGGTTTATTTTTTTAATAAAAGACAGAAACGAAGTTCTATAGCACTACATCTGTTAAGTGTCTAATGAAAAATCAATAGCAACTGGGTACCTTATTCCAAGAATTGCTTTTAGAAATTCTACCCAAGGGATATTTGTGAGAGGTAGGTTTAGTGTCTTAATTCCCACAAAGTCTGTAATTCTAGCCTGTTTCTTCTCGGTTGGTATTCATTGCAATACCTATAAAAAAACTTAGTAAAGTATGCTCATAAAAATTTAGTAAAGTTTTATAAGTGTTACAGTAAATAGAAACCAAGAAGAATCTATGGACCAACTCTCATATGTGCAGTAAAGAGAGACCAAGAAAAAGCACTGACGGCAGGTTGTAAATAAATGGCATTCTTCAGGACACAGACTAAGCAGCATTATGTTTGTTTTAGTACCGTAATTCACTGGATATATGGAGATGATTCTCCTCCTATTTGCACTATAGTAAGCCAAGAGTTTGCTTAACTAATTGTAGGTTGAGGGATTTACATCCTTTTGGACTCCTGTGTGTGAAAAGAAGAATCCATTCCTCAATGTATATATTTATTTTCTGAAATTAAATAGGTTTTTACAAGAATAAAAGCAATAAAACTTTCCATCCATAGAATCAATATCTCTACAGTTAAAGTCATACAGCTATTATACTAAACCAATGAAGTTTTAGGACAGAGTTGATAACCAAGAAACCCACACAGTGGCAAATTGGCCTTTGTTCTTTTCAACAAAGAAATATAACCTGAGATTTTTTGCTTGACCTTATTAAAATTTCTTTACAGAGATTGTTAGCAGTAAAATAATTTTTGGATATTTTACTTCTGAGCAATCAGTGATTAAAAGCATATATTTCCTTTTCTGTTAATTTTAGGCCCTGTCCAGAGTTTCTCACTTTATATAAAAAATATTATTCTTTTGCTCTTGTACTCCTTCAGAGCACTGCTATTTGAATCTTCAAACTAGATTTTTACTGTGTGCTCAAAAATACCAAAACAGTTGCTCACAGGAACATATATATCTCTATAATTTTCAGCTCATTTTATCAATCAGTTTATCATATTTCAGATTTCCTCTGAGCTGCACAGATAAAATGAACACTTAAAGAACAAATACAAATGTAGGGGACTACAAGTCCTTGCAAAAAAAGGGGCATTAAATTTGGATTCAAAAAAACAGTGTTATGCAAAGACATTTATAAGCTGTTGAGAACTGTTTTGCAACCTATTTGAAACTTGAAAATTCTTTTTTGCTAAACCTACCAAACCTGCAAAACTTGTCTGGCACCTGCCTGGGGTTGGGGTGGTTGTATACCTTGTTCAGTGAAGTATCCCACCATCAACTGAAAATCACTGGGGACGTCCTACTGCCATTGCAAATATCTTAAAGGAGGGTCTGTGAAACAGCTACATAATCAAAACCATATCTAAGGGTAGATTTTCAATGAACTACTTACAAAAGCTGCTAAAATACCATGTCTATACCATACAGTGTTGTGTGCTAAAAAGATACTTGAGCCAGTCATACACGGGCTGGCTTTAAATAACGAAAGTAATAGCCTAAGGAGTACTGAACTCAATTGGGTTAAGAAATCATACAAATTAGCTCACTACAAACCATTTCCTGTACCTTAGATACACAGCTCTAGCTCAGACATCTTAGCAGTCCACTGCAATGCGATATATCATTTGTTGTTTAGCTTCATGTATGTGGTAGGGTGTTCTTACACTTAAAGTACAGAAGGTTTGCATGGCATGGACTGCCACTGGGCAGTTGTTTTTCTTCCAACACTCAGGACACCAAAAAAGGGAAATGTAATGAATTTGCATGAATCAAGGATTCAACACCATTCTCTTAAAAAAAAAAAATAAAAAAGAAGAATTGTCTGTGGGGTTCATTTGAGTTTCAAGATAAATTACTGGTCATAATCTCAGTGCTGCTCAGGTTCTCTCCTGATTTTATTTTTGCTAAGAACTCTAAAAGAATTTTGCTGTACCAAGTTATTCAAATTTAGAACATAATAGAAGCATAAGCTCTTATCCAGCAGCAGCCATATCTGCCTGCATTAAAATATCTAACGCTTATTTGCTCAATCTCCAATTTACATTTATCTACTCAAACACAAGAAAGGTCTGCAGGCTAAAAAAGGGAAAAGCATTCCACAGCTCCGACATGCAGAGCACACAGACCGAATGAAGTCCTTTTCCTGTAATGCTCTGCATTTGTCTACTAATGATTCTGACAAAACCAAATATAACCCAGCTCAAGACCTTAAAAGCTGATTTGAATAAATTTAAAGCAGCTATGGGATGGATGCTTATTATTATTCATAGCTCCATTAAACATTGCTTCGCCTGTCTATGTTCCATATTTAGAAAAACTAAGATTCAAACTAGGTATTTTTGCCATGAGTTTTAGCATTTGAGCAGCTTATTTATGGTATCCAGAGTTATTGTCTCAAGAGCACTGCAATGATATAGTGACATTTCCCCAAAGCCTCACACCACACAGTCCTAGATGTGCCCTTGCAGCAAAGGGGGCTAACGGCATCCTGCTCTGCATTAGGAGGGCTGTTGCCAGCAGGTTGACCGAGGTGATCCTTCCTTTCTACTTAACACTGGTGAGGCCACATCTAGGATGCTGTCCAGTTCTGGGCCCTCCTCAGTACAAGAGAGACATGGACACACTGGAGAGAGTCCAAAAAAGGACGACTGAGATGATTAAGGCACTGAAACATCTCACATGTGAGGAAAGGCTGAGAGAGCTGGGACTGTTCAGCCTGGATAAGAGAAGGCTCAGAGTGATCTCATGGATGTATATAAATACCTGATGGGGGGAAGCAAAGAAGATGCAGCCATGTGTTTTTCAGCAGTGCTCAGCAACTAGACCAGAGGCAGCGGGCACAAACTGACACATAGGATCAGGTCCCTCTGAATATCCGGAGAAGTTGGTCTTCACAGAGGCATTGGAAGTAGGTCAAATCTTCACCTAAAAATGTTACAGAGCTCAGTATAACGTAACATAACCCATGTATAAGCTTAGCATTGTAAAGACATAACACTGCAGGTGACTCAGATTTAGCTCAGATGTATTCCATAACTGAAAAAAGAGTTTTACAGTATGTTTTGCCCTTTTACCAGGTCCACAAAAAACCTCAGGAATTAAACTCAAATTCCAGGATTGGTGTTCAGAGCCACAGCTGTAAGAAGTGTCATGGGGTTTATCTGCCAAAAATCTCTAGAAGCAGTTGCACTCTGATTTTGAGCTTAATCTTTATTACATGCTTTTTCTGCCCTGGTGACACAGTATGGAAAGATTCTCATATTTTCCTTTTATGAAAGGTCATTGGAAAGATGTTGCTCCGTTGTTCATTATGATGAATTGGGTTAATTGGCATAAGATCAAATTGGTTCCTGATATCAGCGTGATATCATTTTATTAGGGATTTTTCAAACACTGCAATTGACAAGTCCATGTTTGCATCGTAAGAGTTAAAGACATGTCTTTCCTCTGAGGTATTCAGAATATCTCATTGCAATTCAGTGGGAGGATGACCTCTGGTTTAAGGCTAAAAATCTGGTTTACTGTCTGATTGGGTTTTATATAAAGTTCCACATAATTCTAGTTAAACCACAATTTGTAATGCTATGGCAAATTATCATTCAATTAGACTTAACTCTCACAGAAATACCCATACATAGGAGATATAGGAGATTCATGAAGGAGACTGCACAGGGTATGGATCATGTTCTCTTTATAAACACAGATGGACATTTCATTACAAATCAATAGGATGTAAGTGATGCCTGAAACAATTATTTTAATATAGTTAATTCCCAAAAGCCCCAGCTAGAAGTAAATGCTTGTCACTGAGCCAGGTTGTGTCACCTTTACAAACACTGAGCACTGCCTTGGTTCCTGAATTAAGAAAGAATAAGTTTTTACACAGTCACCCAAGTAAGCCTACTTAATGAAAGAAAAGTACTCTTAGGCTAAATCTTAAGTATCCTTTAGAGGCATGAGGTCATGATCCCTCAGGATTGTCACAAAACTCAGGTCTTTACTTCATAGGATCACCTTGGACTTCAATATTTATATACTTAACACTAAAAGCATGGTAATGGCTTCTTCTTTTCTTAGAAAATTCATGAGTAAAATATAAATATAAGTTGACATCAACAACTCTCTTAATGTCATGGCAATTAACCTCAATCATTTCTAATTCAGTTCAGTCATTTTGGGGGGATATTAAGTCTACTCCTCCATGGAAACTACCAGTTCTAGTTTATTTTTTGATTTATTTTGTTCTCATGCATGTGTGCATGGAGACATTTTTAGCTTTGCTGTCTGAGAAATAAGTATGTGTTTATTAATATAAATTTTTTCGAAATGGCTTGTCAACTTAGCTGAACTAGATGCTTTACAAGATGCAATAAAATGTCTTTACTTGTCTTAAATTCCAGGTTTTAAGCCCATCATTAGAAGATGTTATCTGCTTACAACTGGTTTCCTCTATCAATGAAAGGTTAATAAAGTGAGTTAGCTTTGAATTGTATGAAAAGCAGCAAAGAGGGTTTAGTTAGGCCATCTTATCTGTCTGATGTGTTATTGACTTCAGTCGATATTCTCTGTGGGATGCACGTAACAGACTTTTGTATGCTGAAAATTAGATCACATTTTAAATTTTGGCTTGTCTTCCTTGAACACATGGCATTACTGTCTTCTAGCTGTAATTATTGTTTTCTAAGGAAAATAAATCCTATTTTACAGTTTTTATTTTAAAAATAATTCCTGAAATGTCCAACTTGGAGCCTTTAAACTACAGCGTTATGGAAGTTATGATACTGGGAGTTAATAAGAAGGATAAGGATGGAGTGCTATGGCTGAAGAAGCCAACCATCTCCACATCTGACAGTCTTAATAGATCTGTGTTTATTCTTTGTGATCAAAATGGCAAAAATTGTTTAGACAGTCAGCTCTTGAAAACTAGTGATAACTATAACTGTGAGCCTACAGATGTCCAGACCTAAATAGTTTCTAGTGAGATGCAAAGTGGCTTTACACTAAGTCCAGTAGAGTTTGTTCAGGTCTGTCAGGACCATCGACATACCGTGCATATATACATAATCTAAATTATAATTTAGATTAACATTAATTCAATAGTTTCAGGGAGAATACCTAATTAATAATAAATAGTCAGAATTCGTGTTGTACTTAAAATATAAACCATGTAAATTTAGAGGTATTCTAAATAAAATAAAAAAATGTTTCTTTTACACTTATGTATTTTTGCAGATTATCTAGTAAAACACCCACACAGAGATCTTTTCTTAACAGTAAGAAATTCTTGTCCTTTTATTACAATGCAAAAAGTAACAAAGTAACATTTTCAAGGTTTGCTCTACAGCATAGTCCCATTTTCGATGTTCATTTTTGCAAATTGCCTGAGACAATCTCTTCATTCAACTCGGTTGCCAACAGAGGTTTCAGTTTTCCATCACCCTCACTGGAACATATCCCAATCAGCACTCAATAAGTCACTTTCTCTCCCTATTCATCTTCCTATAGCTTTCAGTCCCTATATATACAGACAATATTTAAATTCCTTTCCTAATGCAATCATACTTTTATCATAGACAGATCAAAGCATATTAATAAGTTTCCATAATTATACTGCACACTTTTTAGTGGAAAAACCCAGACTGCTGGTGGCATAAGTCTAAGGTGAGCATGGCAAGGAACTCAAGGACATCTAATTTTTCATTAACATATGTAATGCAACATCACTACTAATATACCCCAGTCTAAAGGACTAAACCTGAAGTTTTTGTTAGCACTGCTTATGTCCTGTACTGAAGGCTCAGAATATGATCAGACTCCATTTACACCAACACTTATATCTATGCAGGACCTGGAGGGAAATGCCCCTATGTTAATGAACTCTTATTTTACCAATTATATCTGCAGTTTATTACAGACAACCTAAAAGTCTTGTTGAGATTTTTTACTGACCAGGAATGAGAAAAATGCTTTGGATTTATTTGATTTTGTAGTCATGTTTCATCAGTTAATATTAAAGTGAAAAAATCTATTTATGAGATGTAGAAATACACACCAGATAGACTGGATGAGAATAAGGGTTCATTGATGCATCTAGTGGAAAGAATTAGATGTTGAAAAAAAACCCCAAACTTTTGTGATTTATTAAACATTAAAGAACTGTGTTCAGAAAAAGATAAAAAATCCTAGTGAAAATTGCCCTGTGAGATTCAGATGGTGTAACAATTCTCTTACTCTACTAAAAGTGTAGTTTGATGACAGGGGCCTTGAAAGTATGGGCACAGAATGAAACCAGAGGCCCCAGGCTTCTAACTCCCAAATAATCAAGTAGCGGTCATTCAAATTATAGGATGTGACTTCAAGAGCTGTGTAAAACTGGATTAAGCAAAACAAAACCAAAAAAACACATGAGAAGGAAACACAAGTGTGTTCAACACTCAGTCCACATTGAGAGGGTTGGATGTCCATGGTTGAGGACCTGTCTGGAGACTCAAAGATGAGATAAAAGGTACTGTATGGCTGTCTCTGCCCTGAGTCATCAAGGTTCAGCCAGCCAAGTTATTCAGGGCTGTTGAACACCATGGCTGCATGCATGCCTGCACATGCACCTTCATGCACACTTCCCTTAAGCATTCTGCACCATTCACATCCTCATGATAAAGCTCATTTCATGTGAGTTGCATTTGGCTAGTTAAAAACAACCACGCCTGTTAATCTCATTAAACTTCAGTTTTTCAGACTTATTTCTTCTCAAAATACCTCTCTGTCAGTCTGACTTCTGGAAATAAGGTGGTTAACCATAAGTGGTGGCACAAATTCTGTAAGTATAGCTTGGCCTCTACATTAAGAATAAAAACCCCAGAATCTAAAAATAGCAAATTAGTAGTAAAAATAGTACATAAAAATGATGATGGAATAATATGTTTATGTACATCAGTCTAAAATGTTGAGTTTCCCTGCATGTTAGTACTTTTGTATTGTACTTACAGTGGAAATAAAACTATAGTGGCTCAAAATTTATATACCACACTGTTTTACTATACACAGGAAAGCTATTTTGTGGAGCTGGCTTTTCCTGGTAAATTTTCTAAACTACTCTTTCTCCTTGGAATTATTATTATTAGAGCTTTTTGCTCCTGACAACTATATTTCTTTAATCATAGCTTTCAGAACATCAACTTTTCAAGGAAAAAAAAAAAAGAAATAATAAAAGTGCTTCAGTCTATTTTAAATGTTCACATCTGGATGCACATGTCTCACCACAGTATGCTGTTCTGAAGTGTGTGACAGTTTCAGCACAAACATATATATTGTGTTTGTCTTAAAGCTACCAAAATTATCAGTCACCTATCCATCCTGATACTCTATACTTATATAGGGCAGGGACTCTCTTACACTTAATTATCCACATGTTGGTGTGGGCAAATCTGGCTGCTGCATGCTGGTAGTATTTGGCATGGCACGTGAAAATAATGCTTAGGATCTGTGACAAGGTGTATGGAAAAAGCAAAAGTGAATCTGTTGCTGTGATAATCGATCATATTAACTTACTTTAAACTCAGAAGAAGACCCACATTTTTGGAAATAATCTTTTCTGCCAAAATCTTTATTTGCATCCCTCAGGAGACACTGTAAAACATTGTTCTTTGTCAGATATGAACAGCAGTGATTGACTGTGATATTTGTAGGGTTCATCCACTCGAGATACCTCTCCAGGGAGGAATCCTATCTTCCTTTCCCCTAGACAGATTGTTATAAGTTAGAGCTCCTGGGGATTTCTTTGATTTATGTGAAAGGAAGTTTCAGTACAAGCAGTCTAGAATTAGGAGGACGCAGTGTGAAAAATCACATCATGTTGGTACCTCCTCTTTGAAGTGCTAAATGCACTTGGATCTTAAAACAAGACATGGTACTGTCCTTTACAGATGTTACAAAATTCCTAGTGAAGTTTAGGATAAATCACCACAATTTTATCAAACACTGCATGAATTTGTGTATGTAAAGTCATGCCTCGTAAACTTTCTAGTTGTAAATCTCTTACTGGAATTTGTTTCCATTTGATTTAAGACTTCTGAAGCATGGCAGTGAACACATAGGTAACACAAATGTTTTCAAAGTGAACATTGTCAGGTCATCTGTTCTGAGATTAGTACCAAATGCTTCAAGAAGAAGATATAAAGTATGCATTTAGTGGAATAATCTTTGGGGTTATACCCCACTAATTACTCGTTAGCATATTCATATTCAAAACATCAGGCCTCACATGAAACAAATTCCTTTAGCTTTTGTTATACAACAAGAAACTTTGTGAACTTTTTCGAAATGTCTTTCAAAATTGTTGTCTGTCCTCCTTTGTTATATTAAAAGTATAGAGGAACACCTGGCTAACTCATATTCTTTTCCCTACCTCTACCTCAATCTGGTTTTTGATGTGTCCAAAATAAAGTTCTTAAATGTCCAATGCTAATAATATTTATAACCTTCACAGTACCTTTATGTATGAAGAGCATTCCAAAACTCCACCCACTTTCATTGTTTCTTTTAAAATTTCAACTACATTTTTATTAATTGCTGGGAAAATAGAGGAAAATATTGAGCTATATGCAAAGACATATGAATCTTTACTCTGTGTTGATTTTGTTTATTTCTAAGAGAGCAACATGGGCTGTACTGCATAAGGGATCTAAGCACTTGATGATATAGAAATTAGTTTCAAATACGAAGGAAACTTTTATGTTTTTAGGTCAAAGCTTGCCATATTATCTGACTTCTGAATATTGTAAGCTAAAACCAAAGGAATGTGTGTTACTTTAAAAAGATTTGCCCTTTGAGGTTTTAAAATCCTTTTAACTTGCAGGTAGATGTTGAAGGAACCCTCTGAAAGTTGTAATGACAGAGACTGATACAAGTGTACTTCCCTGTAACCTTTTGCTATATTGTAAGCTTCATGCAATTTCATGGACTTATACATGATTTATTTCATGTGGTAGAGTATACTAAGAAAAATCAAGATATACATAAACTTAGCTCGCCATCAAAAATTAATACATTACAAAATGATTTAAAATAGAAATGTGACATATGACAGCATGAAATACTGTGATATATCACGAGGTGACCTGAAAGTTAGCTAGTTGTCAAACTGTTTTAAAAAACATACCCCAGAAATTAAATCTTCAATAGGTCAAGGCTGCGCCTTGTTCCCTTTCTTGTAAAATGAATGGTTTCAGAGGAGGCTATTCTCATTCTTACCTTGACAGTCACTATTTCAGTGCTAAAAATCCACAACAATGACAGACGATTTCCAAGAAGTATTACAGAGATAATGTTTCCTCCCACGGTGAGACATCATCATGTTAAACTCTTTAGTGCTACTGTGATTAAGTGAACATAATATCCTGCATAGTCCATGACCTTATCTCTCTTCAGTTTTCTAGTGGCAGAGGAAAGATGTATTTTTAATCATGTGTTTTAAATCTGATTTCTAAACATTTGTGTTCTCCATTTCACAGTGTCAGGGAGCTAGCTCCCACTTCAGTATGTCACAGCATATCCCTTTAAAGTAGATAAAAGACTTATACTGCAAAATTCAGTCCCAGACCCAGCTTTTAAAACACCTCAGATTTTGTTCACAGTTGGAAAAGATCATTAAATGTCTGAGGAAACAAAATACGCATCTGGATTCAGGTTCTGATTCAAAAAATTGCCTTCTATTACCTATTCACCCAACTTCAATGCATTTTTCTGTGCAAATATTTCTTTCTATTACCTTCTTTGTAACAGTATGCTGGCCTGAAGGTCTTTCCACATGCCAGTAAATGTAGTTTATTTTAGTTTACTGAGTCTACAAATGTACTCACTGTCATTTTTATTCTAAGTCACTAATGAAAATGTTAAATAACACCACTGCATCTACAGCAGATTCTCAGTAACCTTATTCTATTTACTAGACCACTCTGATAAATTCAAGATTGGAATCACCTGTGTAAATACATTTTTTCTACCAGTTTTCTACACATTAAAGATATTTTTTCTATCCTTATGGTATTTATACCCTACTATTATGTAAACCATGTTTTTCAGACCTGTTTATGGGAATGTCATCACTTATAATACCAGAAGTCTCTCTGAAGTTAAAGCATTCACAGTCTACTGTTTGACAACCCACTAGGCTAATTATCATGTTGCAAGAGGAAATTAAGCTAATTTAAGATGATTTCTCTTTTTTTTATCCATGCTGTCTGTTATTTAGCATCCCATTATTATCCCGGTGCTCTCAGTTTGACTATTTATTCCATTTGTTTTATCCCAGGGCTGAACTGAAGTCAACTGGGCTATAAGTCTCTGGCTCTTAGTTTTGTCTGCTTTTGAAGACAGAACTGTTAGCACATTCTGCAGAAGTCATGTTATCTTTCAACCATTATTAAAAAGAGTAAATTTTCTCAGTAAATATGCAAGGAAAGGACAGCCAAAATATGTACAATTATTATTAGCAGTAGTAGTAGTAGTATTGTGCGTAGATCAAATTAGAAATGTGAGTGCAGGTACCTCCCCCATCTTCTGACAAGTATGCTGAGATCTGTGTTAATTTACCTTAATTGCTTTGAATGAAAGTGGGAAAAAATATTCCGCAAAAAAGAAAATTTTATATGCTAATTTGCTGCTCTGAAGTGGGCATGCTTTGATTTTATTTTTTTTAAATATATGTTCTTTTCCATCATGACTTTAAAGGAGTCAAATATTAAAATTTAGTGTTTTGACAGACACTGCTTTCCTAAGTATTTTGCAAAATATTTAACTTTATTTCTAAATTGCCAAGAAATAAATTGAATTAATTTTGAAGTCACCAAATCCCATTAAAAACTTTCTTTTTCTATTCAGCTCTACTTTCTTCTTAGCAAACGCAGTTTCAGCTACTTTCCAGCCTCACTGTTATGACTATCAAGCTTAAAGAAAGTAAAGTTTTCAAAAGTTGTCATCAGATGTAGGGAATAGATATAAGTTAAGAAAAACATCTAGTACACCTGAGGTATTGTAGCTTATTTGATCTGTCAAAAACTGCACAAAGTAGACTAAAAGCAAGCCAGAGTAGATACGGGAGCTCAAGACCTCTCTCTGGAATTTTACCTGTCTTGTCCTGAACTTGCAATCAATCAAAACCTACTTTTTTTAACTGCAAGAAGCCAAAACTTAATGTTTTGGTTTTTTTCGCAGTTATAGGGACAGTTGATTACAGGCAGGTGGCCAAAAGAAACTGAACATGTAATAAAAGGTTATGAAAAGTGAGTGACAAATTATTGAAGTGTTGAGGTGGGCTATGGAAAAAAAAATTACTTTTGGCATGCAAAGAGCAACTTAATTTTTACATAAAAAGATGAGAAAGACTCCCCCTGAAATGTAATTGCCTGTATCTAAGTAAATGAAAGGGCTCTTGATAGATGATAGCTGATGACATGACTTTAAATAAAAGAAGCCAGCTAGGCTTTCAAAGAGAAAAACAGGACCACTAGGCCTGAAGAACTGTGCTTATTAGCAATAAGAGGACAATGAGGCACAGAAAGGCCAAAAAGACAGAAAAATAGATTGTTCTTTGCTATGATTCATTACTTGCTTTGAGTTGCCTTTAAGCCTTCCGGGTCTTGTCTCTCCTATCTTTTCCCTACTTCAGTCTTTCCTATCAAGAAATGCCTCTGTAACCAAATAGCAAAAGAAAGAATGTCATCCAGATGAAATTTTTATAGGAAACACTCTGATATAATTGAAATAAAGTAAAAATAGATCAGTTGCTGACTGATTGAGCTGTGCAATTAAAAGCCTCACTGTGCCCGCTCAGCAGCAGACATGCTAAAGTCCAGACTACCTTGCTATTTACTCTGATGGGAGGATACCTGATAACTAAGGAAGGGCCTCTGTCTTACTTTTCCCACATGGTTAACAGAAAAAAAAAATCAAAAGTCTAGAGTCATTCAGCCCACTGAAAATCTAAATTTCCTCTGTCCTCCTCCTACGTTGCTGTTTTGTTCATTGTGAGGATCTTGGCCAGACAGGTATCCTGAAGAGTAGGATCTTCATGAAATACAGTGAGGGACTTGAAGATTTGTCCAGAGGAAGATAATTTTCTGAGTGTGGGATAGCAGGTTCTGAATGAATGACATGGCTCAACCTATGTGAATTGATCACGGCCCTCAGTGAAGAGTGGGAATAGGATAAATCCTAGTCCAACAACACTAGAAGAAAGAGTGGAAGAGTTTTTATTTTAATCAAAAAACTGAGGGCCAAATAAAATCAGTAAACAATTGAAAAGATGGATTTAAGAATTTACTATTAATTCCAGTAATCAATATAAAGCCAAAATATTAAGAGTTGCTTATGCCTCCTTAAAATATTTTTTCACAGGCATTTTGTATGACAGGACTTTAACTTCAGAAGAAGCTGAGATGTTAATTATCCTTAGCTCTGAAGGAATAAATCATAACATTTTTGCAGTCTTTGGTGGAGAAGGAGTTTAGCAGTTACATTATAAGCATTGCTTGCTCCCTTCTGATTTACGTGACACCTGGATAAAAATAGAAGAGACAAAACTCACTGGAAATACAATGTGATGTAATGGATAGGTCTTTGGTCTTACAGTCATTTCTTGTTTTGCCACTAATCTGCTCCTAAAACTCATTTCACCTCTTCT
Source organism: Nycticryphes semicollaris (assembly GCA_013400055.1). Classification (NCBI taxonomy): domain Eukaryota; kingdom Metazoa; phylum Chordata; class Aves; order Charadriiformes; family Rostratulidae; genus Nycticryphes; species Nycticryphes semicollaris. The sequence continues at coordinate 261,634 of VXBJ01000661.1, forward strand.
GTCTAGTCAGATTATCCACCTTTCCAAACAAGGATTGACTTTCACCATGTATTTGTGCAGTGTCTAGCACAATAGGTCTCCAGGTGCTATTGTAATCTGAATAATGAATTATTAACTTGTTCCACTATTATAATACCTTCAGCCAAGTTTGTTTTACATTCTCAAACAAAGCTATGGATGAAACGGGTGTGGCTGTTAGTTACTTTCCTCTAAAATGTCCTATGACTGAATCTCATGCATTTTAAAAGAGCCAATTTGGATGTGTGTTTCTTTCAATCCTCAGTTTCAGGTTTTCTTGTCTTCTATCTCCATATAAATGTCATTAACACTGAGATGCAGACGAGAGTTAACAGTGGAGGGGGGAAAGGGGTATTTTTTCTGTTCTTATGCACAACTTCCATTAGCAGTAATAGGTGTTATGTGTGTGAATTGAGAGAGCAGACATAACTTTATTTGAAGGAAATGACATGTAAAGTTACTTATGGCATGAAAGCAAAGAGCTAGAGCATGTTTTAGTATGGATTATATCTCTGATTGATGTCACACTATATAACCAGATATTTAAAAAAAAGTTCATTTTGTGCTAACTGAGATGACTTATTATACAGCCTGTAAGACTGCAGAGCTAAGATATTGATTGGGAAAATTTGAACTTGAATATTTTCTCCCATTGTGAGAGATTTTCAAATGCTTTATTTTAGTTCTACTAATAAAGAGAAGCTTTGAAACTGTTTTTAATATTATTCTCTCAATGAATGTGAAAAGCAATGAAATAGAGGTGAAAGAAGTATCTTTAAGTGTCACCATCAAGAAAACTGTCGCATTTTTAAGGAATGCAGGGCTTTTTCCCTGGCCAGTGAGTAAAATTATAAGTCAACTTTCTTCCAACTTGCATGTTATGTGACAATTGCTTAAACTAAATGAGAAACTCTTTTTTAGCTCAGGACACTGAGCTCAAGTGGAAGTTGTCAGATTTAATAAAGCAGAATGGTCCTAGGGAAGAAATTTTCTGTTTCTATTTCCAGTGGTGCATCTGTTTGGAGCATGTACTTTCTCTGGCAAATACCAGTTTGCCTACATCACTTGCAATGAACTTTAATTGTGTGCTTTAGTAGAAAGTCTTAATTTTGATCTGACTCCCTTCAGGTAGCAATGAGTCGACTCACATAATCACACCTCCCTGCAGCAGATAAAAATAACCACCTTGATTTTCCCACCTTCTTTACTTTTTAGAAAATGGTTTTATTTTTATGAGTTCACTCTCACAGTTAGCAGGGATCTATAAGCTTTGGAACCTAAGATGGTCCTGCAATAACAGCTATTTCTAAACCATTACAGTAATTAATCACAGAAGGAGCTACTGGAAAAAAATCCTATAATTTTGAACATATAATTGAATTTTTATTGCTTCTAAACTGAAGTGTTTAGACCTTGAGAAAATCAGCTCAGCGGGGAAAAAAAAAGCCTTCCTCTTTGCCTCTCCTTCCTTCTGTGCTTTATACAAAGCTTGGCAGAGCTCACAAGCTAAGTGGGAACTGATTTAGTAGCTCTTTATTTCAGTCTCCCTCCTAAAGTAGAAGAAAAGGTCACTTAAAAATTATTCTCTTAACAAAATGTACTGATCCACTGGAGGTGAGTTAGTATACAAAGTGAAGACTTTCACATCCAAAGCTCACACCAGCACCTTGCATAGGAAGAAATCCATGTGCTCAGAGGAAGCAAGTGTGTCTGGGTTGCCAGTTATACTCACTGGTATTAACAGAGGGTTAAGGATGAAGCTGGGAAAGGTGCAGATAAGTGTCAGCAGGCAAATTTTATCCAATAAAAAAAATAAGGTAAAAAAATTACTTAAGAGCTGTTTGGATGTGGTGTGGGAAGATATGGTGTAGGGGAGGACTTTGTAGAGTAGGGCAGATGGTTGGACTTGATGATCCCAAGGGTCTCTTCCAACCTGAATGATTCTATGATTCTATGAAAAGCACTTAGATCTTATGGAAAAATTATATTTTATGAATAAGAACAGTGTATTTTTAAACCTCTTTTTTTTTCAGTGTTTGTAATAAAAATATTTATATTTTTATGCAATAAATACATCAAATTCTAGCTTTTGTGACTTTTTTTTTTTAAAGTCTTTTCCAAACTCACTAAAATTTGAAAACTTTTTCAGACTTACTAAATTTGATCTTTAAATAAACTAAAATACTATTAGAAAATTGTCTTCTTTCCACTTGGTGGTCCAATTGTTAGACACAAGGAAGAGAGATAATAGGTGTGATGAAGGTAATACAAGATTTATGAACCTTTTTTTCTTCCTTCCCCTAACCACAAATGTTCCTTTGTGTGACAATCTTTAATTCTTATATTAATCCATAATAATTCGTAACCACACTAATCACTATAAGTTTTAGCCAAGAACTAAGAGGTGAAAGAGGTGAAAAAAGAATACGGAGCCCTGTAGTCAATCCTGTATCTATAAAGTCTAAATATGCCTAGATGGCCTGAGTTGGATTACTAGTTTAATTTTCCTGTCCTGAGATCTTAGGTCCCAGGTGAAATGCAATTCTTACCCCTCATTTTTTCTTATGGGACAACATGGTAGACTAAGCCTTCACATGGAAAGACAGTTATATGGAAGGGGAGTAGTAGCAATGGGATGTAAACCATTCTGTGATTCTGCATTTCTGTGAAAATATGTAGCGTGGGAATGTACTAAAACACATAGTCCTGTACTAAAATGTGAAGTTAGGAACAAAAATGGTAAAACAATGGTGTTGACTATTTGCATTTGCATTGCAAATAGTCTCACAGCAACCGGGCTCTGATAATTTTGTCCAAGGAATGGCAATTAAAACAGAATGTTGTATGAAGCCTGAAATATTCAGACTAGAGAGATTTGTAAAAATTCTTAGAAAATAATTTTAATGGTCAGCATCGACCTTCTGGATTGTAAGTATCACCAAACACATAATTCAAGAAGTTTGGAGTTTACAAAGAGAACTCATTATATTTTTTTATTCTTTTTAATTCAAAACAAATTGATAAAATGGACTAACAGCATTTAATTTTAAATGTTTAAGTTGGAAAATTAAGTTTGTAACAAGTCAAATTTGAAATTTGAAATTTTGTTACTGGAAAAAAAAAATCTATAATGGTCTTCAAATTTTTCATTCCCGTATTAGATTTCCTCCCTCTTTCCCACTTTTCTCTCTATTAAGTCATTAATTAACATCTTAAAGAAAGTTTATGTCACTCCTATTCTTCATTTTCCCATATACCACTATAACTTTAGATTATATTAGCTGTGCTTTAATGAAAATTTTGCCCAATTTCCAACCAGAGCTGTGCAAGGAATGCTGACTTTTACAATTGTCAACACATTTGTTAATCAAATATGTGCATTCTAAAAACGATCATACTCCTCCAACTTTTGAGCAGCATTTTAACAATCATGTTAATACCCATTCAGTTAGTGATATTTAACATTTTTCCTTTCCCATGCCTGTATTCTGTCATTTCCATGTCAGATTGTTCCCATACTAATTAATGTTTGAATATCATATAAAATCTATATTTAATGTATAAAGAAACTTACAAGTGTACCGTGTGCATTATATGTGTACAGTTCAGTTAGATTTCAGTCTTTTTCATATGAAAATTCAAAATTTTTCTTTAAATTTCTAAAGCTTTTTGTAGATGAGGGCTTCGCCAGATTGGAGGCTTTTTAATACATAGTTTTTTCCCTACTCTGACAGATGTCAATTTTATTTAAGAATCCATTTACTTGATTTGGTTTCTGTTGACAAAATTAATGTCTTCTTAGAGGAATTCTTTTTTTTTTTTAGGAGTCTTTGTTTCTTCTGCTGCTGAACTCCATTGGTTTTAAGATTTAATTTCACCTCTAGTACAAAAAGAAGAAAACCTTTTCATGGAATTTGTGACAATAATGTTAGCAAATTCTGATCTTAAACTTATAAAATTTCAAACTTTTTTTTCAACCAGCTTTGTGCTACAGGTATTTGTACTCCAAATTCTTAATTGCACCCACAACAGTCAGACATGAATTAACATTTCTGTCATGAATGTCAGAACCCGTCTTGCTGGTTGCTTTGAGGCTTTAGCAAAAATGTGGGTAGATCTCCCAAAAGACTTTCTTCACCAATTAGCCTAAAATTCTTTCTTCTGTACATCAAAGTTATTGAGTACGTTTCATGGAGAACAGTTCCTATATGACTGTGTTCATGATGTTTTGAAATCTTAGCTATGATTGTGTTAATTGATGGATTACTCTCCAGTGCTTTCAAGAGATGGTGGATAAATTCTCTACTGGCTGTTGTCACACAGAAGCAGAACCACACAGTGGTTCGTCAACTCATCTGCCTTTAACACTCACCTTTGGATTGAGCTAATTGTCTCCAGGAAATTATATTTTTCTTTTAATTGACTACAGAGGAATAAGAAATGTCTGGCTTTTACTGAACATCTAGCTTTCTTAAAGTTCTTATTAGATCAGACAATTCCCTCCTTTCCATACTGATCTTATATAGAAATATTGGTATATGCATTGCTAACATATTACTATAACTAATTACAAATCCTTTAATGATTTAATGTCTTACTTTTTCCTGTGTTGCAAAATCCTGTGGTCTGTAGTAGGGTCCCGTATTCTCAAAATGTGCCTATTCCTAACCTGTGTGATATGCATGTCTATATCTCAATCAAATAGATCTATTTGTATTTATATTTTTATTACATACACATTTACAGTGTAAAATGTTTATTGCTTATTTTGAAAGAAAATACATCAATTGCAAGAAAAGTGGTGTAATACAATAATTGGTAAAATCCAAACAGTCATCAAGAATATGAGAAGACAGGTACATGGGACTGTAGCACAGGGGAGCCAAATGTAGCATGTCTGTAAGCTTTTTCTTTTGACTTCTTTTCCTGATTATTAACATTCATCTGATTCTTAAAATTCATCTTCTTTAGAGTCCTGTGACTTCTTACCATGTATGAATGGTGTATGAATGATCTTAAGCAATATGTGAAAAAAAAAAAAAAAGTAAGAAGTTAGGCATTTGAAAAGCTCATGAGCATGAGTACCTCAGCTTTTAAGATATTTTTGCTAGAAGGTAAATAGCAGCAAGCCATAACCTATGCCAGAACACCAGAAAAGCTTTTTCAGAGGTTACTGTATATAGGAAAGCAAAAACATAAAACTGAAAGAGACTCCCTGGGTAATCAAATCAGTCTCTTGCAATTTCCAGCACTGGGTTTTATGATTGTGTTCATGAATTTACCCATTATTTTAATTTCAAATTGGTGGGCAGACACTGCTAAAAGACAGCAAATGGACATTTGCCCAGGAACCTAAGGTTATTCTCAAAATGATCTCGAGTACCAGGAAATTCTTCCTTACGTCATGCAACACTGAGGGACAGTATTTATTCTGTCTCCAATAGATCATATTTCTAACTCCAGAGCATAATGCAATTGTGGGTTTGGCAGTGATTTCAGACTTCTGTGCAAGTGAGAGAAAAAATGAAAAGAAGTCAAAGAGCCACTTTCTCAGACATCCTTCTTTTTGTACAACACAAATTCTGTTACATCTACTTTTTACCTGCTTCACACAAATGAAACGCAGAGCTTTGTTGGAAGGGGCGCTGGATAATTCACAGATAATTAACTTGCATGTATATAGAAAAAACAAATAAAAAGGAGCTTTAAGCCTTTGACTTTGGCTGTGTTATCAACAGTACAGCTCAGTGTTCATGCAGTGTTCCACCCTCTGAATACAAATGTATCATACAAAGTAATTAAGGGAAAAACTTTTTTGTTTCCTTCAGCATAGATCAAATGATACTCCATTTCAAAAAGTGTCACGAATATTAAGAGCTAATAATAATAATTAGAAGTGCCTTATAATTCACAGCCTGGTTTGTTTTTCTTTTTATTTAATAAAGAGTTACTTGAAAAAACCCAAATTTACTGTAATTCTCAGAGTTAAATTATGCCTGCTACATATGCACTTAAGGGTTCATATGGTATCAAGTCTACATTTTTCGATTCAAAAATTGTCTGGAGGAGTTCAGAAGAAAATAACTATATTTCAGTTAAAAGTTATAACACTGATTGCTTTTAGTTATAATGACATATTTTTTCAGACTGTTTAGCTGTACGTCTTACAGATATAAGCATTCACCATATGAAACTTCAATTAGCCATGATTTTCAAGATATAAAAAGGTGCCTATTATAATGGCATAGTGAGAATGTGTGGTATACGATCATTTAAAGTGTTGTTAATTCAATTGCTTTATCTGATCCAAAGTCACTTAGATTATATTAAATTAGCCATCTGTTTGGCTTTCACCTTGGAATGTCTGCCAGATGCTGAGTTTGTTTATAGACAATTCGTTTGCAGACACAGCCTTAACAACAGGCTTGCTTGTTGGGGACTATCCCTGATGGAAGAGTTTACCTGGAAAGATGCAACCATGCACTCCAAAAAACAACTGTGTGTTCAGAAAGGGTAAAAATGTATTGAGTACTGTGTGTCCAGTACACTATTACACAAATTATGTCTTCTTATTAATTTCTGTAATCTTGGTGACAAAGAGGCTAAATGATTCCACAAAGCTGCATCATTCTATATAGTGCCCATTTACACTTTTTATGGTTTTCTTTTTAATTAAGGTTTGGCACTAAAATTAATACAGCATTTTGTTATCTACTGGGCATGGAAGCTTTTTACTAAGTCTCCCAATAGCTTTTAAAAGGCTATTAAAAAGCTGTATTTCATTCCATAGTTGTTACACATGGGAAAAAAAATTTCTTTAAGGGGATGAGCAGCTTGGTTTCTCTCTTCCCTCCAAAATAGCACTTGTTCTTCATCACAAAAGTGATACCAAAGCTGCTCAGGAAGATTCCAGAATTAGATAGAATTTAATCAAAGTTCTTTGACTGGGTTTGTTCACCAGCTATTCAAGAGCAATCCCCCATGGAAAAGCAAATCCTAGTGACTGGTCCAAATAAACAGCATAGTATGCAATCACTGATAAAAATTCAGAAGTGGTTTATGCTCATCTGCAGAGATGATTGATAAAGTAACTGTCTCAATCCAGCCTTTAGTTGTCAAAGATATGCAACAGATACTGACATTGCTACTACTAGACATAGTGGTAGCTACTAATGACTGCTGTCAGCAGCAAAAATAAGAAATTGGCTTTCTTAAACTGGCAAAAACAAAAAAAAAAGTTATTTAATTTTTGTTTTATAGAAAATTAAGCATGTTTATATATACTAAATAAAATTTTTGGAAGAAATGTAAGTGTTCTTACTTAGTGTAAGTAAGTATTAAGTGTACTTACTTACCAATTTCTAAATGACAGAGTTTAGAATATTTCCTTTCTTTAGGGGAACTTTATACCACCTTTCTTTACTGCAGGTTTTTAAGCAAAGGCTATTCTATCCTCTTTTGAAACATCTGGTCCTAACCAATGTTAAAAACAAAATAATAAACTGGATGGATTATGAACCAATTTGATTCAATATGGAAATTCCTATCATCTGACTGAACAAATATAGAACTTTGATATTTGATCACTGAGCCCGGACAATTATCCATTCCAAAAAGGTTTGATTTTTACTGGAAATTTGCAGCCTATTGTTTCCAAAGCTTTTGATTCAACATTCCATATGTAAACCAAATTAATGCATAAATGTATGGTATATATGTAATTGAATGAGCCAGCCACTCAGGTCACTTTGATTAAAGAAAAAGTATCTTTTTTGATATTAAATGGCTGATTGCCAAGAGCAACGTAATTTACAAAGGAAAAGTTCTACCTGTCCAGGGCATGGCTCACCTGAGTTTGCACTGTCCATGACACAGAGATTTTTTTAAGCTAAGTAAGAATCTTGTTTTGTGCACAGGTTGATCTTGAATCTCCTAGTATTTTTTTCAAAAAAACCAGACCAAATACTCATTTTATACATCTAGATGTTCCTCATCTAAACAGCATTTTTTAATGTCTCTGGTAAAGGGTAATTCACAACACATATTTCCATTAACCTCCTATACTCTTTACGAGGCAGGAAAAGGAGTGTCTCTTTTTACTTTAATATAAACTTACATCCTTTAGGTCTTCATCCATTGACTGCCAACTTCAAGAGTAGAGCAGTGAACCAATGAAATGGCAAAAAGAATGGATGACATGAATGGATTGAACAACAGGGAGAATGGTTTTACCACCAGGATACCTAAAGAAACTGGGAAGGCCAAAGGAACAGAAATCAAGGTCAGTAAATAGGAAATGGGCTGTGAAGTTGTAAGGAAATAAAGGCTTGATCAAGAGGGCTCGTATAGTAAGAATTGATTAAGGATAAATTCTGGAGATATGAAAAAAAACCCACCCTAGAATGAACTAGTGAAGTTTTGAAATTATGATCAAGATAAAGGCAACACTAAAATATGATCACTGTCAAGCCAGTGTTTACAAAGCCAGCTTCTGCCTGAAATGTTTTACATTAATGCGTTTTGTTTATTTTTTTAGCTTTGGAAGCTCTCATAAAATGGTTGATTATGAAATAGATTTTATAGTTAAGAGGTGAAATAATGAAAAATGATTTCTTTTTAAAATCCATTTTTCAAAATAAAGCGAACATTGGTGCAAAATTGACCTATGATGCATTAAATTAATTTATTTACTTATAAATGGTTTTTTGCCTTGTAATTGCAGTATTTACAGGTTTTTTTCTATGTGATGCTTTTCATCATTTTGGGATTTTTTTATTTGAAACAGAAAATTGTGTTGTAACATCAAAATTTCCCACTGGATAAAAATTCTATTTCTCAACATGCTCTAAAGAGAACTGTAATGGTGATAGTCATAACAGAATAGGTAAGGAGAGAGTACCAAACCAGGGTTACCCAGAGCAGGCTGCACAGGAATGCATACAGGTAGTTTTTAATATATCCAGAGAAAGAGATTCCACAGCCTCTATGTGCAACCTGTTCCTATGTTCTGGCACCCTCAAAATAAAGAAGTTTTTCCTCATGTTGATATGAAACTTCCTGTGTTCCAGTTTGTGCTTGTTTGCCTTTGTTCTCTTGCTGCGCACCACTGAAGAGATCCTGATGCCATCCTCTTGACACCTGCCCTTTAGGTATTGATAAGCATTGATGAGATCCCCTCTTAGTCTTCTCCAGACTAAACAGACCCAGGCCTCTCAGTCTTTCCTAATAAGAGAGGTATTCCATTCCATTCCCTTGGTCATCTTTGTAGCCCCCCACTGGACTCTCTCCAGTAAGTCCCAGTCCTTCTTGACCTGGGGTGACCAGAACTAGGCACAGTACTCCACATGTTGCCTCACCAGGGAAGAATAGAGGATAAGGATGACATCCCTTGATCTGCTGTCCACGCTCTTTTTAATGCATCTGAGGAGAATATTGACCTTCTTGGCCATAAGTCATATTGCTGTGACTTGGTCACTTGTAGTCCGCTAGGATTCCCAGGTCCTTCTCCACAGAGCTGCCTGCTAGCAGGTCAGCCCCTTACTGGTGAATGGGGTTATTTCTGCCTAGGTTTAGGACTCCACACTTGCCCTTCTTGAACTTCATTAGGTTCCTTTCCACCTGACACTCAAGCCTGTCCAGGTCTTGCTGAATGGTGAGATGAATTACAGTTATGCTCAAATGAATTACACTTTTAGGTGCCAAAATAACACTAAACTATAGAAACATTAGGAATTTTCATTGTATTACTACCTTTTAATTGGACTCATTATTTTCAAAAAATGTATATTTCTATTCATTTTTAAAACAGAGAAAGAAAATTTATATGTTGTCTAGAGGAATTAACCAGTGATTTGGAAGGCACAAGTTTATGTGAGACAAATCATGGACTAGAGTACCTGTCATTTCCATTTTAGTAGATTTTTCCAGTGCTCAGTCTATTAACTATTACAACCAGACCTGGATTCACAGCAAAATTCAACAAGTCTTTTTTCAGTACCAAGCCAGAATAAGTAAGTAAATAAATAAATTAATAAATAAATGTCAGAAACAATTTTCATGGTGTTATGTGAGTATATGAGAATTAAAACAAGATCTACAAGTCGTAAGGATGAGATATGAATAACCAGGAAAGGGAATCCAACCCAGTAACTACAAATTTTATAGGAAGTTCATAAAAATCTGTAGACAATTGTTTAGAGAAAAGTTTAAGAAAAAACTCCAGAAATACAGGAGAAATAGTTAACAACCAGAAGTAATTCACCAACAATTATATGTATATTTATGTTATATATATATAAAATTAATATTAAACGTGCATGCATATTTTATATGTGCGTTATATATATCTAACACAAGCATTGAAACATTGAAGAGTGGGATCCATGATGGTTTTGGACTATATAAATATGCCAGTGTTATGACATGGAGTTTATTCTTCAAAATCAATCCTTTTAATCAAGATGTTGATTAAAACCCCTTTTTGATGAACCTTCCCACCCTGATCTGCTCACTGACTTTATCTATACTCCTTGAAACTTGTTATCTAGAATAAAACTAAGTAGATTCTATAAAACTGAGAATGCTCAGTTATAATATTTCCAGTGCGTGTACTCCGTCTTTCATGTTTGTAAAGTATCTGGCACACATATGGCATGCTATAAATGCATTAATTTAGTTTGAATTAAATTAAATTCATCCACAATTTGATATTGCAGGTCGATGTGTTGGCTTCTGTTGCTGTAAATGTAGTTCTGTTTTCAGAGAAATATCATGCATGTAACTTCTTTCTATAATGTATTTCTTCATAAGCCAACTGGCAGGAAAAAAGCGAATAGAGGGAAATGCAAAGAAAAAGCAAGCAGCAAAAGGGAGTAAAAAGCAAGCAAAGATAAGAGTACATAAAATACTGTCAGTAAAAAGGATGGGTTATGAGGGAACAGGCCAGAGGAAAAAAAGTGAGATGGTAAAGAGGGAGTCAAAGAGATGAAATATGGATATAGAACAAGAGATACATAAATTGAAAACAGATAAATCGTCAGCTAAATCAACACAGGAACCACGGAAACAAAGTAGAAAACAATGTGTGAAAAACTAAAATGGTGAGGCAGGACAGTTAAATCTTGTTTGAGGGTGGAACAGTATTCCAGTATTGTTTTTCTTGCTAGGACTGCGCTCAGGCTAAAAAAAACACCTTTCCCTCCCTGCCATAGTCATGTGGCCAAACCAAAATGCAGACCCCAAGTGACAGACGAGCTCTGTTTTCTTCCGATGCTGCCAATACGCTATTGGTATAAGTCATGACTACACAACATGCTTAAATCTTGACTGCTCTTTCTCCCTTTTAGGATCTAAAAATCCTATAGACTCTGCAAGCAATAAAGAGTCTGGCTAATACATACTAAGGATGCCAGTAAAAATGTAATGCTTGTAAGGGTCACCGTATATAGACAAGCTAAAAAAATAAAAAGACACAGAATAAACCTCCCTTAGCTCTCACCTCACTTTGAAGATGATTTAAATTGCTGAGCATCTACTGGTTAAATTACATGGTTTGTTTTATACACACGGATTTTGCTTCTCACCTGGCCCAAGCCCAGGCATCATCTGCTCAAGACTTTACAACAGACAGGATCCAGAAACTGAACTTTAATATTTCACCTGATTCACAATGTGAACATATTTAAAATTGTCTTCCAACAGCTCGAAGGCTGCTCTGACTTCAAGGTTATGGACCAGCTGTGGCACAGGTCCCAGCCCAATTCTCCTGACATGACGGCTACAGTGTTGGACCAAACAATCAAGATAACAAGAACTGGAACATCAATGGGAACCTTGACTGATAGTTCCAGCATGTGGGTAGGGATAAGAAATAACAGGTTTCACCCCTTCTTCTGAACGATTTCTGTGTGTTTTAATAACAGTGTCATCGAATGCAATACATACAAATAACACTACAAGCAAGCTCAGAACTTGAATTTCAGCCACCTTTCCAAATGCCTTGACCAATAGACCAGAAATAAAGAGTGAGTCCCACTTGCTGCTCTCAGGACCACGTGGCTTGTGAGAGCTATCTTTATTATTTCTAGGTGAGGGTGAAGGCATTGCAGTTTGGGATGCCAAATTCTCAGCTTTGAAGAAGTATGGAAAAAATAATATCAAATGTATCCTTAGTGATCAGAATTTGTTAGTGCATGCAACAGAGGTTACTGTATTTAACTAAATATTACTGTTGTTCACTGGACATGACATGGCCTCTGTTGCAAGGTGGTGACGTTCTGCACTGCAGACACTTCTTAATCCCATGGATGTCAATGGGACTATCAGGCTAAGTATCAAATAGAACTCAGCCTAAGCGAAATGTTTTATTTCAGAAAGCTGTAATCATTAGCAACAAAATGGAATATGAGTCTTACTGCTGTCTATTTAAAGCCTTAGATTAAAAATAAGTTAATTTCTCAATGCCTTAGGACTAATGCCTAGGAAAAGTGTATTTAGGAATGTATACAGAATAAAAAGTTGATGTTGACTAAAATACATTGCCATCTGCTTTTTTGTTTCATTCCACTAGAGATTAATTGAGTTGATCTGAGTTAACAGATACTCTCAATGAAATTACATAGTGTGTTGATGAGGATTTCAATTCAGCTACTGATTAACTTGTTAGAATACCCAGGTGAGGTGATAATTGTTCCAGAAATCTGAATATGAAGTTTTAAAATCAAGTTACTGCTTGTGCTGCTGACTTAAGGATTTTTTCTCATTTGTGTCATTATCAACTGCATTTTAAAGAATTAAGGAATTAAGCCTTATGTATGTATGCATCATATTAATTTATGTGTACATAATATATGTTTGGATCTCTATGATGTTTAGGTTTATGCAGATAGATATACATATTTATTCATTCTGACATTTGTGAAAGTCCTAACCATTGCTATGGCAGGACTTTCACATATGTCTGAATGGAGATTTTTCAAATTATTATGACAAGTGATGTCCTTATTGATTGAAAAAATGTTAAATTCCCTAAATCTGTTTCTGGAATCCCACTCGTGCATATTTTGGCCACTTCAATATACTTAAAGATTTTGCCTTGAGTCTCTTTTTAAACTGAGGCTTAGTTCCCAAGTAATTAATCTGAAAAATATATATATGAATGAGCATATGTTACAAAATTATTGAAGTTGCTAAATTAAATGGATGACAGACAAGAGAAATCGAGGAAATTACTGTACAACCAGTGTACAGCCACAGGCTCTGTGTCATCAGTCAAAGTGATGTAATTTTATCCCTTGCATACCATCATCAATGTCAATGCATATATTTCTAAATGAGTAGCAGTTATACCAGCTCCATTGACTTCACCAGGGCTCCAGTTGGGTGGAAGGCTACACTTACATCCAATTGCATTTGAAGGGAATGTATGGAATAGATTAGTTGTCCTTTTGAAATTAATCTGTGTTTCTAAAATTATATTAAAAAATAGATAATTACAACTGGAATCATAGAGTAGGAGAAGCAACAAGATAGCTCGAATCATTCTGACCCCATGTTTGAATTAAATAAACCCATGAGAGTAATAGGCATTTCAGGAAAGGAAGCAAATTCCAGTTCTAAAGCATGACCAAGTCAAAAGTACCTACTGTTTTGTTCATTATTTTGTTGAACTCATAGTAATTCTTTCTCACAACTTTATGTTCCACATAATACAATTATACACACTTGAGCCTTGACATCTGAGTTCCGTAAGTATTTTTACATCTCCAGAGGAAAGCCTTTTGTGAATTTACAAGCAATTCCTGCAGCAGTGGTCCTGATGAAGTACACCTAATCATACAATGGGCAAAAAAATTGTTTTCCTTAATAACAATGCCTCGCTACTCTATTTAAACACATAAGCACTTATGATAAAACATTAAATATGAAATGCACTCTGCTATTTAGAGTGAGGGTTTTTTTCTGTTTTTCTCCTTTTTTTTTTTTTTTTCTAATCCTCAGTACTTCAAGTCAAGCTGTGAGGAAAATCTCTTATGCCTGCTATGCAATTTTATCTTAATCCAGGGAAGTGGGAATCTAGCAAATGAAAAATAATCCACAAGTTAATGCGGAACAAAATATGTAGGCAAAATTTCAGCAGCGCAAAATTCTTACTGTACAGAAAGCCTGAAGCAGTATTCTGTCCCTCTTAGTTGAAGAGTCAGCGTAAAGACGATCAACCAAACCTTTTAGTTCTTTATTATTGATGTTAGTATTGCTTTTTAATTTGACTGTGAAGCAAGTTCTATACATTTTTGAAGAAAATGCAAGCAAATGCTATGGACTGGATTTTTCATATATGTTCTATATTTTATTCACTGAAAGGGTTGTCAAGCAGTGGAACAGGCTGCCCAGGGAAGTGGTTGTGTCAGCATCGCTGAGGGTATGTAAAATATGTGTAGATGTGCTCCTTAGGAGCATGGTTTAGTGGTGGACTTGATAGTGCTAGGTTAATGGTTTGACTTGATGATCTTAAAGGTCTTTTCCAACCTAAATGATTCTGTGATTCTATAGGAAGAAGTTTTTGAAAAAAACTTTTTCATAGTTTTTTGTTCTTTATAGAAAAAAAAAAAACACCACAAAGTGGCAGTTACTGAGGCTAATTGTATTTAACATGTAAAAGATGATACCTAACATAAAGCTCATTGAAAAGAAAAAGGGAAAAATTAATGAAAACCATTGAGGTCTCTCTAGGTTTGCTGCAGGGAAATAAATGGATTCAGTATTCAACAAACATGGCATGTTGTCACCATTTTCTGTAAACTACAGAACATCCCAAAGCAGGGATACTGCAAAAGGGTCAACACGGTGTTTTAAGTTTCATAATTCATTGGTATGAATTACTTCTCATCTTCCTTTCTTTTTTAAAATGTACTAATTTAAATCAAAACCCCAAATCATGTTTTTTATTTCTTCTTTGTAAGCACTAATAAGTGTTTAAAGGCAGCCACAGAAGTGTTTTGTTCCAAAGTAAACAGTAGCCATGCCACTAAGTAAAGTTGTCAATTTTAACATCATACTGCAAAAGAAAGAAGCTCAGATTATTACTGTAGATCTGGATGATCCCCAAGATTTACAGAATTAGTCATTTGGAAGCCACTGGCTCTGTAGTCTGAGGACCTAGTCTCTAGTCCATGCTCCGCTTCAAAGCAGGGTCACCACTGAATTAAGGTTATGCTACTTATGTCTTTGTCCAGTCAAGTCTTGCTAATCTCCAGGAGAATTTACAACTCCTCTATGCAACTTTCCATTACTAAGTTATCTGCAGAGTGGAAATGTGAAGAGCTGAATTTCAGAATGTCTGGTCGGACTGAAAGCTTCAAGGTGGCTTGTTGTGAAATTGGGTGTGAGAAAAACAAAGTGGTAACTCATAGTCAGGACTTTGGGTTGGAATTGTGAAACTGAGATAATGCAGCCCTGCAGATGGGCAGGATAGGTAGTTTTGATGACATTTGTGTGTCTTCTTCAGTGGCTCAGATTCTGTTACTGATCATCACTTTTGAAAACTGATAGCTTTCTATGTCTCATTGGTAATCTGATACTTGAGAGCTTCCCCCAAAGCAAAAGTCATAAAAGGTCATTTAAAAAATAAATAAATCATATCAAAGGGGAACAGTTTCAGATGGTGAATGAGCTATTCCTATTAAAAATGAGCAAAATGTGCAATCACATCTAGCTTATTTTTGAGGGGCTTGTGCCTGCCTCTCTTGATGGCTGTAAGGCATAATGGTAAAACATGGACACTTACAAACCAATTCCTGTGCTTCGATTTCATTGCTAAAAAGTCAGTTTTGCTCAGGGCACGTTGAGATAAGAAGTAATGAAAGCAGTAGTAATTTAGTACATATTTCAATAAACTCTTCCCTCACACTCATCCAGACCTCGCTGTTAAGATATGACATTGGAAAACTATGGTTATTGAGGAGAATTACTCAGACTGTCAGATGATAAAAAGACGGCTTTGGCAAAGAACAGATTGCACATCCAAAGTGTAAGTATTCCATCCATTAAATAATGACATAAAACTTCCTTTTCAGTGCATATAAATAGACAACATCCTTCCTGGTAATATCTCTCAAGGTGGGGAGTAAGATTATAACAGCAAAACCCTGTAAACCTTGTGCTTCTGGAACTGCACTTTTTCTTCAGAAATCAGTTTTCTCCTGAAATCCTTCTACCTTGCAGCTACCATTGTATGGTTGCCTTGCTTTTCTGGAATAGCAAGTGGAAGGAACACAGCTTAAAAATCTTAGGAAATCTAAGGAAACCAGATGTGCAAGAAAAAGTTTGTCACAGAGGTGTTCAACAAGGAGTGACTTACCTGTCAAGAGCACTTGAACTTCTTCATGAAGGTCAAACTGACTCCAGAGTGCTTTTCCACCGAGACTCATCTGAGTTTGGTATGCAGCAGCAGTTGATGATGATTAGTTTCATTTCTTCACATAGAATGGCTAAACATCAGATTTTAACACATGCACATTGATTAAGTTCATTTTGATTCACTGAGTGAATATTTTTTGTAGCAGTGCTGGCAGTTATTTTGTTATCAATGCTTCTGAATGATCAATGATATCAAAAAGTATTGCATTAGATGACACGTCCTTGTCTCCTACCACCTCTGACTAGACTGGCAGTCTTTTTAAACATGGAGGTAGCTGTTTCTGTACACTATTATGTCTTAAGGTAATCCTGTATTTCACCTTCTCAAACTCCTTAAAAAATATATGGATTTTTTTCACTAATACTTCATTTGTCTACTTCCTTTAAAAATGTTGTGTTATTTATTCCTTTATATTCTACTATAAATGTCATTTGGCAGGTAACTTAAACCATGTTTGAAATTCTTATTGCTTCATTCAAGGACAGTATAGACTATAATTTTCCTTTTTGTATGCAGTCTACTGTCTTGTCTTCTCTAAATTCACTCTTCTGTTGTAGAAGGTCTTGTCTTTCATCTGTTTTGCTACACTTTTTCCTGAAAAGGTTTCAAAAATGTGGATTACCACCTTGTGGTGGGTTGACCCTGGCTGGACACCAGGAGGCCACTCCTCCCCCTCAAATGGGTAGGGGAGAGAAAACATAACAAAAGGCTTGTGGGTCAAGAAAAGGACACAGAGAGAGATCAGTCAGCAATTCCTGTCATGGGCAAAACAGACTTGACATGGGGAAATTATTTTAATTTATTACCAATCAAATGAAAGTAAGATAATGAGAAACAAAACCAAATCTTAAAAACACCTTCCCCTTCACCTCTCTTTTATTCCTGGGCTCAACTTCACTCCTGAATTCTCTTAACTCCTCTCCACTAGCAGTGCAGGGGGAATGTGGGTTGTGTTCAGTTCATCACACATTATCTCTGCCACTACTGCCTCCTCGGAGGGAGAACTCCTCACACACTTCCCCTGATCCTCTCCCATACAAAACCATCCTCCACAAACTTCTACAACATGAGATGCTGCAGTGCTTCATAAATTACTCCAGCACGGGTCCCTTCCATAAGGTCACAAGTCCTGCCAGTGAATCTGCTCCAGAATCAGCTTATCTATCCATGGGACCACACAAGTCCTGCCAAGAGCCTGCTCCAGCATCGGCTTCCCACAGGGTCACAGCCCCCTTTGAACATCCACCTGCTCCAGCATGGGGTCTTCCATGGGATGCAGGGGTACGGCTTACCTCACCATGGTCTTCACAACAGGCTGCAGGGGAATGTCTACTCCAGTGCCTGGATCACTTCCTCCCCCTCCTTCTTCACTGACCTTGGTGTCTGCAGAGTTCTTTCGCTCATATTTTCTCACTCCTCTTTCTGGCTGCAGTTGCTGGAGTTGTGCAGGTTTTTTCCACTTTCTTAAATATGTCATCCCTGAGGTGCTACCATCATAATTTATGTGCTCAGCCTTGGCCCATGTCTGGTCCATCTTGGAGTTGACTGGCATTGTCTCTGTTGGACATTGGGGAAACTTATAGAACCTTCTTACAGAAGCCACCCCACTACTAAAACCTTGACACACAAACCCACACAAACTTCATGATATGTATTTCTCCAAGCGCAGGGCCCTTCCTAACTAAAACTGTACAGATTAAGAGACTCAAAGAATAATTTAAATTGAAAAGATCCTTTTTAGTCCATATCCTCTATTTTCCAGCTGAAAGGAAGACCAATTTTGTTATTACATGAGGTTGCTTATAGCCTTGTAAAATGAAATTATTAATATCTCCAGGACGGAGATATCCCTCTGGGCAAATTGAGAGCATTAGACCAATTTTATGATGAAAAAATATCCCCTTATATTTCACTGGAGTTTTCTAATTCACAGTTTGTAAACGTTTTCTCTTGTCCTTCTGATAGGCATCTTTGAGAAGAGTGTGACTCCATCATCTCTATATCCACTTGCTAGGTATTAGAGACACGTAAGAGGTCTTCCCTGAGCCTTCACTCAAGGTGGAAAAACCAGTCCTCCTTAACTTTTCCTCATTCATACATGGTGTGCTCCAGTCCTCTTATCTGTTTCGTGTCCCTTCTGGACTCATTCCAGAATGCAAGTCTTTCTTGTTCTGTGGAGACCAAAACTGAGCATTATGCTCCAGATACTTGACAGGTACCAAAGAGAAGAGAAAAAGCACTTCCCTCAAGCTGCTGGATACAGCCTTGCTATTACTGACTCTTGTTCATCAAAACTCCCACATATTTTACTGAAAATCCCTGTACTACTGTGTGTATGTAATAACATTAAAGATATCTTCGAGAAGATTTTTTAGCTTAGTATACTTCTGTCAGTACAGATTTTCAAAGTTTTGTGGAAACATTGCCTTGGTCTGACTGAGCAGTCAGCTGCTTCACTTCCAAGTGTTTTTACAGTTCGTAGAGTATCACAGTATCATTAGTGAAAAAATGAAAACATAACACACTGAATTCGAGATTTGTCAGAAATTTTGACAAGGCTCATAAATCCAGTCTTGATGCACCTTTAACTCTACTGTCTGTTTAGCAATTGGATTTTGTGCTCTGAAACTCTGATTTTTAAATGTGAAGTTACAGTTCTATCACTTCTTTCAATTACAAATTGAAACTCACTAGTTTCACAATAGCATGATATTTAAATACAAAACACAAGAATCAGGTTAAAGAATACTAATGAATAGTATTCTTCCAAAAGAAGCGGTGTTCATCCTGAAATTCACAGATGTTAAATTACACACAGCTAACAAACCAGAATCATTCTTAACCAGTCTGTCATTTCTCTAGTCTCTTAGTGAAAACTGACCACTACCTTCCATATTGCATTCTGCCTCACTTAACACCTTTTCCCACATGAGGAAGTTACGTGTCAGTCAACAAAGTACAAGTTATTCTGATGGAATACAAACCTGTGTGATTCTTTTTGCTAAAAGGATGAAGAGGCCTGTACATGTACACGATTATATTAAGCATCCCAGAACTTCACCTCACCAGTCAAATACTTC
Organism: Nycticryphes semicollaris; assembly: GCA_013400055.1. NCBI lineage: Eukaryota > Metazoa > Chordata > Aves > Charadriiformes > Rostratulidae > Nycticryphes > Nycticryphes semicollaris. Next base: position 281,149 of record VXBJ01000661.1, read on the forward strand.
TTCAGCAGAAAAGAGATTATTAATGGTACTCCCTCCTCATATGTCACCTCTTCAAACCAACAACCCATCTGTTAGACCTTTGTCTGCAATTCAACTGTGCCACAGAAAAGCGTGTTCTGACATGGGGCAAGGTAGGAAACACCTTCTCACTCTCTCCACCCTCAACACCATGCTTGTGCTGTGAAATGAAGATAGGGCAATTGGGAAGAGGGCAACAAATCATATCTAATCTGGCAAAACAGCTTACCTCTTGCCTGAGAAGTGAGCTACGCATCACCAGCTGGGGGTGTCAAGTTCAGTAGACAGGATTCTCAATTTAAGCAGAACAGCTTGATTTAAGTCTGTTGGCTCTTGGCATCAAAACGCAAATGAGTTACTGCAGGGTAACACGCTACTGCATATCAGCAGCTTCACAGTAGCCGTCTGAGTGTGTATGTGTGTATAGTTCACAGCAAATGTGAGATCATTTAGGATATCTCAGATCTCCTTCACAGTTCAGAAGGATACAGGGAGATGCTGTTTCTCACTCTGTGGTTAGTTAGTGCATTTACTTGGAAAGCATGAATGTGGTTGCTAATTCTTCCTCCTACCTACTTTTGAGCAGGTCCAGGTATATTCCTGGATCTCAGAAATCAACTCATCTCCAAAAATAAAGTTCTCTTAGTCTTGGAAGAAGTACTTATATATCACTCAAGGAGTCTCTGAGAAAGGCACATATGTGCATTTACCCCAGATTTTAGAGTTCTCATATCACTGATAGACAAACAGTAAGTCAGAAGAGCTGAAAGAGGATTTCATCATAATTTTCTTTTATCAGCAGAGTACTCAATTTTGTATCAATGCTGTGATAATAACTCACTTAGCTCAAGCTTTGAGTTGGCTACATTTGCTTTTTTCTTTCTCTTTTGCTAACTGTTCAGGAGTGTTAACACCAGGAGAAATATAGCACTCAGGTCTATAAACAGAAGTAAGAAAAAAGCTCAAGGAGTTAGCATGGGCTTGTTGAGTATTCTTAAAGGATTAGTATTGTGCAAACAATTAATGGGTTCACAACAGAACAGAACTGATCAAGGTTACATTCTGACACAATTGTTATTGGTTCTAGCAAATTATTGGATACTGAGGAAAGAATAGTAATTTGCAACAATTTACTTCTTATTGATGTTTAAATTGTGTGTAACTCCTGCATAGAGAGACCAATACACAAGGTAAGGAGGCACTAATTATCCGATTGCAGACTCTTTAACAAAAATACCTTTTCTCATTGTAGAAGAAAGGACAAAAAAATTAAAAGTGGTTTTCTTCTGACAGAAACTTTATCACATTAATATAACTACGTGACTGGAAAAATGAAAAGGATCAGATAAAGGTGTTGATTCTTGCTTATCTGAGTATATGTACAGGCTAATAACAATTTATATTGGCTTCATGTGTTTTATTTTTTATATATATTAGCTAATGAGTAGGCAGAATGGGTCACACTTTTCAGTTTCAGATCACTTTTCAGATTAGGGGTGAGATAAAGGTTTATGTGTTAGAAAGGGCAGGTCAACACAATGTGTCATGGTAAGCGTCTGCTACAGATGGACAAAGATGTGTACAAAGCCTTCTTTAGACAACTGAAAGTAGTCTCATGATTGCAGGCTCTAGTATTCATGGAGAACCTTAAACACCCATTTGTCTTCTGGAAGGGCAGCACAGCTGGCTAGAAGCAGTCCAAGAGATCTCAGGAGTGTGTCAAAGATTGTTTCTTGCTGTAGGTGATAGATGTGCTAATGCTCATCAGATAGTCTGCTAGATCTGTTACTCACAGGCAAGGCAGATGTGAAGACTGAAGGTGACTTTGGCAGCAATGAAGGTGAGATTGAATATTTTAACATCCTACGAGAAACTGCAACCCAAATAATTGAAATATACAGACTCCACGATCCCATCTCTGTTTGCTGAGGGATCTGCTTGGCTGAATTCCAGGAAAAACTGCTCTGGACGGAAAAGGGGTCAGATCAGACAGTTGATCTTCAAGGATAGTTTCCTTTGAACACAAAAAACATCCATCTTAATGTGCAGGAAGTTACACAATTGAAGTAGAAGAGTGTCTAGATGAATGGAGAACTCTGAACTGGCCCTGAATAAAAAAAAAAAAAAAAAAAAAAA
>VXBJ01000661.1:283320-357219 GCA_013400055.1 Nycticryphes semicollaris
AAAAAAAAAAAAGAAAAAAAGAGAAGGAGGAGGAAAAAGGGGACTCACAGAAGTAGTTCAGAGGTATTGCTCAAGCATGCAGGGATGGAGTTAGAAAAGCTAGAGCTCAGCTGGAAGTGTATCTAGAGAGGGATTTCAAGATCATGAAAAGGAGCTTCTATAATTATATCACCAGCAAAATGAAACTACGGAGAGTGTGAGCGCAGTGGTCCTCACTGCTCAGTGGAGCAGGGTACCTAGTGAGTCAAAAAGGCATGGATAAAGTGAGAAAGACTGAATGTTTTTCTTGCTTCAGTTATTACTGGAAAGATCTACCCTGTGGTCTTCCTGGTCCAAAATCTCCAGACAGAAATACAAGAATATGCAGTATATAACTTTTGTATATGGAGGCAAATCCCTTCAAGAAATGCAAAACCAACTGGACATGAACATGCAGCTGGGCAGTTTACACACAATACATTGAATGATGCATGATCCAGTTTTACAGCTTGTCTGCAAAGGAACTGCATCACCACAGACCTGATAAGCTCAGCACTTCAAAAAAAAAAATCATTTGTTGAATATATCTATGCAAAATGAATTTATTCGGCCTACCAGAAATCTTAAAGAAACTTTGGCAAATTTACTTTACTATCTTTCAGTAGAAGTATGAGATTAATTTGCCCAAACACAGACATTTAATGCCATTTGAGATACCTTAAGCTGTCCAAAATATCAACACTGGGTTGGCAGATATGACACACCACTTTAGATAAAGCTATGTCCTTCTGAAGGTCAGATTGAATACTTGAGGGACTCTAAAATTACACTAGATATCATTTAAGCAGTTTAGGTAAATGAATCCAGCCCTTTTGTACTTAGCTTTCAAGCCAAAAGACATGGGCTCAGCTCTACCAGCTTCACATTACTGCAGCAAGACTATTACAATACTATCTTTCTGGATTCCTTAAACTGTAATTGAAGATACACATTAGGTACATTATTGTCAATAAGTACTACTAAGATAAAAATAAAAAAGGCTCAGGAAAAAACTTTAGCCCTAAGGGTCTTTCTCAACAAGTCAACCAGCTGCCAATTTTGAAAGAATTCTTCAATATGCATTTTTGCTATCTATCTCTTCAAGCATAGCTATTTTCTTTAGGAATACTTGCCACCTTATCTACTTTCCAAGTCCAAAAGTAATCCACTTGAAAATGCGGATGTTATACCTTTGAGGTCTTATGTGACTAGTTCCAAGCTGTAACATGCTTACATTGTGCCTTTGCAAGCACTCTGAGCTACACATGAAAAACTAGGCTCTGCATTAGACGAATGTTCCTGTGCTATATTTGAGAATGAGACATCTGTGGAGGAATTACAGGCTTTTTTTTTTGATGCTGAATTTTTAAGCTCTTGTTTCCAGGGCTTTAAAAAATGTGTTTCAGCACCTGGATGTGAGATATCTTTTGAATCCAGGAAGGTTCTTGTTACCTGCTAGGCTTAATTTATGATTCTGGGGACATCATTAAGGGAAAAACTGTTTTCTTGTTCATCTGTGCACCAAATTCCAGTAATTTCCTCAAAAGAAGCCACTACTTTATATAAGCACCTATTTCCCAAGCCTGCAAATATTTCTGATATTTGGCCCCTGCTTTAAGAAGACTCAGTAAGTACCAATCTATATCTTTCCACTGCTTTCTGAAGACTTACTTGTTTTCTGGTATCAAAGATGGTGATAAGGAAACTCAGAAAAAATCAGATCATGCAAGTTCAGGACGTCTTGTCTTTTATGAAAGTAACTAGTGAAAGAATGCTTCTGCCTCCAGCTGCACTGGAAATAAAGCCAGTCAAGTTCCTTTGAAAAGAGCTGATGTTAAAACCTCTCTTATTCAGTCTTTCTATGCTCAAAGTGTTAGTGGCACCAAAAGCTGTAGGTAACTGCTGCAGATCTTGCTTTCAACAGGGAAATAGTAAACAAAAGGCTACACTGTTCTTCTTGTCCTGCCCCCACAGAGTTTGACTGTCACACAGGTTCAAAATTAGAGTTCTTCCTTTATGTGCAGCATCTTTGTCTTTCTTATCCAGGATAACATTTGCCAAATGAGGCTGCCTTATTTTACACCCCTGGGGTGGGTACTCACACTGTTGCCAGAAAGTTGTTAAATTTTTCAGATACAGTTTACCTGAATACACAAGATTACATTAAAAATATTTAGCAAACTAGTAAGAATGTTAAACAAACAAGAAACTACAAAAGAGATGGTTCCAGTGTGAAACGTGTTTTAAAACAGTTTCCGTTTTTTTTTTTTTTTTTTTATCCTGGATTGGAGAAACCTACTTTGAAGTGCATTAGTGAAAATACAGGAGCATCTGTGCAAGCTTGTTTTCACTTGCAATACATGGAAAACATATATTGTTATGATTGTTTAGTAAAATCATAAATATTTGCTTAAGTCAGATGAGGAAACATTTTTAATGTCTAAGAGAACCAGAATGATTGCCTGATGGTAGGAAATGCACACTACGTTTTTACTATTCTCTACGCTTTTACTATTCTCTGTGTCTCCATGTCTAGAAAAAAACCCATGAGTTATGAAATTCACAGCACTATTTGATAAGCAAAATCCTTCTTAGACTTGACTTACAAAGGTCCATGACTTTACTTTCAAAAATATATTTCATATAGGAACAACTAACTCACCTTATTATGAACACTTTTCAATAAAAATTTAAAATTGTTGTATTAGCAAAGTTTAGGTTGCAGAGTTCCTTTTCAGATGGACTGTGGGAGTTAGACACTTGATTCACGTTTAAAAATCAGCAACGAGGTCTCCTGAGAAAATGTCACTGTTAGAGCCAAATAATGACAAATGTGTCAACACAGATACATATAAGGGTACAGCCAAGGGAATGCAAGCATATTTGTAACACTAAGCACATATTTAAGCACTTTTCTGAAATACAATAACATTGTTTTGTAATATCTGAGGAATTCCCACAAAAAGTAGAACTCACAGAAGTAATATCTAAGTCAGGATGATTCACTGGTGAGTAATGAATTACAAAGGAGCTGTGAACAATGTTAAGTAACTCTGGAATATTCATATTGCTTTTAAGTATTGAAGGGAAGTTGGAAAAAAAAAAAAACCAACCCCACAAAACAGTTATACCACCAGAACACAAGGTTAATAAAATCTCCTGTCTCAGACAATAGCATTGTGAATTTAGTCACTAAGAAAATGTAAGACATGATATACAAAAAACATGGCATAATTGACAAAGGAGATGGTAGAATTACATTTAAAAAAAAAAAAAAAAAAAAAGAAAGAGGAAAAAACCCCAATCCTAAACTCATGATCCTTTCTATAACATAATAATCAGGAAAAAAAAATGTTAGAAATATTATTGCTATGCTCTACTGTAAAAGTGTTCCTGGAAGATTATGTCTGTATGAAGATAGGAATATAAACTACATGATATTAGGCAAAAATAATTGGAAAACTGTAAATTTGGTACTGTGGAGATGGGATTTAGAAGCAACGTTTTTTTCTTTCAGCTCAGCCCCACTGACCTTTGACAAATCATTTCATCTCAGTGGTCTCTGCTTCTCGGTCTATAATTCCTTCTTAGGAAAAGTAGAAGACTGAACCTATGGATTTCAGTTCTGAACAACTACTTGCAAATGCACAGGCTACCATGTTACATCCCATGATTTAAGGGGTCTGTGCTTCTCAAGACCCAGTTCTCATCAGGAAAATTGTACAGACAAAACCAACAGGACCAATTCTTATAGGACTGTAAAGTACATCTATGCTGCACATTTCATCGAGATGAGGAAATACAAGGTAACTTAGACATGGGGAGAATTTTCCAAGAGGTAGTAACAGTGTTCATTTTTGTTCTAACTGAACTGAATTGCTTTTCAAATCATTACATAGCAATAACCTGTGCTGAGAACTGTTAATTCCATGGCAAAAACTCTTCCGTCTTAAACCACAGCACAGACTATCAGACCGACCTGCCATACTGTGAGCGCCCTGCTTGACTTCCATGGATTGCTCTTCTGAACTTTTTCTTCTTTCATGCTATTCTGCTTTTTCCCTCTGAGACAAAGAGTACCAGAGCTTGCTGTGGAAGTCACACACTAGCAGACAACCCTGTGCATCCTCAACTCAGCTGCCAATTGGTCTTTTACCAGGGCTTTTACCAGATGGAATAATCTGAAACTTTAAAAGAAAATTAACATTTGACATAAAAAAAAAATAAAATTGTAAGCTCTTTAGCATTCTACTTTACATGAAAAGCTTTGCCTACATAATCATGCAGCAGCACTGCCCAGCTACTGGCCAAAGTAGTCCTACAAAGACTCAGAGGGTAGAAAAACCCTTTAGAATATTCACTGAAAAGGATTAAAATGTATGATTTTCCTATTATGTAGTTAGAATTTCAAGATACCCCCAAATATCACTATGAAAAAACAAAAAGAGAAGGGCTCAATATCAACAAATTCTTGAAGAAAAATTGTACTCTTTATATAGCAAAGAGCACAAGTTTTGTCAGGCTTTGACAGATTTAACTCGTTTGACCAGCATTTTCACATGGCAGATGCTAAAATCTGCAATTTTCACATTGGCAATCCTATAGCTCTTTTGTAGCAGTCTTCTTATCTCATGTGTATTCTGCCCATACACATATATGGTTACATTTTTCCCCCTTGAGCCTCTATAAGCTTTCTAGTGACTATCTAGAAATATTAGGTTTGCCAATCTTTATTTTTCTTAATCCTCTAGTGAGGTGTGATCCAGTCATCTGCCTTTTGTTTGAGTTTCCTCAAGATTTATTCAGACCAAATCTTTTGTGTGAATTACCTGCAGGAGTAAGATAAGCAAGATGTATCTTTTTCATTGGTGCAGAGAAGTTTGAAAGTATATTCCTGACATAAAGCATTACTGATCGGTTAACAATATAAGAATTAGAAAAGTCATTAATATAGTTAATGATCCTTAATTACATAATGGAATGCCTGCTACATGATTCTTTAAGTGTCTCAGCATTTCCATGCATTATTGATAGCCAATTAGGTACAGACGAAAGAACTGGGAGAACTATTTGCAGAAAACAATTTATTTGATAAATTTAGCCTCCCTTTCTCTTTTTGAATTACTTGTAAGCAGGTTTTGATTTTTACAAATGCCATTGTTACTACAAGTAAATCTTTTAAGCAAGAGTCTTCCAGACTATACTCTGATTGCAAACTATTTTACGTACTATTGCTTTCTAGATATGAGTTACTCTTGTTTCTCCAATACAATATTTGTCTCTTCAGTCTGGTATCATATTCTGTTCCTTCACTGGAGGAATATTAAACTTAGACTTTTCCTGATTCCTCCTCCTCCTCCTCCTTCAAGACCAGACTCCTTCAGCCTGGGTCAGCTATAAAGATGACTTTACGCTGGACTTGTCCTCTAGGTTTCTTTATCCAAACCAGGATAAAAACCAAAAGGTGTCATCATTCTATGAAATAAGTAGAACACAATTGTCCAACAGCTGTAATCCAAAGAATACAAGTAATGGCTCTTCATCTTTTGAATATGATCAGAAGTTATACATTTTACCATTTAGTCTCCTATTGCCGGCCATGCTCCCCTCCATTAAGTTTTTAATTGCTCAGCTTGCTTGCATACTAAATGCAGATAACTTTTAGTGATTTACAGCATCATGCATCCAGTTCTGAAAAAGTTATTTGTTTGGAGATATTATGGTGTATGGCATACAGAGATGGGGCCTGTAATCTCACGTGAGTCCTTTGAGAGACCACAAACGTCCTGTTCATTAGTCTGAAAAGTGGTTGCTTATCAGTCACATTATTAAGTTCATACAACTTGCACAACTACAAAAATTAGAGCCAATATTTTCTAGGCTTTTCGAAGGTTGTTTTAGCCAAGAGGTATTTATCAGTTCAGCTTCAGTTGATGGAATTAAGCTCAAATGTCCAAGACAGTTACTTTTCACTGTGAAAAAGTGAATTTTTTTTAAGGATAGCCAGATCCAGTAGGTTGAGACTTGGCAAGTTTTTCCCTTCCTTTTGTAGCAGACACAGCTGCTGTTCTTCCCAGCTTCCATGCAGAGTGGCTGAGGATGTATTCCCAGTAGGCAAATACACACGCTGAAGACAAAGCCAGTTGGGTTTTGAATATCTCTAAGGATGAAGACTCCTCAACAGCTCTTTGTTTGTTTGTGACAAGTGCACACTTTTGGCTCACATTCAACTTCTTGTCCTCCAGGACCTCATGGTCTTCCCTGCAAAGTGTATGTCTAGGCTGTGGTTCCCAGTCTTTCCTGGTGTATGGAATTATTCATACACAGGTTGCCCAGCTTGCAACTAAGCATCACACAGACACTCACTGCTCTCCAGTGGGATGGGATAGGGAATCAGAAGAGTAAAAGTGAGAAAACTTGTGGGCTGAGATTAAGACAGTTTAATAAGTAAAGCAAAAGCCACTTGTGCAAGAAAAGAAAAATAAGGGATTAATTCACTACTTCCCACGGGCAGGCAGGCATCTCCAGGAAAGCAGGACTCCATCACACGTAATGATTACTTAGGAAATCAAATGCTGTTCTCAATTCATTTGCTGCCCAGGCTGTATTTGTGCTTGGGCTTGCTGCAACCCAGGTGCAGGACCTTGCACTAGGCCTTTTTGAACTTCATGAAGTTTGCACGGCCCCATCTCTCAAGCCTTCTTCCCCCAGCTTTATATTGCTGAGCATGATATCACATGGTATGGAATATCCCTTTTGTCAGTCAGGGCCAGTTGTCCCAGCAGTGTCCCCTCCCATCTTCTTGCGCACCCGCAATCTACTTGCTGGTGGGGTGCTGTAAGAAACAGGAAAGGCCTTGACTCTGTGTAAGCATTGCTCAGCAATAAGTCAAACATCTCTGTGTTATCCAAACTGTTTTCAGAACAAATCCAAAACATAGTCCCATACCAGCTATTATGAAAAAAAATAAACTCTATCCCAGCCAAAACCAGCACATAAGTGTAGGACTTGTCATTTCACTTTATCAAACTTAATGAAATTCCCAGCAACATTAAGGGATAATATCAGGATGAACAGGAACTCAACCGGTGTCCTTCAGCAATAGCTACATTCATAATCCATTTTATCTGCCTTGGATGGGCTGCAACTTGTCTGGATGTTTGATCATTCATATAGTGTGGGTGGTGTCAACAGATTTGCATAGGCTGGTTTTGCTGAGAAGGCTCTTAAGCAGCCCGGATGCTGGGTCCATATGTGGTCCACTACACTAACTTTAAAGAAATGAATCTAATCCTGTTACCTAGATCTCTATGACTATTTTCTGTAAAGCTTGTTTTAGGACTAAATTATAGTGACACAGTTTAGTGATGGGGTTTATCAGTGTTAGGTTGATAGTTGAAATCAATCTGAAAGTTCCCTTCCAATCTATACAATTCTATGATTCTATAGCTCATTCCTAATTCTGGTGGATTAAATCAGCTGATTTAAAGAGAAAATACGGAAATGAACGAACCTTTTAAAAAAAACCAACATATTTTCAATTTTGTTCTGAAGTTACATATGTATTTTTTAAAAAGTGCACTAGATTAAGCACTAATGAATTAAAATGAGAATCATTTTTACTTTCCTCCAAGATCTCCTCCAAACTGCTTGAAAGTGTTTAATAAAATTCTAAGTTATTGTAATGCCAATGAATAATATCTAAATAATAGCCATGTCATCAGCTATGAAGAAGGATGAACAAGAGAATTTAAAAAAAAAAAAAAAAGACTTTAGGTGTATGCATTAAAATTTGTCCTTCAGAGATTTTCAAGAGCACATCTGCTACTAAGTAAGCTCTGTAATATCCAGCAAGTGTTTCGGAATGAAGTGTCTTGTATTTCTGTCTCCATGAAGGCAAGTGATTGCAGCAGGCACAAAAAGTAGTTTTAATCAGAAGTCTGTATCACAGAAATTTTAGCTATCTTTCCCTCTCCCCAGGCATCTTGAATAAACCTGTTATTGCAGCTTGAAATTTCAAGTGATGGCTAATTTAAATGTAGCTTCACCTTATGGTTTCAAAGAATTATAAACCACTGTTTAGACTTATTTGTTAAGTTGTGTAGCAGAACATTGTGCAAGACTATCTATGAACATAGAATGAAAAAAAGAATATGGTTTTAATTGAACAATTTTAATTCTTTGTCCATTTTATTTTGTTCTTTCAGGGAGTGAACAACCAATGACTCCACCTAGAAAATTTTTAAAATGTTAAAATTTTGGTGCACCATAAGCTAAATGTTGTCTTGTGAAGACAGGGAAAATTCTGTGCTCTTGTTTCTCACAAGCAGGAATAAAAGAGAAGGAAATGCTCCAAGATGGCCAAATCCTAAAAATTTCACAAAATATAACTCACCTGTAATGGTTTAAACTACATCTGCAGAGAACAAACGTGTCAGACACTGTAGTAAACCATTCACTGTAGACATTTACACCTACTGAAAATACGAACTAGTTACAAATCCATTGAGGCCTCTGTACCCATTCCGTGAGTTGATGAAGTCATGAGAATTTGGTGAAGGTACTGCTGTATCCCATTTCAGAAAGGAGCATGTTGTTCTTTATAAACTAAGGATGGGGAACAGAACTGCAACAGGAGAGTAAGATCCTGAGCAAACTGTGATGTATATAATGTCAGCACCATTAGCTTTACCTGACATCTCTTATTCAGTGCACACGTAGTTGATTGACAGAGACCCAACATGTTGATTCATGCTATTTAATTGCTAAGTCAATGCCTAAAAAGGTTACTGCCATCCATGATTTGATTGTTGATTAGGTTTCTGACTTTGCATACATTACCAAGGTCTGGCTGGATGACTCTGTAAAACCATTATTGGTCCAGATGTTTTCTTTTGAATCTTGGCTCATCAAAATTTGAGAAATGGCTAAAGCATCGATACTACAAGGCTTTAAATAGAGCAGACAAATCAATAACAGGTGGGACTCAGCAAAACTCAGACTTGAGGTAAGTAACTAGCAGACTAATTCAACATACCACTGAGAGTCCCAACAAAAGACATTCGCAGAGACTCCTATTTTGTGCTGCATTGTCAACAATACAGCAGAAACTAAAACAATAGCAATCAATGAGCACAATGTATTCCAGCACTTCAATCAGGAAAAAAAAAAAAAAAAAGTTACTTATAATAAGATACAATGTTATGTATTTTTTTAAAAATATAATTAGAGATCCTGGTAAAAACCCTCCTCTCTAGAACTCTGGAAGCAATTACTAATACATAAAGCTTTAATTTAGCAATTTACTTTTTCTCTACAAAATAACTGAGAACAGGACTAAGACAATAGTTATACACTACACCTTGATTTACCAAATCCAGGTGAGAGAATCTAAAGTTAAGAACCTAGTTGCATGGTTTCACCTGGGAATTAACCATTTTGGAAAGTGCTAATTTGATTCCAGTTGTATTTAAGGGACAGATCAAATGAAGGATTTAGAATAAATCTTCATCATATAATGCTGGTTCATGGAGAGATATCAGAGCCAGTGCTAAACAAGCTATCTCAGGTATCAGAAGATATATATTGCTGTTAGATCACGGTCCCATCTGTGGTGTATTGTGCTGCCTCACCACAGGTGCTTGATTGGTAGTTCTGGACCCTGGTGATATTAATTTGCATAAATTTTACTTAATTTGCTTAAATTTTGCTTGAGGTACAGGTGTATGTACAGTTAAGTGCTTTACTGAACAAGAGTAGATTTAAACGTGTTTATACCTTGTTGTTAATTACCATGAAATATATTCATTGAAATGATTAACATTTGTATTGAGTAAATAATATCTGATACTGTGTTACATTTGTGCACTGCACGTGCATGTATCACAGTATGTATTTGGTGATGGTTACCATAAAGCTCTATGGTATATACTGGGAAATTAGAAAGACAACCAGTATCGTGAAACTAAGTATTTTGTAATGGTAAGTGTTATTATTGTTGGTGTTGCATTTTTTTTCTACCCTTTCTTGCTAACTTTGTATTATTTTTCAAACAAAATTGAAAAAGAAAGAAAAGTTACAAGAATGACCATGAAAAAACGCTCTCCTACACTTATCTTTTTGCTCCGAGTCACTTCTCAGCTTGTTGCTGTCCTTCTTACCATCACCCTAGGTTTGACTGTGGTTACATTAATGTTCTGGCTTGCGAGCTTCAAGGTCAATCTCAAGTCAGCTCAAACTTACCAAGATTTGCTTGTGATGAGACAGAAAGAGAATTTCAAAGTCCTGCGAGTAATATTTTGCCCTTTCAAGACTGGTGGGTAATTCTTTTTTCTTTTTGTTTTTAACACTCATACAAGATAAATTAGTTCCATGGACTGGGCAATCTGTTCAGAAACTGTCAAAATGTCCATGATTACTGAAGATATTCAGACTTGAAAAGTAGTGGCGGACTGGTATTTTTTCAGTTAAATCCTTCAGGCAATAAACTGCCTGGAGACACCACTGAGAGTCTCCTGAGAATGCAGCCCCACTGCTTGTGTATACAGGGAAAAGCTAAGAGCAGAAAAGCTCAGATGAACAGAGCAGTCGAAGGAAAAGGTCCCTAAATTGCATTGCTGAATATATTTTACTGTTCTTAAATTACAAATTCTATCCATTTTTTTCAAAATGCTTGGCAAATTATGTACCATTTCATTCTGGAGATGGCATTGATCACATAGAACTTGATTGTACACATTCACCCAAATTCACGCACACAAATGTGTGGAAACTAATCTGCTTCAAAATGCTTTTATATATATATATATATGTATTTAAAACAGATAATTCAGTGGAATATTTTGGATTTCATATGAATGGCTGAAAAAAGTTATACTCCACCCACAGTATGAAGTATTTTGATAGCACTGTGTTTCATGGGAGGTGATCTACTGGTGTATCCTGTCCTCGTTTTCTACCAAAGTCCTCAAGCCTTCCGTGTAGGGTATCAGATCCATGATACACTAAGGCCCTCTCACAATTTTTTGTTACTATAATTCATCATAGATCACCACATTTGGTCGGTGGACACAGGTAATGTAGGATATTAGAATCCAGAACTACCTACCAGGATGCACCTTCCAAGAAAGAGAAGCAGCAGTGTATGAAATAACAAAATATTCTGGTGCTCTGATGGAAATCCTATATTGCGCCATTTTATGCAAATTTAGCTTCTAACAAAAATTGCATACATTGATCACTAAGTACCCTTCTAATCAAAAGCTTTGCTTGTTGTAATCACATCATTTCTGTTATTTTCTACAAGTCCTGCAACAGCTATATATATTTGTATGCCACATGGCGTATATAGATAATAATAATAATCAGTAACAATAATCATATTTCTGATTTCATCCAGTTTCATACTTTTCAAAGCCTACTGTTACCAGCTAGTTGAAATTCTGCAGCTGTGGCTGTAGAAATCCCCCCATATGTCTCATTAAATCTTGCTATAAGTGGCCTCAGTATATGCCTGTATATGTGTTTTGTATTAAAGTGAAAATATTATTACCTATTTTTAAAACTGGTCATTAAATCCAGCCAAATTAATAGGCAAATGCAAATGAGGTATTAGTACTGAACATATATTATCAGTAGGTCATATTAAATAAACTTATGGGTTACCAATATACCCTTAAAATATTTTTGGCCTTCTCTTATCTTTGGCATGCTACGCTTCATATTTCACAACCTGGACATTTCATTTCCCAAGGAGCTTCAATGAAAGGATCTGTCCTGACAGCAGCCTTCATGTACTTCACAGACACTACCTGTGAGTTACACAGATTTTGGGTAAAACCGGCATTATTTCCTTTATATGCATCTGCTGGGAAAAAAAAAATCCCTTTTGAATAGGATTACCCAAGATATTCTGAGGATTCTTCTTGCAACCCAAAGGTAGATATAGCTGTAAATTAAAACTGAAATATTTATAAATGTTCCTCCTAAACTGTAAACATATTCAATACCGCTGAATTCAAAGCTTTCTGGTCACTCTAGCCCAGCCTCCACATTGTAGCATTATAGTAGCAGCACATTTGCAGAAAACAGGTATAAAATCTTGACAAGAAGACTTGAAGAAGCTGAGATGACATTTAGAGAGGTATTGTATCTTCAGTAAGATATTTCTAACTGTAAAAGACAGGAAGTCACAAACTCCCCACTTTTCAGCTGAAATCCAGACCTCAGGGTACTGTGTTGTCACAGTATTTTGTCTAAACTCCTTTATTCTTTCTCCTTACTTGTTTGGGGTTTCCTTTTCCACTGTCAGTATTCTCCTAAATGTTGTGTCAATCCAGAGCTTTAGCTTTTCTCTACACTTCTCAATGATTTTTTATTCCCAATTCTGATATAGCTATGATATACTTTAACCCTTTTTCTGCTGTAAATAGACATAAAGTCAGAAAAACAGAAACAGAAAAACTTCACTTCAGATTCATATCTCCATATTCTTGCCACGTTTGCATGCTTGTCCAGTCTCATAAAGAGAAACCATGTCATGAGACTTGTCTAGCTTATTAGATTCAAATAATATTTCTCTAATTTCATTTTTTTATGATTAATCCATCAAGGGAAAAAAACCCCACAAATCAGAATTTGAGATAATAATTTCTGAGGAAGATTATAATGAGCAACACAGCTTAAAAATATCAGGCTGTTCAGGGACTATTTATGTATTAAAAGTGTCTAAATTTATCAAATACACTCTTTGCCATTATTTCTTCTAATTTAATTGTGATACATAAGAATTAGTTTCTGCAGCACAAGCCGAGCCTAAGTTATCTCCTGTGCAAATTAAGCGGTAGTACCTATTTGTGTGGCTGTACTAGTCCAGAATTGCATTAAGTTTCACCTTGTCTATGCTCTCCATCAGCAGTTCAAGAAATGGGATATTTATCAAATTTAGAGACCATTTGACCTTCTTCAAGTTAATACAAAATCAGATTGACCTATAGTTGCCAGCATCAAGAGCTAGTTCACTCATTAGATGACTTCTAGATAGGGATGGCCAAACAGTTTGACCCAAGATCACTGATGAGCTACATCCCATTAACCTCCAAAGAAAGAAGGAGAGACAAGCAAAGGAAAGAGAAATAGGGGACAAAAGAAGCTTCAAAGTAACAGCTGTGTTTGATAAAGAAAATAGCAGAAATATATAATGGTTATATACTTGATCAGCTCAGTTAAGACAATAGTCTGGGAATAAAGGGCTGCAAAAAGCATTAGTATTTGGCTGTCCCACAAAACTTTAGGGCAGCCACTTCTTAGTGACCTCATTCTCGCCTTTCCACACCATAAGACAGGCTTCTCTCTTTCTGTGTTAGACAAGTCTTGCCAAAACTATAGTGACAAATGACTGGGGAGAGTGTCAGTAATTTCACTAACTCAAAAATTTAAGATGCTATAGGAAAGCAGCTGACTTTACATGGGATACTTTGTCACAGAGAAAGTAAGGCTGATATGAATCCTGGAATAATTTGGTTTAATCTTTCAAAGGAAAATACCAAAACCACCACATGATTGGTTCTACAAATATATGTGCAATAAATAAAATTATGAGGGACTTTATTGATTATATTTTTTGGAAATCAGGTGAGTTTCAACATCTTTGAACTTTGGCAAGAGAGAATCAACTGGCCTTCCAGAAAGTTGATGTAGGAATCAGTTTTATTAATATCTTTATTGACACCAGTTAAAATACCACAAAGAAGAAACAGATGTCTTTCTGAATCACTTTCTTAGGTAACTTTTTTATTCTTTTTGATTGATGACTGATACATGCCTATATCAGCATATCTAGTGTCGCCGACTACCCCAGGCTGCCATCAGGTTTAATGAAGAAAAGGTTGTTGTGGTTGGGGCTATTTCCACTACCCCATGCTCCCTTCTGAAAGTTACTATTGCGAAACATTCAGGATCACTACAAAATCAGACAATGGAATCTAAACAGCCTCCTTCATTTCTGTGTTGTGAACTGTGGGTGGAGAACCACTGTTGAGGATGTTTCCTTCTGGACATGTATTTGTCTCTGCCACCCTTTGTTGTTACAAGAGGAAGGGTCAATGGCAGTAGCGCAACAAGTTCCTGCTGATGCAGGAGAACATCCAAAGAGAGGAATACCTTAAACTAGCAGAGCTCAGTCCATCTCTCTTGGAAAGAAACAGACTTTTAGAAGGTATTTAGATCTTCACAAATGGTCTCAACCCAAATTGACTTCATTGTAAATTCGGAGCACATTCTATTTGTTATGCTCTTGGGTAAAAGGTAGAATTCACCTTTCTGAAAAAAATCCAGATTTTAAGTTTAAATACAGATATTTTTTCTTAAAGCAAGAGAAGAACCTCTAAGCAAAAACTAGTCTAATGAAGACATGGGTTTGTGATATTTTATTTTATCTTACCAGCAGAAATTTTGGGTTTAAGTCATCACTTTTTTATATTTTTATTTTCTTTTGTTGAGCCATTGCTTTTGCATAATAAAAACTCAGTCTGCATTGCTGAGTACCTCAGTAGCTTTTGGTGGTTCATTTCCTTTCTCCACAGCATCACTTCCTTCTCACCAAAGCTCGGACTCAGACAGAGAGAAATAATAACATTTTCTTTCCTTTAAAACATGGTTTCAGAAATATAAGCTACAGACTAACTCCATTTTTCTGCACAGGTAAAAGCCTACTTTGCCATTGTGCTATTGCATAAGGGCTCATATTTCCCTTTGACTTAAATGTAATTGGACCTGAAAGCTTGCTGTTGCCATTTCTTGACTGGATTAAGAAAGAATGCCTGTAATGAAAGGTAATGTATTAAAACAAATGTTCGTGTTCCCATATTGTTCATTTTCTCACTAAACTATTACAGCTTTTTCATTCAATTACAGATTAAGAAGATACAGACAGATTGTAATATCAATAATAACAATATTTATTTTTTTTTATGCTAGACCACCTTTTATTTTAGATATATATAAGTATGCATATATTTAACGGGTTGTTGCTTTACTCCTCAGCAGAGACAATTCTACTATATGCTGGTTTAGGAGATAAAACCTGTCCAAACTTCTGTAAAGACCAGAATGTCTTATCTTAAGTTGGATTACTACTCTTGCAGACTGAGACCAGATAAACAAAGCCCTTATATAACTTCAGGGCTGTTGTGATCAATTTGCCTGGTGCACGACTCTGGGGACCACGCTGTTTTACCATCTTGATTGCAATGATAAATCCATCATTATGTTCAGTGCGGTGGAAACAGCTCAGAGCCTTGCCATTTGTGGCAAATCTTTTCTATGGCAGGCTCATAGTAAATCAGTCTAACCTGAGCTGACAATGATTGATTCTGAGCAAAATGTCACGTACAATCAAATCCTCTGTTTTCTTCTTCTTTTAAAACTGAATAGATTTAACCCCTAAATCTAACTTAAATTCCAAATAAAACAAAATGGGGAGGGTTTTATTTTGCCTTTTTGCTTTTTTTTTTCCCTCCAGTTGATAATTAGGAAGAAAAAAGATTTACTCACATTTTAGAAGGCTAAAGTGTGTGGCAAACAACATGCCTGTTATTTACAGTCATTAATCATTACTATCATTACGAATCAGAGAAAAACATATTTTAATCCACATCAGAGTGCCTGTGTGGGAAGGAGACAGGAAGATTTATCAGCTCTCTGAGGCAGGTATTGTTTCTTTCCTCCTGCTTGCTTAAAACCCTGCCATTATGGAGCTGCAGTAATGACTAGAGTGTCTGAAAAATTTTGTAACACAGATGGCACCAATATTGTAACACAGCATTAGAATCATCCCAATGGCCTACTGATTTTTCTTGGGTTGTTTTTTGTAAACTCACAGAAGCTGTTGAAAAGGACCCTGAATAATTAGGGGGATTATGGATAGCATAAAGTTCTCCCAGAAATCTGTGTTGGTCAAAATCTAACATTTGAATGAATATGACTGAAACAAATCCGATACTCAATTGACAGAAAAATCTACAGAAAAGAACAGAAAACTGTTCTGGCATCAAAGTTAAGTGTTCCAAAAGTGGAAATTAATTGTATCAGTTATTCTTTTTCTTGAGGTTATATTTAGAAAACAGTATGCTTTCGTTGTATCCCTCAAAGAGGCCAAGTTTGTCTGGAATAGATGCAGAAGTTAAAAAAGACATGAACAGATCTTTCTGCTTTACAATTATGAGGGGGGGAAATGGCGTTAAAGAAAATAGCTTTGGCTTTTGTGTGTACTGAATAGAAAATGAAAATGATACAGTCAGGGAAATGATTACCTCATTTATTTGTTTATCTAGAATATTGGATGAAAGAAAGTAAAGGAATTGAAATTAAATGAATTATAAGCATCTTTCAAATCTATTCTTTTTTCTAATATACAGAGATCAGACACTTTGGAGAGGCAATCAGCTTTGACGTGAGGTAGAGCAAACAGAAGTATCTTCCAGCTGAGACAAAAGGCTTCGCAGAGCTCATGTGTTTGTGAGGAGATGTGAAAAGAATAGTTTAAATTGACTATCAGATATTTTTATACTGTTTTGGAGGAGTGGGAATCTTTCAAATTTAGTATGTGAATATCACGCTTGTGAAACTGAAACACAGGCAGAACTTGGTATAGATGGGGTATTATTCTTTGCACAGCTCTAGTAATGCAACTACCTCTGACCTGAATTAAAATCATTATTTCTATTCAAATGTTTTTTTGTTTTTTTTTTAAATCAGAATTGCTAAGGGACAGCAGACTTGCACAGAGGATTTAATTATATTATCAGGTTTGGATATTCAAAACTTAGTTTATTTTTGATTCAAAACAAATACCCAAAATTCTCAGTGACAGGAATAGTCCAAGGGTTCTTAACACAAAGGCATTCCACTCTGAGAGACTGAGCCTGGGCTGCGGTTTCTTCAAGCTCTGGGATTTCTGGATTAGAAGCAATCTCCCTGCTTGGCTGACTCAGTGACACAAAGCTTCATTGTCTGGTCTTTTCAGTAAAACTAACCAATAGCCACGTATATTAGTTTTCAAGAAACTGGGGGTGTTTAAAAGATGCCTGTCAGTCAAGCTTCTTGTGCTTCTTGGTTTCTAAAATAACTGATGTTAAATTGTACTCTCCATGGGCTTTTTAATACCATTCCCAAGTAAGTCCTCTTTTTTTGCCGAAGATTTTCCAATC
Organism: Nycticryphes semicollaris; assembly: GCA_013400055.1. Lineage (NCBI taxonomy): Eukaryota > Metazoa > Chordata > Aves > Charadriiformes > Rostratulidae > Nycticryphes > Nycticryphes semicollaris. The sequence continues at coordinate 300,546 of VXBJ01000661.1, forward strand.
AGCACTAATCACTCCATTCTGGCTATGTCTACATTAGCATGTAACCTATATTATCAGTGCAGCACAAACAATTACGGGCTTGTAGAGCGAGACAGCTGGTGCCAAGGACCTGTGTCCACATCATACAGGGAGGCTCAGGGAGTTTTCTTTGGACTGGCTGTAGCCTGCTCTGTGGACTGTATTCTCAGTAGCTAGAGCACACACGTGCAAGTCTGAAGCTTATTCCCATTCCATTTAATCCAAAAGAAACGTAATTTCTGATTTCCTGAATGAGAACAAAACTGTGCCGAATACCCTCTTAATATAAATTAAAATGTTGGGGCAAACACACCATCTACAGAAGGTTATATCACGACTTGTGGTCTCACTGCCTGAGGATTTCCTCCACGGGATAGGCAAGGCTGCGGTTTGATATTGTGGCCAATACGAACTTTCAGAGTTATGCATAATTTAACAAGCAGAAGAGTTTGTCTTCATCAGGAAAGTACTATAAAATAAATTAAAATCTAAGACATATGACACCATTATTCTATCATGGATCCGCTTGCAGAGTCAATTAGTAGTTATTAAATAATCCAAGTTTTTTTCACCTTAAATCCCAGCTACAGTGAACAAATCAGAAGCATCAGTCATGGGGAGTTAAATGGAACTTTTAGAGGAGAAACTTGAATATAAGGATTTTTTTTTTTTACATGAGGGGCAGTCAGGAAAAGACATAAAGTAAACTAAATAAAGTGACTCTTAAAGATGACTTTGAGTTGTTTATATAGGATCTTATTAGAGTTTGAAATCAAACTGCTAGTCAGTTCAGATGAACTTTTCCACGTGCTCCTGTGTAGGCAAGCTTTTTGTAGATACTTTGAGCAGGTCACCTGCTTCAAGTTTAAAAAAAAAACCACAAAGCAAAGAAACTTGCTATTGATCAAGACTAAGAACAACCTGTTGCTAGAGGAGGTTAGTAGAATTAAACCAGAAATTAAGAATATGCACAGATAATAAAAGCAGCAGTGTTATAGCAAATATTAAATCAGTCAATGAACAGCAAAGTCAGCAAAAAGAGCACACCACATTCTGTACTGACAAAACTGCTTCAGACAAACTCACCCCATCTAAGGTTTGGTAGCATTTTTTCTAGAAGGCCTTTTACAGTTTCTTCTGAAATACCTAGTGCCAGCTTCTGCTGGTTATGATGCAGGAAAGTGATGAGCAATGAGCCTACACATTATACTAGTAAGAAACAAATATTCATGAACTTATTTTGCATTTCTTTTCAAATATCAACATAATTTTAAATACTTTTAAAAACAATATTTAGATTATATCTCTAGGAATCTTCTTTCTTTATCTGACCAGTGCTGAGAATACTAACCCCCTAAAAGTATACCTATATTAGCAAAATAAATAGGGTGAGAGTTAAGTCCCATGCAACAGTACCTGACTGTTCACTCCGCTAAATTGTTATCCCGCCCTGGCCCAATTTTGGACAGGATGAACAAGCAGATTCTTATAGCACTGGGACATGATCTGAGTTTGGCACATATATGACTATTCCAGCAGTGTTTGTGAATCTGAATTCCACTGAATCTTTTTTTTTTTTTTTCATTAGCAAATCTCAGCATTTCTTAATTTTCCCAAACATATTGCCCTTAGAATTGAAAAAATCCATCGCTTGTATAGCTCTGTGGATATAAATAAATCCCTCTGTTGACACACAATGGCTTCAATGACTACATCTGTAATACTAAAAGGTACAAGTGCCTAAGGCTCAGGGACAACTCTATGGGTGTGGACCTGTATGGTCAGATTGTGAGTACTGTTGTGAGGGGATTATAATGTAGTCTTGGTTATCTAAAACACTTAAACAAATTTGGGATGTGGATAAGTGAGTTTAACATTATGGATGTGAGTTATGCTTTATTATTACAGTCAGAGTGATCCTTGGGCCATTTTGCTTCTTATTATGGAAGTAGCCAGTAGNATAGTTTAATACAAAGTCACAGGAATAACATAAGGTCTGTAACCCAGCAGCACAATACTTTTATTGCATCAAAGCAAAGCTAACCTCTAGGATCTTGTATGACAGTGAATGTCTGAAGGCATAAAGTCCGTGAGGATAGTACAAGGACAATGCAGGGTGGAAAGCACCAAACCTGATGCAGTTTCATCCTCACTGCCTTGAATGTTCAGTGCCTGGAGTCTGCAGTCAAAAGCATCTTGGCTTCTTGAGAGAACAATCAAGCAACATAAATCACCAGTGGTCAGAGACTGTCTTTGCTCCCTTGTGGTCTTTTATTTAGCAGCATGTATTCACCCAGCACGGTTCCTATGACTGAAGCTTGGTTCCTATGGCTGAAGCATGCATTCGTGTTTTCAAGATTAGGAAAGCGGTGATTTATTATCTTTTCACATGCNGACAATGCTAAACTGACTGCCACACAGCTGAGGACTGAGGACTCAAGCAGACTGGCAGTGTGTAAACTACATAGCACTTGTTCCTGGACCATCTCTGGGACCCAGTGGTGCCTGTGTAGCTTTCAAATATAATTTTAATTATTTTTTATATAAAATATTTCAAATGTTTCAAATATTTAAATATTTCAAATATATTCAAATATTTCAAATATAATTTTAATTATTTTTTATATAAAATATTTCAAATGTTTCAAATATTTAAATATTTCAAATATATTCAAATATTTCAAATATAATTTTAATTATTTNCTGTAGGATGTATACAAGAACAGCTGTTCAGTAGTGTAGAGCAGGAATACACAATAGTTTGCTGCAGGGTAGGAAAGGAAGGAATTCCATAATTTGATTTGGTAAGGGAGCTTCTATCTGCAGAACACAAGTGGCCAAATGCAGGGTTATTCAGGAAATATTTATCTTACTGTGAAAAGTGCTATTGTCTCTTAATTACTACGACATATAGCCAAGTCCTTACCATTACATCTGTGCTGAAAGGCAGCATCCTCCAGAATCTCGCTGAGGTATTGTCTGTGTTCTGGCAGGGGTGATGCAAGACCATCCCAGAATAACAGCACCCTCTTCTGATTAGTTGTGGGGTTCTTGGATTTTCCACTATCCATCACTGTCAGCTCCCATTGCCACTGCTGTTTAGATCCATGAGGCTCCCAGAACAGTGAGGTGCACCACAGAATGCTGTAGGAAATGAAGCCATTCCCATAAATATAGGTTCCTTTCTTTTTTACTGAAGAGAGTGAAAAACAAGATGCAGGTTCACATGCAAGTAGGATTCATATTCTTGGAAGTGCAGAAAAGAAAGAATGGAAATTATTCCTGTGTCATCTTGTGTATTTTCTTGAATATGTAAATATTTTCCTCTACTTCCTACTGCCTCAAAGTTCTTCATATTCAGCTTCATTTCAGCTGAACAGACCATGTCTGTTCGTTGGCTGTACTGCTAAAAAAATACTGTCAGGTAGCAACATATACATCCTTGCCTTGCAGAGGACACTGTTCAGGGGAATCTGTTATATTCAAAATCAGCTGCAGGCATAGGAAGACCTAGAATATATTGCGTTTTAGGTGAGGCTTCTATTCAATGCTACCACATTTGCAACATCAAGAATTCAACCGCTGGTACATGTGAAAATTAAGTTGTATGAACAAAATTTATATGTTCTTCAGGTCTGCAAATTGACTACAAGCAATTGCATGTGAAAAGATAATAAATCACTGCCTGCCTTTTGTGCCTTAGAAGAAAACAAAGTCCCTTTTAATAAGATGATCAAACCTGAAGGTTTGAAATTTCCACTTGAAGTTATATATGCACAAGTAGTCTCATTGCATAGACAACACAGTGAAGTGCTCAAGACTTGTTATGTTAAGAGTTGGCGGATTCTTTTGACAGAACAGCATTGCTTCATCCTGGCTGCTCCACATTAGAGATCACTTTCCAGATTGTGCAACTTTTAGAGGAGGTATAATAAGAAGTGAGAAAGGCACAGATTTAAGAGAAGCAATTTAATGAACAAAAGTAAAATTTGAACTTATGGTCTTGTCATTATCAGCCCAATCTCCCTTCCGTAAGAACCCACAGTATTGTTTAAATGAGGACAGAGCAGCTGGAAGGGAACCAGTTTTGCATGATCCCATCTGGACCTTCATCTTCGTGGCATACTTAAATGAGATGCTAGGTTGGTGCATGGGCAGGACTGAGAGGATGCTGGCGGATTTTAGCAGACAGCTTCTAGCAAGCTCCAGTGAGGAAAGCACAGATGGAGAATAGTGATTTTTGGCAGTTTACAATTTAGCCAAACCTGAATGGCTGAAAGGATTGAAGACATGAGGAGAGTAAAAGTCGTCTTCCTGACCCCGGACTGTAGTCATGCCAAAAGTCAAGTTCCTTTTGCAAACATTGAAGTATTCAACTATATGAAAACATCAAATACAAATAATTGCATTTCTTTTTGAAGTTGGAAAATATTAACCAGATTTTATGCATGCTGAAGTTAAAGATAGATACCCCCTTCCAAACTAAAAAAAAAAAAAAAAGTGAAACCTTACTATTCCAGTCAAGCTACATATTCCCGTAAGTAGCTCAATGCCATCTCAGGAATTTGATGCCTTCCCAGAAATAACAAACAATTCAAATACTAGACCTCATATGGAGGAACCAATCTATCCTCACAATAGCCTGCAATGAGTCTTCATGCATCTCCTTTCACAATGCAAGGGCAGTGATTGCCAATGAAAAAACTCATGTAAAAATGCAAGACTAAATGGCCAGACAGAGCAAGTACAGCTGCATATGTTATTGAAGTGAGTTTCCAATGATTGTTTAAGACAGTCTTCTATATGAATGCCAATGAGACAAGTAAAAAGATCTTTTAGATTGGCATATTTTTCCTCATTAATATTTTTTTAGAATCATATGTGAAACTAGAGGTCATAAATGAGGCTGCCACTACCCTAAAAAGTTTAATAGACAAGAGGATAAAAGGAAGTATTATTAACTCTGTATTACAGAAGTGAAAAATGCTTGATTCTAAGAGATCCCAACAGCTACAGCTCTGTTTAAATAGATATAAAGTTTTAGATATTCAGCACCTCCAGACAAATTCTTAAGTGATTTTTTTTTCTGAAATTTAAAGTCAAATACTTAAAACCAGTTTCTTGAATCCTTTATAAATACTTTAATCGTGGTACCATCCATTTACTTTTTAACGTTTGCTTTTGGGCTTCTTGAGATAATAGAAATTACTTTTACTTTAAAAACAAAATGCAGAAAGCAAAGCCCATTTGTATAATTACAACTCTGATCTCCCCTTCTTGTCCCAGACATAATCCTCCCTAGAAAACACGCACTTAATGGGCCATTCCAGTAAAGCCTTAAAGCTCAAAGATTGCTCTGTTTAATAGAAGCCCATAAGTGTCGAAATAGCAAAACTTGCAGCAAGATTCCCTGAAAGCTGTGCAAACTAACAAGCTTAATGGATTTTTAATGGTCCCTTTACAGACTTATGTAAGGGCAATGGAGGCAGTGGTGGTGGGAGGTTATGTTTATGCATAATATTAAAAATATTTTGAATGCTCCACAACAGCATCAGTACTCAGAAGGACTATATTCTCATAGAAAGTTACATTAAGGAGTTTCTAATTGAATAGAGCAGGTATTACACACCTTTGTCATGAGAGCAACTAATGTAATGCTCCTGAGGACAACACGGCACTTCTATTCCTTTATGCATCCCCGTATGATTAGTAGGTTATAACATAAAACAATTGCGGGCATGACATCTATGTCTAATATGATAAGAACTACAAATCATATATCTGTACGCAAGTTTGATGTTGAAAGCTATTGTGAGTTAGTAAGAAACTACAGAATGGAGAGTTCTGACTTAAAAAAAAAAAACCAAAAAAAACCAAAACAAAACAGGTACTCTAATGAAGAAAATGAAAAACAGAACGGGCACGACCTAGAGTTTACAGTGCTGTCCTTAACACAAAAGGACCGGAAGAGAATACAGGAGATACATAACAGTTTTAAAAGACCTTTATCCTGGAGAAGATGTGGAAAAATTCATGCATACATGACTTCAATCTATCATTTTCTTGTTTTCGACCTCTTTTTTGTTGCTAAAACAATGGGTTATATTTTCTTCTCACAAAAATTGCATAAATTTATTATGGAATTATTTACTTGACTGTGAAGTCAAGTAATCTTACATAACTGATGGCTAGACAGTGCCCTTTGTGACAATAAGGCCATGTAGGCTTAGGCATTTTATCACATTGGCAGGCAAAAATAATAGATTTCTTTCCAGTTTGCAGCTCTAGTTCGTGATTGTTTAAAGGAGAAGTCCTTAATCTGAACACCCACAAAATATCTGAAATCAGATGATATATTCTTTTTTGTTGTAGTGTATCTCTAAAGACATGAAGTTTTGAAGCAATGTTATCTTTAGTACTCAAAGAAAAAAAAGATAATTTGCAACAACTTTACACAGCTTTACTTTTCCCCTGGAAATCAACCATCACATATTTAATATTCCTCATTTTTAAGAGTGTTCAGATAAGCAGAACTTAACAAGTTTAAAAACAATCCATCGTTCTGGTTTTGGACACTCTTTTTTGAACCCTAGATTTCCCATAATCAAAGCTAGCATTAGTCCACTCTCATTTTCCCAAAATAAGTTTTCATTTACCTGGAAACACTTACTACTTTAATTTATAATTTAATTTACATCAAATAAGTGTATTAACTCTGTCTACCTACCTATCTGTAGGTGAAGTTTAGATGCTGGATACCCTTCCCAAGGAAAAGGGACTTGGAGAGCATTTTGCTCCATAGACTTGAATGTGTTCCTCTGTAGTGTTGAAGAGGACAAAAAATGGCTTGCTGCTTTCAATGTCTCAGTTTAGTCCAATCGACCACGCATAACATAAGTCTCTGCAAAATAGTGCAGTCAAATCCATCTGTCTGCCGAGAGAAAAATCCCTAGCAGTGGAATTTCATCCAGTTTACAGATAGCTGCAACTTAGTTTTTGTATTCCTGAACATCAGGGAGGGCAACAATCACCGGGCCTTTTTTTCCAACGTAGTAGAAGCTTTTCATTAAATCTAGCATTATCCTCCTAAAGTTATATATGAAAGCCAAAATTCATTTCTTTTTTCTAGTGTAATGGATTTTTATTATTATTATTATTACTCCTCCATCCTCCCACTCCAAGCCTCCTCATATGATAGTAACAAGTATTAGCTAAAATCCTGTGCTTTCGGATTGTTAAGAACAACTTGATTTTATTCTTACTGTCATAGCTCTGGATGTCTCCAAGAGTAGACAGACATCTGTGTAATTATACTTTTTTGTTCTCTTGAACAAAATTGCATATTCTATTTTTTGAACATCTTTATGTAGTCATGCTACCAAGTTGTCTTAGCTATGTTAGGCACACATTTCTTTTAGTTTGCCAGTCTAGGAGGTCTCAAAGTTCAATTGACTGACTGAGTCATTGACAACATAAGTTTCTCTGTCCGAACATATCACTCTCAACTTCCATCAGCTCAGAGCTAGTCAATCCATTGAATTTGTAACACATCTGCTCTTAAAATAGGCAACAATTTTTGACCAGGTGAATCACAACTTAAACTCCATGGATGGTATTGACTAGATCTGCACTGACTATAAGGGGAGTCTAAACAAATAGTTCTGATGAAGATATCTACAAAATGTAATGAGTGTTTCCAGCTCCCTCTCCTCTTCCTGCCTTGTGTTCCGTCATTGCACAGTGGAGAATTCAAGTTGTTAAGTCTTACTTGCCATCCATCTACAGATATTAAAAAACACAGAGCACTCATTTTGTATCAGACCAAAAATCCATCCAGCCCAGAATTTTGTCTTCAACTGCGACCATAACTGGATGTCTGAGAAAAACTATAAGACTGGAGAGCAAGTGCACATGAGATAGGATGTATATTACCACTGTATTCTCCCAGGGATCAGTAATTTTCTACTCAAAGACTTCCTAAACCAGAGGTGATTTCTTTGTATTTAAGAACCCTGAGGAATGCCATTTCCAAGCAATTAATTTGTCCAACTGTGCCTTGAATGTACATAAATTTTTAGCCTCTTGTGACTTTTTTCAATTGTGACAATTTCAAAAGTGACAATTTCCACTACGTGTCTGCATTCACTTGAATGAAGACCAACTTGAAGCCACCATTATCTACATTGTTTTAATGTCCAATTCTCCCCAGTTTTTGCCCAGCAATAGACAGTGAGCAAATGATCTTTTCTGTGCTGTTTGTAACCTTACTGACCTCAGTCCCAGGTCTCTCTCTGTCTCCTTAACTACCTCCTTTTCCAGGCTGAAAACCAAATTTTACTATCTGGAAAGCTTTCTTACTCAGACATTTTATGCTTTTTAATAACTTTTTTGTCATTCTATGAACTTTTGGGAGTCTTGCTGTATAATTTTGGAGAGGAAAAACCAGATCACAAGCCAGATCTATGTAGGGACATGCCATTATCTAGTGTCAGTATACATTTTGTTCTCTATCCTGTTATTAACAATTCCTAATATTCCAACTGGGTTTTGATCATTAAGGAGAGCAGAGCTGATATTTTGAAAAGAAAACCTGTTATAACACCAAGATCTCATTCCTGAGTTGTAACGATCACCTCAGAGTCCATTATTCCACATGTAAAGATCATTTTTCCCATGTGCATAACTTTAAAATTATATTTATTGAATTGTGTCTGCCATATTAATGCCCAGATACCAAGTCTTGTAATGTCTTTGTACCATTATTTTTTTTTTTTCAATTTTGCTCTCAGGCACATTATTTCCTTCCCTCAAGGATTTACGATCTTAGTTGTTTTACACCAGAACTACACCTCAGTCATTGCAGAGACTCTAGAGCCATTCATCATGTTTTCTTCCACACTTCATCTGTACAGCCACACCATCCCATCAAAACCACATTTTCTCTTCCTGTGAAACACTTCAGGACCTTTATGCAACCCAAACTGCAGTGTGAGGAAGCTATAAACAAGCCTACACCATGAGCTGAAGAGAAAGTTTCAAGACCCATAAATGGTGCTTGAATTGAGAAACTATACCCCATGATGTGGAAGATCAAGTGTTATCATAGCTGTAAGGGAATTATGGTGTCCCTTGTCCTGACCTCCATGTGCCTGATCCACACACACCTCATGAAGAGCAACCTTCCTCTGTGCCAGCTGAGGAGGGCACATAGGAGACCTCTAAGGTCTTAATCCTCCCTGCTATTTTATTTACTTTTAAACTGCTTATGAATTTGGATTTGAGGAAGAATTACAATCTCTGTGTAGTAGAACAACAGGCAGAGACAGTGTCTCCCAATGGGAATGTTAAAAGTGAACTGTGCAAATTCATGTTGCTATATTGAATGTATATACAGAAGATGAAAGACTGCATCTTCTTTTTTTTCTTTTTTTTTTTATTTCCCCTTCTATTAAATACACTTGTGTTGTCAGCTCTTAAACTCATTAACTCCAGGACATTAAGTTCTGCCAGTTTTATTCCTGATCCTACTGAGAGTTTTTATTTCTTATAAACTAACTCATCCTCAATTGCTTTGATCCCCTGAATTCCCAGGCAGTTGATTCCCTGATGAGACCAGAGGCTTAACTTGTTTCCACTCAAAAATGAGAACACACAAACATATATACACACACAGTGTAAGTGTAACTTGTAACTTTTACAGTTTGTTATTTACCCATATATTTAGTTTTCATGTTCCCTTTGGGGAATACCTTCCCTAAGGTGCAAAGTTTTAATCATAAGGCTTGTGGCTTTTCGCTCAGTGCCAAAAGTACTGTTTCTAATCTCATTTTGGCTCCACTTGTGTATCCAAAGGTCTACTGCTGGGGGGAGAAGTAAGAAGAATCTCCTACCAATAGCAGTGCCCAGTGTAGCAAATAACTTCGTAAACATTGGAGAAAGTCAGCCCAGAACATAGCTACCTCCTGCTCCACCCTGCAGAGTATAACTCCATGCCCCTTGCTCAACTGAAAATTAATAAATGATACATTTACTTTTTGGTTGATAGCTTTGATGTTTTCTGCTGCAATTTTGTCTTTTCTTGCTTTGAAAACAAATATCTGAACTAATGATGCCATTGGCATCGACTTTGTCCTTGCTGTGCAAACTCTGCCTTCACTTGCAAACTCAGAAAAAAGTGTGATCTATTACAGTTCTTGCATCTTTTCAAAATCTTAGGTGTTTTGCATCTCTGTATGCCATTTAGTGAGGATTCTGACTTTGAATTTTGCACCATGTTCCACAATTTTCCATCTTTGATCTTACTTTTTTCTTTTTTCACAGCGTGCTCGCAGGAGGTGATTCTTCCCTTCTACTCTGCTCTTGTGAGACCCCACCTGGAGTACTGTGTCTAGCTCTGGAGTCCTCAACGTAGAAAGGACATGAACCTGTTGGAACAGGTCCAGCGGAGGGCCATGAAGATGATCAGAGAGATGGAACAACTCTCCTATGAAGACAGGCTGAGAGAGCTGGAGAAGAGAAGGCTCCAAGGAGACCTTATAGCAGCCTTTCAACATCTGAAGGGAGCCTACAGGAGAGCTGGAGAGGGACTCTTTGTCAGGAAGTGCAGTGACAGGATGAGGGGTAATGGCTTTAAATTGGAAGAGGGGAGATTTAGATTAGATACCAGAAATAAGTTCTTTACTATGATGGTGATGAGACACTGAAACATGTTGCCCAGAGAAGTTGTGGCTCCTCCATCCCTGTAATTGTTTAAAGCCAGGCTGGATGGGGCTTTGAGCAACCTGGTCTGGTGGGAGGTGTCCCTGCCCATGGCAGGGGGGATAGAATTTGATGATCTTTAAGATCCTTCCAACTGTAACCATTCCATGATTCTATAATTCTGTGCTTTTGATTCCCCCTGCAGAACATCAGCACTGCTAGAGCCTTGTCCATCCTCCATGGAATCAGTAGTATACTCATTTTTCTGGGCAAATTTTAATTGTTTTGTCAAGATCATCTTCTAATACTTCCCAAATTTATCTGTGTGGGTTTTTTTTTCCAAAGTATCATCTTGTCTCTGGTCTCTTCCCAAGTTTATTTCATCTTCCCCCACGAAAATGAAGAGGCTGGCTCTTCCATTCAGATAAGTCAGAACATCACCTCAGCTTTTTTTGCCCATTCTGATGTCATTCGTGTTGCATCTTCACACAAGTGTCAGTGCTCTTCAAATTTCTACAATGAGTTTCACAGTCGGTCACCTCTGCATGACTAACCTGAAAATGACTCAAAAATATGAGCAGTCCAGCTTAGGCTGTTTTCAGAAATAGTTACCTTATGGTTGGCTTCTCTTTTTTTTTTTTTTTTTTTTGTATGTGTGTGGTGTATATTTGTTGTACATTCACTTGACTTTTTAATATAAAAATTGGAGTTCTTCTCTAGTAAAACATGCATTTTTATATCCATTTCCTATTTGACTTCCCCATTTCCACTGTTTCAGGCCCGAGGTGTTTAGTTACTGCATTGATCAAATCAAAAAGAATAAAAAAGTTACCTAAGAAAGTGATTCAGAAAGACATCTGTTTCTTCTTTGTGGTATTTTAACTGGTGTCAATAAAGATATTAATAAAACTGATTCCTACATCAACTTTCTGGAAGGCCAGTTGATTCTCTCTTGCCAAAGTTCAAAGATGTTGAAACTCACCTGATTTCCAAAAAATATAATCAATAAAGTCCCTCATAATTTTATTTATTGCACATATATTTGTAGAACCAATCATGTGGTGGTTTTGGTATTTTCCTTTGAAAGATTAAACCAAATTATTCCAGGATTCATATCAGCCTTACTTTCTCTGTGACAAAGTATCCCATGTAAAGTCAGCTGCTTTCCTATAGCATCTTAAATTTTTGAGTTAGTGAAATTACTGACACTCTCCCCAGTCATTTGTCACTATAGTTTTGGCAAGACTTGTCTAACACAGAAAGAGAGAAGCCTGTCTTATGGTGTGGAAAGGCGAGAATGAGGTCACTAAGAAGTGGCTGCCCTAAAGTTTTGTGGGACAGCCAAATACTAATGCTTTTTGCAGCCCTTTATTCCCAGACTATTGTCTTAACTGAGCTGATCAAGTATATAACCATTATATATTTCTGCTATTTTCTTTATCAAACACAGCTGTTACTTTGAAGCTTCTTTTGTCCCCTATTTCTCTTTCCTTTGCTTGTCTCTCCTTCTTTCTTTGGAGGTTAATGGGATGTAGCTCATCAGTGATCTTGGGTCAAACTGTTTGGCCATCCCTATCTAGAAGTCATCTAATGAGTGAACTAGCTCTTGATGCTGGCAACTATAGGTCAATCTGATTTTGTATGACACCAGTCATACACTCACTAGCACAACAGCCCCAAAAGGCTCCTGTTGCTTAGACCTCCTCTTCTTATTACCCTGCTTTCCTTACTCTTGCTGACACACACATAATTGCCTGACCATTTGTTGTGATCACTCCGGCTACATCGTACTCATCTGTCTTCTGCTCTGTTCTCTGGGAGCTTGCTGCTGGGACTGCATGAAGTAAGGGTTAGGGGGAGCAGCCAGGGAAAGCTCCAGGCACAGAGGAACCATCCCAGACCAGAAGCACTTCCAAACAGCTTTGATGCTGCATCACTTGGAGATAACTGACAAACGGCTTTGTTGCTTTGTCTTGCTCTGCTTTAACTTCAAAGGTCTATTTCCTCAAATGCCCAATTTGTGTGCACTGGTTCAGACTTTGGTTCCTTTCTGGAGCCAGCCAACTATTTTTTTCCAAGAAACAAAGACTCACTGACAAGATCAGCATGACATTTGCACCAAATCAACAACATGGACATGTACCACATCACTGTAGTTTTCCTCCAACAGCAACGTCCTTCTAACAGCATCTGAGCCAGCCTTATCTTCAGTTTCTTCTCTCCACCCTTGTAATGGCATGAGGCACACAACATAATGCTGCAAAAGCACTGCTCTGTTGAGATCTGGCATAGCTTTTTCATTATTTTTTTGTCCCTTTGAACTGAAACAGAGAGATAAGCAAACCCCAGAAAATTATGTAACGGTTAAAGCCACAAGAAAACCAAAATGCTCCAAAGGACACCAATGCTGACTGGTTTCCTCTGGAAAGTGTAAGGTCTGGGCAGGGAGAACATGGAACAACCCACATTAGCTGGGGTTTTATCCACAGTGATGTAGCTAGCTTCCAATAGGTACTTCTGAGCAACAAAGTGATGAGTTACTCAATGACAGAAGAGAAGAGAGTGATGTTTCCTCACCGCTTGAATTTTAGGTGACGCTGTGTGGGAACACCTAAGCTATAAAGATTATGCACCTATAACTCCGCATATTGTTTCTGGATATTAGAATTTTCATTTGTGAAGTTGGTAGTGATGTGGTTTCAATATGCAAAGCCGACTGGAAATTCTGTTATTACTGAAAATAGTTATTTAGTTTTCACGCCAATCTACTTCCCAGAGTAATACTGGCACAATCCTTTTGAATAAGCAGAAGCTTGTTCAGATTGAAATTGAATTTAATATTCACCTCAACCATAGAAGCACAACCTGTGAAGTTGCCAGCAAAAGAAAAATTACTTTAATATTAGAAATGACTAATATCCAGAATCTTTAACTCCCTGCATTTTCTAGTTTTGTACTATTTTTAAGTATGGACCAAGGTCAAATTGTCTTTAATAGAAAATTCATATTACTGCAGAGTTAAAAAAAATAGGGAAAAAATTGGAATACCCTAATAATTTATGTGACTATTATTTTTTGTTTTCCCTAGAGTATGAGCACTTTCTGAAGCTTTGATATATTTTTTAACCCATTCAGCAAAGACAAAAAATAACATTGACATCTCAAAGTTCTTCTAGGATCCTTTCTAACGTTATATGACTAGACTGACCAAATCTAGATATCCCTGTCAATATTAGTCACACCAGGTGCCTCTTAAAATCAACAGAGATAACGCAGTATTGTGAAAGTAAAATTCATTTCATCCTAAAGGAGATGTCTACATTTGCTCAAATGAATTGTACCTTCCAAATATTTATGTCTCTCTGTCGACCAGGGGAGACACACTAACATACAGACAGAATGATCTATACTGTATCTTAGCTGTACAAAGGCAAATTCAACAAACCTAAAGCTAGGCCCTAATTTCTCAAATTGAACCGCACACACAGCAAAAGTCACTAATTTGGGAAAAAATGAACAGAATTACTTTCTTTCAAGGCAAATACAAGGAACAAAGTAGGTTATTAAATAGCTCTAACCCATTATTACAGCTCCTTATTTCTCACAGAGATTGTTGAAAATAACCGATCTATTAAAATTATCTTATACTTTTAATTTTCTTTTTTTTAAATCAAATTCTGAACTTCTTCCACCCAGAGTCAGTGAAATACATAGATTTCACTTTACAAAATAATTCGAAAATTGAGCTGAGTATGAAGAAAAGGCTGTTTGCCTGAGGCACAAAAAGAGTTTTTTCAGTGAGAACCTGTGGTTCAGGAATGCATGATGCAACACATACATGATAACAGCGGCTTGAATGATTCTAAGCAACACAATTTGTTTCTTATCTGTACCATACAGCAAACATTAAGCAAAAAGGTATACAGGGTTTTTAGGGTTTTTATTGTGCATACATTATTAAAGCTCTGAAAAAGGTTCAAAACTAGTCACAAAGGAACAAAAAGGCGCCCTTATAGCCATGTTCCACAAGCATCCTCTTCAGGCCATTGGAAGAGAACTTATTTGCTGTGCTGAGTAAATCCATATATTTCAGGAGCCGTATGGAAGACAGTTTAAATAGACAGGACTAAAGGATTTCTCTAGCATCCTAAACTCCCTAGTCAGAGATTTTTCTGAAAGCAGTTGACTTGTACAAAGACCTAGGAAGCATGTTCTTCAGCTGTTTTGTGGGATTTTTACTCCTAACCCCAGAGGTTCCCAGTGACTATGGCAACAACTATTTTACTAGAGCACTAAGGGTGACTGCTGAGAAGACTGGTGGTGGAGCGGGTGGTTTGCAGTTGAATGTAAGTAGCAGAGCAGGTGATTCACAATTATTATTTAAAAGTGAAGGTAGTCCTGCAATTTGCTGGGATTGTATGCCTGGATGACCTCTTGAGCAAGCTGAACATCTCATTGTGCCTGAGAAAAAATAGGTTGCTAATACGGCTGTTACACTGCAAGGCTCACCAAAACAAATTCATCTCACAACCCAAGGTACCCTGGCTAAAGATCAGGAAAGAGACTGTTCAGAGTATCCTAAGGGTAGACCCACCAGTACTCTGGTACTTTTCTACTACAGAGGGTCATCAACTGACCATACTGAAAAACTGTCTGTATCTTTTTCTTTTGTATTATCCTGACAGTGAAAGCCTTCTGGAATATGATTTATGAACTAAAAAGCTAAAAGGAAGCATTTAAGATTTATGCCTTACATCTTGTGCTGGCATCTATCACAAGAAAAATGCATATGGAGTAAAATCTTGCCAAACTATCATAAGTGGGGTAACCATTCCAGTGAGTCCATCCAGGGAGCTCAGGCAGGAGGAGAATGAGACCAGGGCTGAGCTGAAATCGAGTCCCTGAGTCCATGGGCAGGAACTGGGGAGACCCAGGGTGGTGTTGGTTGGAGACCACTAAGGCCCATTGACTCCCTCAATGGCCCTGATCAACAATGAAGAGGTTTTGGTTGTTTTTTTTCTTGAAAAAAATAGTGAGAGCAGTTAGATGATAGATTATGCATTTTGGTATTTATCTAAACATTTAAAAAAAACCCAAACTTTAGTTTCCCTATATTTTGGAAAACATCTACCACCCACAAAGTGGGTGTGCTTGCCCAGGGTGTTCTTGCTCTTTCTTGTAACAGCCTTAATCAGAAGAAGAATGGGTAGATGACCCTTCATATTGAGATGTTCAGTGAAACAAAGCAAGGTAGGCCTAACTGAGTGCTTACAGTCAAAGGAAGCATTAATTTTGACCTCTTTGAGAGCAGCAGTGGACATCTGAATGCAGAAGCAGGATATCAGTGTTTTCCATGAACTAAACAGGAATACCTGCAAGATAGCAATTAATTTTCTAAGCACATACTGAATTGAAGGAGTTAAACATGCACATTAATGCATTCTAAAACTAGAAGTTTTTAACAGACTCAGTGATGCAGAAGAGCTCTCTACCCCAATTAGTCATAACATTTCGATACAGACTAAACTTTGAACATAAAAGTAATAATATTTGACGTACCAAGGCTATTCATGTGCTCATTTTTCCTCCCCCTTCACTATCTGCTCTCTTTGTAGCAAAATTCTGCAAATCTTTCCAACTGTATCACATATATTATTTAAACTACTTAAAAAAAATTAAATTAGGAGTCCAAATTATGAAGTTCTCAGTTTCAATGTGGCTCTCCCTTTGCATTCAGCTAAGCAGGGAATAAAAAAAAAATCTAGAAATCCTTGGATATGCACATGAACTGAATTTGGTTTTTGGAGTCTGTAACTGCCCATCTCCCACCTTTGATGTTGGATTTGTAAATCTTAAAATTGATCCCACTTTTATGCAAAAAAAGAAAGGTTTCCATTCAAAGTATATGCAAAAGGTCACAATTTTTATCAGTCTGATAAACAAGTTGAATTAAAATCAGATGTATTTCCATTAGGAAGTTTTGTTGGCAGTTCTGATGCATTTCCTCAAGTCATTTCTAAATTGGAAGATGGTTAAATTTATAGATATTTTTATATTATGTTATATCATAGCATATAATATCACTTTATGTTATATTGTGTTCTACTTTTTGTTTCATGTAGATTGAAATTTATGTAAAGGCTGGGAACTGAATTAACGCCTTTCCTTTTCCTGTGAGGAAAGGTTGAGAGAACTGTTACTGTTAAGCCTAGAGAAGAGAAGGGTCAGGGGTGATCTTATCAATGTCTATAAACTCCTAAAGGGAAGGGACTGAGAGGACTGAGCTAGGCTCTTTTCAGTGGTTATCAGTTACAGGACAAGGAAAATGAGCACAAACTGAAATATGGGAGGTTCCCTCTTAAGATCAGGAAACGCTCTTGACCTGTGAGGGGATCGAGCAGTAGCACGGGTTACACGAAGAGGTTGTGGAGCTGCCCTCCTTGGAGGTATCCAAAAGGTGTCTGGACATGGTCCTGGGCAACTGAGTCTGGGTGGCTCTTCTTGCACAGAAGGGTTGGACCATATGCCCTCCAGAGCTCCCTTCTAACCTCATCCATTCTGCAATTCTGTGGGGTTTTCTTTTTGTATTGCCATCAATACCTCATGTGCGTCACATGTCGCCTCTATACTTTTCAAGACTTTGAAACTTTCATTGTATTTTCAGAGTGGGATAGAGCAAATAGAACTTTGCTGAAAGAGTACATTCTCTTTCCTCTTTCCTGAAGGAACCCTTATTTGTTGTTGTTCTTTCAGGGGGATGCAACAAAATTAAGGAAATTATAAAAAAATATTAAATATTAAAATTATTAATTTAAAAAAAACAAACTAATGAAAAGCATTTCCTAGTATCTAACACAAAATACATTTTCTGACTCACTCCCTGAATAACTAAGCAAATTAGGTTTTGTATCACTGGCCCAGTAGACTTGGAGAACAATAGATCACTACAAAAAAATTTTGCCTATTTAGCCACAGTTCTCACATGCTTCTCTTGCAGTTCTCCTCTCTTTCCTCCATTTCCTTTTCTAGAATAAGAAAATCTAATTATTTAGAATATTTCCTCAGAGGTGATGTTTTCCAGCCTCTAATCATTTTTGTATGCCTCCTTTGGATTCTCTCAAATTTATCTTCATCTTCTTGAAATGGACATAGTACCCTAGGTGCATCCTCCCCTAGCACTAGATAGTGAGCAATAATTACCTAGTTGTCTTCCTTCAACTTTACTGTTCCTATATTGCAGAAGGAGATTTGCCCTTTCTGCAACACCTTGATGTTGTATTCAGCTTGCAGTCCATTTTAGCTCCCTGGTGCTTTTCGGCACTGGTATCGCCTAGTCAGCTACTCTTTATTTTTAATGTGTGTAATTGATTTCACAAGGTATTTCACATCAGCTTCTTGTGGAATCTCATTTTGTCAATTTTGAACCAATTCTCCAGTTGATTAAGATAATTTTAAATGTTAAACCTGTGCTCCATCTAGCCTAACCCATTCTCACTTTTTCATTAAGAAGTTTCAGAAATGTAATCATTTCGATCACTTAAGTAACCAATATTTACCAAAAATATTTAACAAATTTCTTCTGTGATTTCATAGAACAGGATTTAAGATAGACTTTGTTTCTTTGTGTTGATGTCTAATGGTGTAGCTTTGAAACTTGTACTCATGTCAAATGGTCCCCTAGAATCTCCGGACTTTGATGAATTTCAAATTCCTTAAAAAATATTTTTATTGACACATCCAAAAGGCACTAGAAAGCATCTAAAAATCTAAAGAAGGAGGCTATACTAAGAGGAAACGTGGACAACATCTTTATCATATCAACAAAATCCAACCTGTGGTCCAGGTAGTATTTTATACTTAAACAGAAAAGTTCATGGATGGTATTCACTATGCCTAATAGGTGACAAATAAGCTTCTTTTTTTTTTTTTTTTCTAAAGCAAATATCATGGCTTCTCATTTAGTTAATGGAAAAGATAAGAGTTATCCAACGGCTTCTAAAAGAAAATCTAGTCCTTCTAGGTTAGCTACCTATGTTAGGCAGTTTAGATCCCATCTTTATATGATTTTCCAAAAGGAAAATATATTCATGTCTCTTCCCTTAGAAAATCATGTCTCTACTTATACCTGTATTGTTTGGAGAGAACTGAACTGATAGAAGATCAAATTACACGATAAACATAGCTGGTAAGAAATTGATACAATTCAGGAAAAAAAAAAGTATGTTCACAAGCAATCATTTTAAATAGTCTATGTTGTGGAGAATTGATTTTAGACTTTCAAGGAGATTTATATCACAGCTGCTTTATCATTGGAGTATGTCCCACAGCAGACAACCTAGAAACAGAATACAAAGACATAGAGATTCACATAAGCATCATACTAGCATGACTAGATGGTCTTCAACCCCAGCCTAAGGAATATGCTTTTTTTTTTTTTTGGCAGACTTACCAGCATTGCATTTACCTACCTCAATCACCTTTGCATTATCCTCAAACGACACGGTACATGTGTCCAATAACTGTAGGAGGAGGAGGATGATTTACTAAAGAACATTTCTGTAGGTGTGACTTGCATGATTTGGGAGTCAAGACCAACATTTCTGAGAATAAAATTCATTTGGGGCGAGTGAGAATTACCCACTATATTGAAAGACTGTAGCACAACAAATAAAAACCAGGAACTGCCACAGATTCTAGGTCTTTATTTATAAATAAAATGGTCCAGGAACTTCTCTCTGGTCCTAAGGACAGAGTTTGCATACATATAGCTGACTGTTTAGACCGCATCTCCAAAACATCTACAAACCCCCCAAAACAAGGAACCTGCATCTAAATTGCTTTGGGAACAATCTCCAGCTCACACTGTCCACCAAATGGTGCCTAAGCACAGACCAGGCTGAATGTGGCAGACACCATGCCAATCTAACTCCAGTTGTCCCAGTAAATATGATATGGTCAGTTTTGTATAAGCTTACATTTGTCTTAAGCTGCTTTGGCCTGTCTGAAGCTTCCTTTTAGATTCTTTTCTGGAACAAAATTTTCCAAGGATCAGTTGGCTATGCCTGCTTTGTTTGTGCTTATCTTTACACAGCATAACCATTTTTTTATATAGGTACTAGGGACAGGTACTTACTTGGTGTAGAAAGAAATAGTGATGTTTTTAACAAAATTGTCTCAAGTACAGGAACATAGGCCTAGTATAATAAGAGAGGCCTCAAAAGCAGGTACAAAGGGTATGCTGTAGAAGAATACAAGCCTGGGATGATAACAAGAGTGGCTCCGACTCACACTGGCTCACACCGGAGATGCCAGCGCTATGAAGATCTTACCAGTTGTGAGTTAAAGAAACGTGGACCTGAGAGCTGGGGAAAACCCACTTTAATGGTAGCAAAAAAATAACATGGGAAAAATACCTAACATATGTAAAATGCACCATGTGTGGTGACTTTGGTCTCATGTGCCAATGTAGAAAAAACATATTAGCAATCATATAGGAAATGGCCTCCACTGGTTTCTGGAGTAAGGAGTAAAAACTAGTTAATGTCACACTCCTCCAAATGAAGGACTTGGGAGACTGATGACTTGTCGTACTCCTCACCCCAGCTGAAGCTGTAGACCTTAGGACTCAGAGCAGCTGCAGAGAGGTGACCATAAATACAGACAAAAGGGCTAGATACTAGGAATTGTACATATAACAATTATAACTGTCTTCTTATTATTGCGACTTTTTTATGTGGTGCTATTATAGACTCTGTTTTCCTTTTTCTTTCTTTTTCTGTGGTAATTAGATCTGGAATAAAAATAATATTTTGATTAAATTGTTAAGATTTCTATTTTTTTAAAAAAAGGCTTTAAATATATTTCCTTAAGATTTTGAGTGTGACACCAGCAATTAAACAGTGAGACCTCAATGGCCAGTGCTCAACTCCATGCCTAATTTACTACCTAAGTTGTCTGAAAGACCAACTCAATTCATCCCACTGTGTTTTGGCATCTGAAATATGGAATGCCCAGGTCAAGTCTCCGTGATCCATCACCAAGAATATAAGTGTCATTAGGTCTAGAGCACAGATGGAGATAAGTGTCCTCCCACGGGAATTTTATCGCTGCAGTAGTTACAGTGGCTGCTGTGGTCTGCCAGCCAAATCAACCTGCTGGAGAGTTGGAAGCCTAGAAAAGCCATTTATTTTCAGTCTTGGGACAAAGCATATGCAGTAGGGTATAGGAAATTACCAAAAAGCTGCAAAGCTTGAAGAGTACTTAAATATTGATACGATTTAGGCATAGGAGTAAGAAGCAACTAGTGAGGTATAATAAGCAACCACTAAGGGATATAGGTAGATAGGTAGGAAGAGAGAGATAAATAGATAGACAGACAGAAGTAATGCCATATATGTAAGTACGAGAGCCCCTAAGAACACCTTCCAGTTACAACCCCTCACTACAGGCAAACAGTTTCTTGTTTTGTTTGGGGTTTTTTCTTTTCACACTCAGAAAGTTGTCAGTTGTTGGTGTCTTACCAGTAAGAGACATGTCTGCAAGTTCATACTTCTAGATATGGAAGAAGTAAGATTTCTCAAATACTGAGAGGCTTTTTCAGTATGACTGAAACGATAAATTTACCAATGGCATCCTTCTCAGACACATCTGGATAGGTCCAACTGAAATTATTCAAAACAAATCACTTGGAGGAAGTCATCACAAGCAGGAAATTTCAGCCTGAATTTTTAGAATTAGATAAAAGTGGGTGCCACTGAAGGCCTTCTAATAGAAAGCTATAGCAAGTCATAAATATACTAGCAAAATGTACTGTCCCATTTCCTATCACAAGCTTTTATATATCTAATAACTGCAAGGTTACTTTGTGATTCAAGTTAAGTGGGGTGAACTGCACTGTGGTCTCATTCTGCTGGGTGTCATGTGGAACTATTGCACAATAAATACAATGAAAAATTTGGAGAAGACTTTACAATTAATTCTGTTATTATGTTTCTCTAAGTTACAAATAAAGTCAAACACAGAAAAATCTTTTTATCTTCAATAAGATAAAAAAATTATATTCATCATGAACAAGCAAACTTAAAAATGAAGTGATATAATGGTGCTCTGAAAGAGGGCATTTTTAGCACAGATTGTTTTGAAAAAAATAGAAAATCAAGTCTTTCATGCATTCTTCATATGTGGTTATTATCTTGTAAAGCACAGAAAAGAATGGGTCATGAGCAGAAGCCTGAGCATCATTTAAACCCTTAGTTACAGGTTGAGTCAGATTCATGCCCCTAAAGTATTACTTTCCTGATCACAGTCTGAAAGGTACTGTATAATGGAACATAACTGAGGTCATTGCTATCCACTTTCAGAGCAGTGTGATTGACACTGGCATTGTAAGCTTTCTTTAATTACAAGATTGCAGTCTCAGAGAACAAGCCCTTACCCCTAGCAAAAGAGAAATATGATTAGTTAATTCCACAGGAGAAGCTAAGCTAGAATGCAAGAGGGCATGAAGAAAGACTACAGAATTGGTCTACACAGGGAAAATAAGACATATCAAGAATGAATAAGGTGTCAGGTACATGAGAGAGGAAAAAAAGAACTTCAGACATCCCAATGTCAAGCTTCCTTCGTCCCTAGCATTCAGAAACTTTAGGATCAAATTTGCTGCCAGTATAAGTCTATTGCCATTCTGTCAACCTGCATCAACAGTACGGAGCCTTATGTACAAGTTTTTCTATAAGCAGGCAATTTTCTGAATTGAGATTTATGTCCAATGTTTTCCAGCCATCCAGGAAAAGCATTCACTTTCCCCAGTTGTGGCCATTGAAACAGATTTGACTTGTGTGGTACAGGTTTTCTTTATCATCCCCCAGTGATGAAGGGCAGGGATGCCCAACTTTACCCTTGGGCAGCACCAAACATATGCTTCTCAAACCTGTTTTTCCCTTTTCCATTTCTTTATCATTTTTCACTTCCCATGTGTCTCCCTTTCTCCACCCACATCATTCACAAATAATTTTACTCCTCCTGTTCAGCTGGTTTAACCCCGAGCCAGGGCAAAGTCAGAGACCTAGTCATCTGCCTGAAGCTTTAATATTTTTTCTACACTATGCAAAAATTGAGATAAATGCCAAAACATAAAAAATATTTTGCAAACTATGGGTGTTACTCCTCCAAATTCAGCAGAACGTGTGTGCTTACCTGGTGCAGTGTTGCACCATGTTAGAGACTCCCTGAACATGAATGCCTTCATAGCACAGGGCAGCAGTCTCCAAAGCTGGCCATTTGTGTCCTGAAAACCTCAAACCAACTTTATATTTGTGCCAATTAGTTCTGATTCATAGAGACCACGTTGTTCTCAGCCCCACAGCTAGATCAATCAGCTCTGGGCTCATATATCTTCCCCATCCCTGGAAGTAAGGTCAGGCTGGATGGGGCTTTGAGCAACCTGGTGTAGTGGGAGGCATCCCTACCCATGGCAGGAGGGATGGAATTTGATGATCTTTAAGGTCCCTTCCAACTCTAACCATTCTATGATTCTATGATTCTATATTGCACTCACAGAAAGAAATGTTTCTACAGAAAAAAAGATTAAGATGCTGTCATGAAGGGCAAAACCAAAATTAAAACAGATATCTCCTTAAAAATCTTGGAATAAATGCAGCCAGGTTATTAACAGCTTCATGGGAAGGAGGAAGAAAGGGATAAGAAAAAAAAAAGAGTAAAGTTACCATAGAATTTAGCATAAAACCCAAATCAAAATTCTGCTTTAAAAATTTAACAGATATAAATGAATACATAATGTACTATCAACCTTTAAGTATATGATTATTCATAAGAGCTTTACTTCTCATATTTAAGATTAAACATACTTAAATGGTGATATATTGTTTTACATCAAAGTGAGGACAGCCTGTTTCTTATGTAAACCTAAATAATTCCATGGATTCAAATGTGGAATTGCAAATCAAATTAAGTATTTTCTATCTACCTCAGAAGTCCAATGGTGTCAGTGGCATTACTGCTATAGTCAGATCTTCTGAGCATGAGTAAAAGTGGTAAACTGAGCCCTAATATAGACTTGAAAGACATAGGAAAAGCAGAAATTGGTTTATAAATTTACTTTTATATTGATAAACAAAAAACATACCACATGTAGGTATAGATGAAAGTGATTTATTATAAAGTAAGCTGTCCGTACAAGAGCATTAGTTCCAGATGACACACTACACATTAGCTGCATGTAAACTTATGTATAGGAACCCCTCCATTAGCTATAATGAAGCAATCAGCAGGTGTACCATAGTAAACAAAAAGTCCACAAGAATGTGAGTCCTCATAGCTCCCGGAAAGAAATAGTCTGAAAAAAAGGAAAAAGAGACAGAGATCTGCCTTTTTTAATAAGATTCGTCAAAACCAAAATATATATGGTTAGAACTTATATAGTTAGAGATAATACTAGAAGACCTAATGGTCACTTTAGGTTTAAAATTCTATGTCTGTGACAAATAATTAGGAAGTATATTACTTGTCAAGTTTATGAGGAATATCAGTCTCCCAGGTGACTGAGGGGCGAGGAAATCATTGACCATCAACACCACACAAAATTAAATTCTTTAGTCATTGTGTTGCACGTGTAAAAATATCTTCATCCTGATGGGGAAGGTCTGATTCATGGTTTTTAATACACACACACAAATGAAAAAAGGTTTGAGAACAAAGACAAGTCTAGAAATACCTGACAAAAACCCATAGCCAGATCCTTATGAAATAAAGAAATGAACAGCTTGGGAAAGTGGAAGCAGAAGAGACTGAAGTAATAAGATGGACAAGTATCTTTTGTAGCTGACAGTGGGTAAAACTCAGCTGGAAAGTCATTTACCACCATTGATAGCAGCAAAGAGCTTGGTTGACATATTTTACCATCCTAATTTTTACACCAGCTTCTAAGTGGGACTGCTAAGTTGCACACTAGTGTGACAAATGAGTGCACTTTTTCATTTGATGGGTATGAACGAAACCTCCCAAACTGGCAACAAGGGTCCACTCCTATTCTTCAAGGAAAAACTGTTCAAAAAGCAGCCCAACATGCAGCGTTTTAATTTTGCAGGGTATAAGGGAAGGAGAATTACAGCATCTGGCTGAAGAGCTTGCATACCACCTTTGCTCAGCCCAAAGCAAATTAAAACAGCTGAGTTATAAACCCCACAGATGGAAAAGGGGGCTACAGTAATGATATTCTCTTAAATACAGCCAAGTTGCTTGGGTGCCCCACATAACATAAATTGCTGAAGCACTCAAGTACTTCACTAGTTACAGTATGCGAAATTGGGTTTAATTTGATAGCGCTGTAGCTCAGCATTGTTTGCCTTGCAATTATATACATTGATTAGACTTTGAACATAATGAGCTCTTGCCTGAAGGGGTCTGACAACAAAAGCAATAATTTAGGAACTCAGGGCTGCAGGGTTGTAAAGCAAAAATTTTGCTTGATACAGTCTCAAAGCAGGCTGTTTTAATAAGTTAATATTCAGAAGTCCTGTGGATAGAAGATGCAAGGCTTCGTTATAACTCCATATTAAGTAATGCAAATGTTATTTTTATTCTACATGCACATTAAACACATAATCCTCTCTTCTGTTGAAACAGCCCAGGTAGTAAACACTCCAAATGTATCTTGGGTTAATATGCACAAGATGGAAATTAAGTTACACTATAGCATACATTACAATAAAAACTAGTGAAGTGTGTAATTACTGTTACTATGCTGCATGTTACGGTATATAGCGCTCAGTGTAGCCACAGCGGTAACCATCTTAGTGTCACTGTCTTAATTATAGCAGTTTTATTGTTATTATTATTGTCTGTCTTTAAGCTTTTACTAAATCCAAAGCTCAAATCCAGCAAAGCAAAGAAGCCTGTGCTTAATTTTAAGTAGGTGCGTAGTCACATGGAAGCTAGTAGAATTACAAAAAACTTTAAAAATACACCTTTTGGAATCAACAGGATTAGCTACACCTCTCAAATTAATGATAGACACACCAGGGATTTGTATTACCTTCAACAGAAATATTAATTCAGTGAAGATTCTAAACCTGAGCATCTTGATGATGCCAGGTGATTTAATTTCCATCGAACCAGTCCTAAAAAGTTATCTATAGTCTCCACATCTCCAGCATCTATTGATCAAGGCTGGAAAAAGAATATACTTGGTGCTACCAACGGGAGAGTCCAAATCTGAAGTCCTTTAGGTGCAGCATGCCTAACAGCCTGCCTCTATTCTTTATTTTAACTATTTCTGCTACAGTTATTTAGCTATTTCTGACGCCCTTCTCTGTGTTCCTAACAAACACTGAGTATTTGTTGACTTCCAATGATTTTACCCAACTGAATTCAGATCAGCTGGGCTCTGTCAAAATCTGGGTTTATGATGGCAGGATTCATATAGATATAGGTATAAGGTTAGAATCACAAATGTATATAGATAAAGAATGTAAAATTTCAAACCTCAAAAATACTTCAACTCTGGCTTAATTCTTGTCCCCAAGTCTTCTAACTTAAGAATAATGTATTTTATCTGTCAAAAAATTAAAATCAATATGATCCATAGGACATAGTACCACTATGTAGATATCTTTATGCATTCTTATACAGATTAGATTAATTTTTTTTTTTTTGTTGAGCAAAATATACAAAATCCCCTCATGTTCCTGTAAAAATCCTTTTAAGATGTAGCATTTATTCAGTTTTTGTTTAGCCTACACATTGGTGTGATGGTAGCTACACCCCAAAGGAGCCTCCTGCCTGGGTGTTTGATCTGGACAGGACTAGGCAGTACTGCCCAAGAGCTAATCTGGGTTGTTACTAGGACTGATGATGAGAAAGACAGCCTTTCCTTTTCCTTTGTCCTTCACTGGATGAACAACTAACATATAACTGTGATGCCTAGAGGAAATTACCACTTTTCCCAAAGAACTGTGCCTGAGAGAACTGTCTTCATGTTCTCTATAGGTGTTTTTTGGAGCAGGAAGCATAACTTCCCACCGTATTCTGTGAATTAATAATGTGGAAGTCTAGCTTGCACAGACAAAGTTTTCAACATTCCTTTTTAGCATTTGACCTCATTTCACCCTGGTTACCATTATTTTTCATTCTAATTATGTTCCCATCATATAAATGTAATGATTAATTTATATATTTCATTAGCCAGTTTATAGCTGTATAACTGCTCACCTTGTTTAATAAGCACTGTATTTACACCACATGACTGCGAAATAGAACATATTTGTTATTATAAATATAATGATATTTGCATAGTGTTTGTATCAAAGATTGCTCCATTGAGAAGAAATGCTGGAAACATCAATCACACATGCTTCCTCCTTGCAAATATTCTAGAGTAGCCCAGGAAGAGGAGTTGAATTATATAAACACTGTGTGCAGCTATTTTATTTCATCTTGCAGATATTTACTGCATGAATAATATATTGCATTCACAAAAGGAAAGTGGTAATCCAAAAACTCACCTGACCACACTTAGGGCCTATTTCATTAGAGAATCAAAATTAGCTGATGATTTGCTTGTAACAAACTGGAATACAAACCCATAACATCCTCAGATCTAATGCTAAGTATAAAATCACTTATAATGTCCCTGAGGTAGAGCAACAGTCTTTTATGGGGAGAAAGTAATGAATTTTCATGCTAACAGAAACCAGGGAACTAAGAGTTTTGTGAAGGTTAAATGGTGTGTAGCTACAAGAAAGGAGTAGTATTCTTATAACGCACCAAACAGCATAAGAAATAGACCAGTCCACCTAAGGGAAGAATGAGTCTATTATACAGTATTATTTCAAAAATGTGGGTGGCAGCTCATTCCATGAGGACAAGGAACTGAAAGTTCACAGGAAAAACATGTGAGTGGAAATCTCTTGGCTATTGAGGAAAACAAAATCTCGTCCTCCACACAGAGTTCTCCAACACCCAGTGAACTGAGAGGAGAACGGATTATTTTGAGAAATGCTCTACAAAAAATTTGGGCCTTGCCTTCCAAATGCTGACTGATAAAAAAGAGGAAGATTTGAAAATGATTGACAGTAGAATAGCAATATTTTCATCACAGGGGTAAGTGTGGGAAGGACCGTATTTATTTCAAAGGTTGACTTCTCACAGCAGAAATTACAGCCAAGCTTCCCAGCACTGTAAAACCACATAACTTTACCTTCTACATTGGCTGTATATTTTTTAGCTATATTGACTCAATAAAATGGAAATGTTTTTCTTCACTTATTTCACAAAAATCTAACTATAACTGAAAAGAGGGGGAAGTGCTACACCCATTTTTAAGCCCACTGTTGCCAAGTATTATATCATCTCTGAGTTAAATATCAACGCTCCTGACAAGGGGCAAGTTGATGGGCAAGTTAGGCAGATATGAGAAAAAGAGTCTACACCGATTCCCTTGGAGGTGTTCCTGTAGAATTGAGTGACACTTTTCCCTATGACTAGTATATTCTCTACATAAAGGATTATCAACTCAAGTAAATAACTTTGGACCAAAAAAAGGGATTGTTTAATGTCAAAATATTTTACTTCTGTCTCTTTTCAATGAAATGCTTCATTTTCCAAATGCCATGATATTTCATTTATAACATTTTTAATGAAACTTTGTAAATTTTTGCTTCTTAAAATGTCATTTTTGTTGAAGAAAGACCTACATTAAAAAAAGGTAACAGGAAAATTGGACAAGATTATCTGAAACTAATTGAAACAGGTTTTTTTTTATTTATTTTATTTGTTTTGCCAAAAAATGTTTGTGTTATTTTCATCTAACTGTAATTTCTAACTGAATATTTTTATTTCCGTAGCTTAAGTAAAACTTTACTCACTTTTTATGTATATCTAACAACTAAAGTATATTGATAAAAAAATAGATGTGAGTGTTCCCTGAATTTAGATAGTAAGATATGGCAGCTATTTTTCATCTGAAATTAATAAGTTATTGAGTAAAATACTAACCAGAAGACCTGTTTCATGTAATTATTTTACTGAATAGAAAAGCTTTTAAGAAGATGCCATCACCTGCCACAGATTCTGATTCAAGAATTTCTCACAAATGAGGAAACAAAAAGTAGTTTTCCATTTTAGAGATGAAAACCCTAGTCACTAAGTTATTTGATCTAGTAGAGCAAAGCTGTTTGAAGACCATCCTATCTTCATCTGTGGTCTGCGGCCTACTGATCTTGAGGGCGTGCAATTTGTATCACCAAAAAGCTACAGCAGGAGAATGACAGCCAGGAGCTCAGAAGTGAGGTAGGGCTCTAAAAAGTCTGGTGGTCCTTAAATTTAATGTGTATTTTCTGACAGAAATAGCTGTTCAAACCTCCATACCTATGGTAAGCACTGATTCCAGATTTTCTCTGACTGAGGTGCCAGGACTGGATTAAGAAGCACAAACAGTAGGACTCATCACAATTAATTTCAGACTTACAAATGGAAATTGTTTGAATTTCAACAAGTCATTCTCAGACTTAGAAACATAGAATTTATTTAGCTTGGAGAAAACCCTTAAGATCATTGAGTCCAACTATTAACCTGTCACTACCAGGTCCATCACTAAACCATATCCCTCAGCACCATACATACATGTCTTTTAAATGCCTCCAGGGATGGTGACTCCTACTTCCCTGGCAGACTGTTCCAATGCTTGACAACCCTTCAATGTAGAATTTTTCCCTAATATCCAATCTAAGCTTCCCGTGGTAGAACCTGAAGCCATTTCCTCTAGCTCTAGAGAGTGGTAAAGACTCCTTCAGCCTCCTTTTCTCCAGACTAAACAACTCCAGGTCTCTCAGCTGCTCCTCATAAGACTTGTCCACCAGACTCCTCACCAGCATCATTGCTCTTCTTTGGATGCATTCCAGCACCTCAATGTCTTTCTTGTAGTGAGAGGCCCCAAACAGAATACAGTACTCAAGGTGGGGCCTTACCAGTGCCAAGACCAGGAGGACAATCACTAACTATCCTAGTCCTGCTGGGCACACTGTTCCTGATACACTATGATTATGTGCTTCTATTAGTGGTGTATAAACAAGGTTCAGGAATTCTTGCACTATCTGCTAAATACTGATATTTAAATCTAACCATGTTGCACTTTTGATTTATTAATATAAAATGTTCTAGTTGAATGAATGTTTTAGAGGATCACTTTTCTACATAAAGTCTGTATACGCAGTGACTTGATATACTCTGGAGCCTCACTTTAAGTCTCTCAACTTTGCAGGATTAATATTTTCTTCTGGAAAAAGGGCTAGCAACAATAATAATCTTGACATACCTCACCTGTGAATGAACATGTGGTATAAATGTTAAACAGCCTTATTGCTCCAAGTTCTTTAACAGACACCAACCCTTTCTCTGATACCATCAAATATATTTTCAGCTTCAGCAGTTTTCCTGTATTTCCAAGGCAACAGGAATTTCTGCTCAGTAGTGTAGATTTTTAAAGGCCTGTCACTCTAAGACTCTGAGATATTAGGGATTGAAAAACCTCATATAGTGGAAAATTTTGACAGCTTTTATACCAAGTGTTGTCCACTAGTCAGGTCATGATTCAAAAATACAGTTTGAGATGCAATATTTGCAAGGCAAGGAGTCAGAAGCTTCCTCTATACAAAAATTTTTAACAACCAAACCCAAAGTAGCACATTTGCATCTCTGACTCAACACACTATGGTATTTTTGAGTCTCATTGCTGCCTATAGTAAAAGTCAAGAGTGACACCCGTGTTGAGAATTAAGAGCTTTTTTTCTGAGCCTTTCAATAATGGCACTATGATTATATATAGAAAAAATAATAATAATCAAACATCAGCTACTTATTGAATCTTGTGTCCAAGAGGCCTGTGAGTTAGTCAGACTGTGTCCTGCCTGCCAGAAGAATGGAAAACTGCCACTTTGCAAAGCAGTAACTTATACAAAACATCCTATTCAAAGGGTTTTCCATAAATATAATAAAAGCCTGCATACTGTTTGACTTCCATTGTTTATCCATTAGTCATAAACATTAAGCATATTATCACCTGGAATTTGATGCCCAAGAGGACATAAAATGAATGGTTACAATAGAATAAAAGAGCAGTTCAGGGCAAGCAATTCTAGTATCGTGTTATATAGTGCAGGTACAGCAAGGCTTGTGTGTTCAGTAAGGAAAATATTTACCTTTTTCAGGGTGTTTTCAAGTCTCTGTCTGAAGTCCGTTGAAACAAAAATGACATCTTTTTACCTTTTGACCCTTTTTTGGTATAAGATCAAGCTCTCTGTCGAGGAAATATGAGATGTTACACAGTTGTAGGAATGTGACACATATATATCTGGTGAGCCAGTGTATAAATGATACCTGAAGAACTACAGCTATCAAACGACAAGATCAAATTTTGGCATGTGCTAGGCAGACCTGATTCCTGTTTACCTCCACACAGTGGAGGCAAATGAACACATCTAGAATCATTACAGGGTGATCAGTCTCTACAGTGACTACTCTCTCCTGACTAGGGTGACTACTTCAGGTGGGAAATCAAGTATAACAATGGGACATCCTAGATATGCATGAATGCTTAATACCAGAATTCTTTATATCCAAACCAACCACTGGGGTGGTGAGATTAATTATCTTTACTAATAGGCCTCTGCATTTATCTTTAAAATCTAAAGTATTTTTCTAGATATTTTCAAATTAAAATTCCAGACATAGGCTCCTTGTGTAACGTCACTATATGAGGATGTGTTAGAAACAAATTTTTCACTGAAGGAATCACTGGATCCAGGCATTTTTTTTCCAGCCTTTGGCATGTTGCTATCATGCCTACAGACAAGCTCCACAGGTATATCAGGTGTAATTTTCAAGACGAAATTGCAAAGGTAGCCAACTAAATAATCAGCCTGATTTGAAGTGGTGGTATGTACCCACAGCTACTGTTGATACTAATAGTTGTTACAGGTGCTCCATATGTTTATCTCATTTGCTTTTCTATCAGAGTTGAACTTCAAGAGCCATCATCAAAATAATTAGTGATTATGTGATTATTAATCTTCAGATATGTAGCTCATGACAACTTGAATAGTCCAATTTTCAGGTAATGGGTAAAAGTTTATTTTTTCCTCATTGTACCTTAGAACATATTTACAGCAGTAAGAGTGTTATAGTGGCATAAAGAGTAGCAGCTGAAGGATGTAAGCATATCCTTGTCTAAAACTCTTCATGACTGCACATGCTCAGGGCTTATGGTTTTACATCTCTTCTCAGAAGTACAGGCATGGCAGTTATGGAAGTACACAGTGCAGGTACATCTTTAAAAGGAGCAGGGTATGACAGCAGCTGTTGCAATTTGAAGTGCAAGCAACAGTAAATGAATGTGCCTAGCAGCTGCTTTGTGTCATGTAAATTATATTATTCCACATAAGAGGAGTAAAATGTTCACTATAGCACGTTGGGAAAACCTGGAATCCTGTGCTACAATAAACTGGTGAAAGAAATGTGATAGGAAGTAATATTCCTCTTGTTCAAGCTGTTTGTATTTGAAATTCAAGCCCATTGACTATTCAGTTCATAATCAGTGCCAAATTTCACATTCACATTTTTCTATCAGTGAAACATCACATGCAATAATTGTCAGAGGATTGTTTGAAAGCTAAATTTTTAAAAGTATCACCTTTCTAGCCTTCAGCAAAACCACACCATGCCCTCCATCTTTAAGTAGAATTTTGCAATAAATGCAAAAAATATTTTTTGTCATTAAATAATCCATTGTTTCTAACATTGGACTACAGGCCAATATAAGCTATTTACCCAAAGGGCTACTTTTTGACACCAGAAGTGACAGAGGCAAAATTCTGTTCACTACTGAAAGTTTAGCCATGATCATTTTAGCAGATAGATTTTGCCTTTTCAGCTCCCGCTCAGAATCTATAAAGGAGGTATGTCACTTTTTTTTCCTCTTCCTCTCATTTAATAGAAAGTTACAGTTCGGTTCAAAAGTGTCATTTTAATATTTCCACCCACTCTTGTTCAGTTTGGCTGCTATGGAAGAAGGAAAAGGTGTTGTGCATTCCTAAATAGGCACTAGTGAGCAGATGGACTCTAGCTAAAAAATTCTGGGTGAGAGAAATCAGAAGTGTTTCATTTCCATGTTGCTCTATTGGCAATGCAAACTCTGGTACTGCTCAGACGTGCAGATTCCAAGAGGCGTGGAGTGGGAGAATGGAGATTTCAGAAGTTTCTGTGAAGTTCTCGAAACGCAGTAAAAAATATGATGTATTGTGAAAATGTGGAACGTGTGAAAAAAAAAAAAAAAGCAGAGAGCAAAATCTCAAGAGAATAATTTTGCAATTACAAATGTGACTGCACATGCAAACTCACTGCCTGCTTACTATCACTGTACTCCTAAATTTCCAAAAGCAGCCATCAGGATAATGAAATGGGCCAGGTCTAAAGCTAGCATTGTGGTTCAGCATATTTAATCAGATATTGTTCCTGTGTGTCTTTTCTTCCTCCCTACATACCATCTTCCTTGCAAGATGTTCTTATCTTGGTAATTGGCAGCAGAGTACTAAATACTAGTAATTATTTGTAACACATTACTGCCTAAAGACTCAGATCAGATTCTGATTGTGCTGACTCTGTAGAAACAAAGCAGAGAGACAGTTAATGACTAAAACACCTTGTTGGGATAGGGGACTATGGGGTTTGTATGGAGCAGGAAGTATATTGCAAATCTTTACCTTCCCCAGCAATTAAATGTAATCCTGGGTCCCTTGCAACACGAGGACAGTCACAACCAATGTAATTACCCAGAAGCAACATACAAGGGTGCTGAATCTAATCCAGAAAGTAATAAATTATATTCTGTCCCTATTCCTGTACCTTCACTACTGCATATGCAAAAAAAAAGCTATTTTATCTCTGGAGCTTGGTTTCACAAGGCCAAGCTGCCAGTGAACAAAGAGAAAATGAGATAAAATTTTTCCCTTTCCTTACTCAAACTTGATTCATGAACCAAGGATTAAGTTGGTCCCTCTTTGACTGAGGATATGAGGCTTGATTACTTCACATCTTCAGAGAGTATCTATCACATGGAAGAGGAGGAGGCCGTGCAGACCATCCTGGTGTTACTATGAGGTCTGTATGAAGCAGTCAAGAGCCTTTCTGCAATGTATGGATCAAAGCAGACAACATTATCAAGCGGCGTTTTTATCAGTGCCTTGAAGGAGAAAAAAAACAGGCCTAACTTTGATCCCAGGAAATTAAAGTCACATGCTAGGCAATACATGTCACCTGCCCGCTCCTAGATGCATGTCCATAACCTGAGATAAACATTTCTCACTATGCCGCCTTTATTGTTAAATAATATAGATTTCCCATCTTAAAAATATTGCTATCAAGTATCTCATAACGCCTGTGCCATAGCAACCTGTTAGTGTGATTTACTTTGTCAGGAGACAATGGGTATTTTATTGTTTGACCCTTTCTTCTCTGGCACTGTAGGTTATTTTTTTCATAGGAGCTGTTTTATTTAATCTTACAGCAGGTGGTATTGAATCTTCACATCATTTTTTCCCCTTATCAGTGTACGCTTTTAGAGTAAATAGCATAATGAAAATCCAGGATTTCACAGAAAGACACCCACTTAAGCAACTCTGCACTCTGTTATCTCAGAAAAGACCTGCCTCTAAAACTGTATGCATTACTAGAAATTCAAGGAAACTTCTCTTTCTTTCACATGTGAAAGTAATTACCAATTCCCATAATTAATGCCATTAAGTTTAGTGAGAAACCTTCAGATGGCTTAAATGGGACTTACCTCCCTTAAAAGGCCAATGTCATAACTACCGAGTGACCATCACAGTGACCACCCTGAGAATCAGGTATAAAGACAGGCTCAAGAATGTTTTGGCTGTTTGGGAATGAGGTTAGCACAGTAAATTTGAAATGAGGGAAATAACCACCATCTTGCTCCTTACCCCATAAGCATAAATTACTTCAGTTTGGGCTAGAAGTTGAACTATGCAAAGTTGAACTATGCAATTGTCACCATAAGAAGTTCTAGCCTCTGGGAATCAGGCACAAAACTGTAAGGCTCATTCATTAGCAGAATTAACACATATGTTGAAAGGAACTGAGACCAAGCACGACGTCAGTGCTTGAATCAAACTTACAATTGATGTTCCATTTGCAACATTTGCTTCAGTTTGGGACCTCTAGGCTGGCAAGTCAGCAAGTCTAAGATTATCAGTTAAGCTGACTGCTTCTTTCAAACCTTTTGAATTCGTCCCAAAGGCTTAGAAACAGGGTAACTCATAGAACATACATATGAATGCCCAAGCAAGAGTCCTAAAACAGTGATCTTTCTCACAGCAGCAAGAACTGCTTGTGCATGAAGGAAATACAAATGATTAGCTACGCTTTCAGTAAGCTTTCATAAAATAGGGGCTTCCAAAACTCTTCATGAAAAATCAAGTCAAGACAGCTTCTATTACTCACTGAGCTAAATTATCAGCTATGCCCCAGAGACTACAGTCTACATCACTGCAGCCAATGTGACAAAGGAAAGTTTTAAGATGGGATAAAAAGGAGAACAACAAAGCAGCTTTATTCATTAAGTGCTTTTCCCAAGCCAAAGAGGTAGCCAGGGACTGTGTCTTTGAAATCTAGCAAGTAGATGATCGTGAGCAACTGTCAGAAGGGCTGACCTCTTGGTAATGAACAACAGGTAGCAAGAGAAGAGATAAGCCAAGTAGGTTCCCTACAGTATTAGTTTAAAACTTGTTTGAATGCGTGAAACTATATTTGAAACTATTAGAGAAGAGATGCAAAAAAGCAGTAGGACAGGTTGAAAATACCAAATGAAGAGTACTACTGGGGAGTAGCATTCTGACTTTTAATAGTATTCCAACTTTTTGCACTGTAATGGAGAGAGATTTCTGAGATTAATACACTTCATTTTTTTAGGCTGAACCTGATGAGGCTGCCACAGTCCAAGGCTTTTGAAGAAAAACTTATGTATTGTATAATGTTCCTTCTCATAGTGCTGTTTCTTTAATATGCAATGTGAAGGTGGCAAAGGAAGGAAAACCCTTGGAGTATTCCCTGAGTAGTTTTGCCATATTCATCATCTGATATGTATGGAGCTGTCAGTGAAGGTTCAGCTGCTACTTTCTTTCTGCTGGACTTCTAGTCACAGTTTTAATCATGTCTTGCATTCATTCTGAATCAATTTAGGATCATCAGGTTTCAGAGTTTCAGTTCAACAGAAAACATTAATAAATGGAAGAATTAATTCCAGCACAGAGTAGATCAATCAAATCCTCAGCTAGGGAGCTACTTACACACTACTGTGTCTCTTTGTCTTTTTCTCATGGGTCAAAAAATCACCACACTGCTACTATGGTAACAATCAAGGAAAAAAAATAAAATTAGGCAAGAACCCCAGTCAAAGTGACAAGACAGATGCTGCAATTTTGTTTGCAAACAGAGAGTGTTGCACTCTGCTCCGAAGCCTCTTGTGGTGGGGAAGAGGGAGGGGGAGAAGAAGGTTGGTTTGAACTAATTAATGCATTCTCTGGTTGTGAGTCACCCGATCTCTGAGAAGATGGTTTCATAAAGCAGAAAAATAATGCTCACTCATTGATTAAATCCCTTTATAGAAGAGAGCAGATTGCAGGAAAGGAGGACATGTTACACAGCATAGGAAGGATCCCTCTCCCTGCTTCCATGCCCCCTGCTCTGCCCTGCCCTCCCACATGCTGCAGCCTGCAGGTACTGACAACGAGCAGGATTTGCACAATCCCCATCAAAATATAGCATCCCAGTGTTGTCCCTGGTGTATTTCATTTACTCCTGTAGGCAGAGTAAATGAAAGAATTGAAAATGACTCTGAAAGAATCAAAATTCATTGTTTGTGGTTGGAAACACCGTAAATGCCAGGGCAGGCATGTGCAACCAGAACCTGCCCTTGCTGGAGTCACGGCATTCTGCAAAATAGGCTGACAGAGGCAAAAGGGTTCTATGGTAGAGACACTGTAACAGCTGGGGCTGTTCTGTGGAAGCTAGAGTTACTAAAGCCATCTTTAGCACCTGAGAAAATACCCAAAATGTATCTTCATTTTAAGGATTCTCTGGCATCCTCACAACTGCATCACTGATGTTTCTTACTCTCTCCACCCAAGGTATCATAACAGAGCAGCTCCACATTTATGACTCGGGAAAGGCAGCTGAAAATAGTTCCCCCTGGATCCCACCAGAGTCACTGTTGGTGTCACTTGGAGGAAGTCTTTGTGGAAGTGTGCAAAGCAGCTAGACTTCTATGGCCAGCATGTGTGTTTCCATTGTATTATTTGTTCCTGCTGGCCCAAGGAAAAAAAGAAAATATTTTGAGTCATAAACCTTCGAAAATGGAGACCCATGTGCCAAATTCTGCCTTGAAATGCATGCTCGAATGACTTTTATTGAAATCTGTATATCACTGGATACAAACAGGAGCAGAATTTAGCTTCAGATATGATGGGAGTAATTTTTCTAAAACTTCTGGAATCACTCCAACTGTGCTCAAACTGCCATCAGGACAGGTTTTACTATAAAATCTTTCTAAGGATGAAGATTGGAACTCATATCAAAGACTTCTTTAAAAATCTCAGTGCATATTTAAGAGTTTGGGGTCTTTTTTAGTCTGATGAGGTTTTTTTTTAAATTATATTGATAAATTTGGAGTAAAAATTATTTGAATAAATGAAAAATTTCCTTATCACTTTGGGTCAGATACAAGTTACACGAGTGTTCTACAAATGAGGAACTTACCCAAGACGCAGACAATTTTTCATAACACTTATCGTTGTCCACCTCAATAATTAAGGAAATTTCCTTAATGTTTCTGAAAGCTTTTTAGGAACCCATGAAAGCTTAGCACCATCCTTACTGAAGAATCATCACATAACTCCCCAGACAAACCCAGACTTGGTTATGGTCATGCTTTGACTAATTCTAATTAGGCAACATTATCATCATTATATAATATGGTGATGTTGGTTTCTTGTAGAATAGGTTGGGGTGTTTGCTTCAGAAATGGGATTCTTGGGAGAGGGGCTGCCTCATTTGCGGTGAGTTTTAAATCATACTGTTCATTTTACAGTCAGGTGTCTCAAGAGCAGATCACAAGGCAGTCTGCTTGATGGCTCATCATTCTTCGTGTTGAAACTGGTTCAATCTCCTGGCACGGATGTGAGTGTCCTGTCTTCACTATAAGAAAGTAACATAGAGGACATAGGACATACATATGGTGATGAGGAATCCTGGCGATTTGATTTATTTTTTTATTGTTCATATAGAAATTTCCTAGTCTAAATTGTAAAAGTAGGAAAGGGTTTAGATGCTTATATTAGATTCCTGCCAGATACATTACCATATCTTTTTTTCTTTGTCAGTAGCTCAGTGGCTTATCTTAACCTGACTGGTATAACGTCAAGCTAGAATAAAGGCCTGTCACTTTCCAGATGTCTTTCCTTAATTTTGCCTTAAAGACATTGCTCTGATAAGTGCCCATCCTTAGATAATGATGGAGAAGGAGAGCCCCTACTTGCCTTGGGTAGATTCATTGCATATTTGGTCATTTATTATATAGACATCACTTCCTGCCCTAAAGTGTTCCCATCACATTTCGTCATAAGAAACAGACATTTTTACAGAACCGGTTATTAGAAGACAAGGAGAACTTACCAGCCCTTCAGTATAGTCTAATAATTTATCTTTGTAGTTAAGAAACTACTTACACATTATTTCTGACTTGAAGTAGTCTGGCTTTACCTTCTAGCTGATGTTTTTTTTCTATAACTTTTTGCACTCAGGTAAGAATCACTAGCTGATGGCAGTGAGACACAAATATCATCCTGTTCCTTAAACTGCCGAACTGTGGGCTCCCTATAAGAAAATGCAGAGAAAAGATCATTCATTTAGATTCCTAGATTAACTGAGCATATACTGTACGTATTAAAAATGTCTGTGACATGCTAGATTATGGATGCACTGCCTTATGTCACATCAAAGCTATCATAAAACTAGTCTGTCATCTTGTAAATGACAAAAGATTTCTTTTTCAAAAAAAAAAAAAGAGCAAAGACATTATTTCATATTCTCCCTGTCAATTTGGATAGTCTGCTTAAGCACTGCCTCTTTAAAGTAAAATATAATGCTGCGAGAAATGAGCATTTTATGCATATTATTATCATATTTATTTTTATATTCAGCTACTCCTACAGTATAACTCAGTGTGGTAAATAGCTCATGCTAATTACTTAAAAATCCATTAAATTTTAAGTCTCATAGCAGATGCAAACACCATTTCAAATGTTCTCCTTGTGTTGCCTACATAATTCATGAACTCTTAATAGAATGCAGGCTCAGAGTGGGCATTTGGTGTGTGAGCCACACTCTCCAGCTTTTTGTGTGCTCCCAAAAAAGTGGAACACACGCCTACAGAGCCTCAATACCAAATCCTTCTGTTCAGCAGCTATGCTGACTTATATTATAGAGTGAGAGGTCATGTAGTGTAGGAAGATGTCGGAGATGCTGGAGTTGCAAAGACACAGAACAGTGGAGGTAGTTCAGACAGTCACTACCAGAGCCAGGGCTGGGATGCCTGAAAAAATGACCAGAAGGGATCTCACATTCCAGTCGCCAATACCAAACCTATTACACAATTTTATTTATGGAATCTTATGGAGTCTATCTTGTTTCTTTTTTGTTATACCTATAAAACAGTCTTATGGCAGCCCAACCTGACCAGCGAGAGTGCAGAACTGTCCTCACCCAGCCCTACCTCTACTTTGATGTGAGCTCAGCCACTTCCTGTCTGAGGATGGTATCCTCATTAGCGTAGCATTTGTCAGCTTTGGCTGTTGATTCTAATGGGCACTGTACCTCCTGTGTTGTATCTGCAAGACTTTCTAGGATGCCCTCAAGAATTTAAAATGACATTAGATACCCGTGCTCAGTTGCCTAAATAATTTCCTATACATATGGAATTTAGCCATTTAAATCAAAAGTAGAAACTTTGGGTTCCATTTATAGTTGAAATTAGAGGATGATTCACCTCACCTTACCTGTCTAAGCATGATATGTAGTGCCCTTTGGAAATGAATATTCTCTCTATTCATGTAGAACAAATTTAGAGTAAATAGCTTTAGGTAATCAACATTTATACTACTACAAGCAGGCAAGAGGCCTTAGGTCTGCCCATTATAGGCATTTGATAAAAAATTTAGTGATCTATAAATAGTACCCAGATCCCAAAATAAAATTTTCGTAGTGTGACAAATAACACTTTTTTCCTCCAAATGAATTAGTAATTCACCTGTATGCTCTCCATCTGTAATATACGTATGACAAGATTTCCATAGTTCTCCAAAATATTCTGATACCAAAAGTATTAACCACTGTGAAGTACTCTTTAACTGCAAAAGTGGGAACCTGTAAGTACTTCACATAGTCACTTCTCCAAGTAAAGCTGTACTTTAAGAACAGACCTCTGTACCCCAGTCAGCTTTTGTCTAGCAAAGCCCACCAGATCTGAAGATCCTGTGGTTTTGTACTCATATTCAAAACTCTGCTTTTCTAAGTTTAGTGTCTTGCAGGTAAATGGATACATGGTGTGCAAAGCACAGACAGTCAGCATATTTTAGTGTTCTTTATACATATTTTAAAAGCTTTCATATAGTACTTTGGCTATTTCTAACTTTTATGCTTCAATTCCCTATTCTATCCTGTAATATTTTATCTATCTTCTCTGATCTTGCACTTTGATAGGGGTAGAAAACCTTTGGGAGAATGATCTAACATCTCTTGCTATCTTTGTTTTTTTTTGTGGTGTTTTTTTGTGTTTTTTTGTTTTTTTTTTTCCTTCCAATATACTTGTTTAGTTATATTCTTGCTGCTTTATTTAATAATTTTTGTATATTATAAATATGTAAAGATTTCTTCCTTACTTTTCTTAGCAGAAAACCACAAAATCAGATTTATTTTCACCTTTAACCCTTTACTTTAACCAAGAAGGAGATAAAAACATTACCAAATAGTCCTAATCCAGGTAGAAGATGAATTGGCTTAACAGAACATCACAGCTTGCTTTCTTCAGGCTTCTTGAAAGCCCCAGCATATAAATACTTTAAAATCAGTTTCTCCAGTCCCCCACTTCCACCACATTATATACTATCTTGCACAGTCCTACTGCCTACTGAGCTTGAGGAGAATAGCTGTAGGGAAGGGAAATATTTAAGGAGAGCTTGAGATCCTATAACCATAGCTAAGAAACAGGAGCTTTTGCCTAGAAGCACTTGTTCTTTGTCAAACTCTACCCCAGATTGCCTCCACACTGACAAGTGCTGAACTCACTGGTACTTATTCCAGTTGTGTTTCTCCCGTGTTGTTCAAAGTCTTGATATGTTCTTGAGTATTTTAACCCTCAAACATAAAAGAGCTTTTTATCACTTAGGTCTCTCATGCTTGAATCCGAGTATAGATATATATTCCCTCTGGTCCAGTCTTACATGATAACAATTTTAGAAATTCAATTACTTCCCTCAGAAATAGTTTGATAGCCATAATAGCTCTCATCTTTCTTAAATTTTCCTTATACACAGTCAATTTTTGTGTTCTATGAATTTTACCTTTTAATTCATACTTCCTTTCTACCAATCTTGTTTCCACTCTTCAAACACAAATATATTTTAAAGAGCTTATATGGTACATTTCTCTATGCATCATATTCCTGGGACTGGTGTACATCTGTGTACAGAAGTTTCTCAAATAGTGAGCTGATAAACAGTAGATTAGTTCTGTTTTGGTAATGACTGCGGCCTGAAACAAGCTAATGACTATAAATCGTTTAGTGTTGAAGGATTTTTATACTACATAACTGCGTTTCTTAGATAACTATTGAATAATTAGAGAGGTTTTGCTGTTCATCAGTCTAATATATTACCCAGCTCCACAGAAAATATTAATCACTTTAGAAGAAAAACATCTTATTGCTCGGGATTCAAGGCTTTATGATTGTGTTTCAGATCCAAAAATTCTGGTGAATCACAAATAAAGACAAAGATGCTGCTGCAATATTTTAATAAACATTACAAACTATTTCAGCTTTTATTTCATTTTTTGCTTCTTTGTGTCCTTTAGAGTCAAGATAACAAACCGTCTTCATCTCCATTTGCCTCCAGCAAATCCAGAAATGGGAGCTTTAAAAATGACACATAATATCATATTCACATAATATTCCATTTTGTAATGCTTAAACATTGAAGAAGGAATAGAGCAAAATCTTTATCTATGAATGCACTATGCCTTTGAAATATTTTTCATATGGGTGATGAAAAACTCTGAAATTTCAGCAGAAGAGCAATAATAATCTATAAGCTACATTCCCTGAAAAACTGTTTGCTTGAGTGTATTCTTATTGCAGGTTTTACTGTAAACATGTTTCAAAAAGATGTAGAAATTCCATTTTCTCTCTGATCATTTTGTAATATTTCCATGATTTACATGTTTTTCCTTGGTCTGCTTTCAATTTATATTTCAGTAGATTTTTAACCAATTGACTTATTAGTTTGCACTAATGGTATAACTGGTAAAACACATCAAATTAGTCTATGGTTATTAGAATTAGTGGAGATATTTAAAAAAACTTACAACACAACAACAATTCTTTTACCTGCTGTTTCCACCTCTTTCCTTCCCTTCTTTTCCCTTCACCTGTAAAATACAAGTTTGTGGATACTGAAACTTTTAAAACATTTGATTTGCCCTTGCTGATTCTTTCTGTGGTTGCCAAAGCCTTTCTTCTTTCGGATGCTCTCCAGGAAAACAAGTCATTACTGTCTTGTGAGAAAGTGATGACCCCAGATCCTGCCTCTGACAGTAACCAGACAATTCTACCACTGAGCATTTCAGATGAAGGTGAAGTATGCATTACCCATCCAAGTGTGTCAATACTAGACCGCAAGGTAGACTTCAGAGAGACGAGTAGAAGTAACATCGTCATGCTCTTGGCCTTTCTATACTTGCAAAGCCTTAACATTGCATCTGTTCCATAGGTGGTAGTGTTTTATGTTAGTTTGCTCAAAATTAATTCCTGCCTCCAACAGTAGACAGACAGTAGGTCTCCAACAGCCAAAACACCCTTCTTGTCTCTATGTCACCGTTATCACCCCTGTTTTTTCCGTACAGTTGGGGGAAAAACCCTGGCCATAAAATGTCAATAAAGTCATCTTCTGACCTTCCTTTCCTTTTCAAGATTTTTTTTTTACCGAAAAATCTTTTAACAAATTTATGATATTATAAGACACACAGGAAAAAAGTATGCAGTTTATGTATGCACCCTTCTTACCTTAAAATGCATCTCTCCAAACATAATTCTTCAGCTTTCTAAAGCAAGACCTAATTATCTCTCACATTCTTTAAAAGTCGGTTGATCGTGAATCTTCACTTCTCCAAGAAAAAATATTCTCTTCTGTAATATTCTTAACTGTATTTACCTTCCCCTGTACATAGGTCTGTGCTCCAAATGTACATTACAACATTTCCAAAAGTCCAGGCTTTTTAATTTTCACAAATAAACATTAGAGCAATTTTAGGTCACTATATTGTAAGTCATATTTGGTTAATAGGTACAACAACTATGCCCTGTTGAAACTCATATTTTTAATCTATGATTAAATCAAACTCAGTGAGGTTAAGTTTGAAATCTTTCACATGGATGGTTGATGTCCAGTAGAGTTTTTCAACCTTTATTTTCTGAACAAAGATTTGAATAAAATAAAAGACAGGAGGAAATGTTGTTTAATGCAATGATATTTAATAAAAGGTTTTCATTTTTCTACTGACAATGGTTATTTCAGATCTACCAATAATCTCTTTCCTGAGGACTCAGAAAATCATTTTTCCTTCTGAGATTGTATCACACTTCCAATACATTCTAGTTTCAATATTTTACTATGTTTAATCTGTCAGAATAGAATGTATTGATGTCATTCTTATCCATCCTGCACATTGGTTTGTCGTTTCCCTCATTACACTTATATTGAACTAAATGATTTACATTGCTGTCTGCTTTATTACATCGTAGAGAAGAGCATTGCTGAGTCAGAACATACATTGTAATATGATAAAATTATTTTCCATGCATATGGCCAGTCTTTTACTCTTACTGTGACAATCATTGTGAAAATGACATATTTTAATGTCTGCACTACTTGATC
The DNA here is from genome assembly GCA_013400055.1 of Nycticryphes semicollaris. NCBI lineage: Eukaryota > Metazoa > Chordata > Aves > Charadriiformes > Rostratulidae > Nycticryphes > Nycticryphes semicollaris. The sequence goes on from VXBJ01000661.1 coordinate 344,555, forward strand.
TGCTACGTTGATTTAAACTATCAGCCAAAGTCATTATTTTGAAACTTAGATATATCTATTGAATCTCATCTCAGATTTGCCTTATTAATTGTAACAATGTTACTCTTCTGTGATGTAATAATCCTTATCGCTGATAACTAGCTGTAAATAGGATGTTTCCTTATACTTAGAATGATCTGAGAAAAAAACCTTTTCTGAAGTTTAAAAAATTATATTTTTAATTGCAGCTATGTCATACCTGATCATATAAGGAGGCTAGTACTTTTAAAATGTGTACAGTGACTCTGGGATATTTTAGAGAAAATATTTATGTTCTAAGTATCATACCAAACATTAATAAGTTGCTGGAAAAAAAAAAAGGTAAAAGTGACAACACACTGGACTTCAGTTTTGATGAGAATGTATAGCTGAAACAAGGAGCATGACCAAAGTTAAAATGAAAGACGCTTAACATATTTAACCCTTTGTGCAATGGCTGAGTTTCACACAGTTACATGTGCATTTGTATTTGGATTAAAAAGGCATGTAGCATATGATTATTTAGGTGACATAATGTTATGACAAATCAAAAATGTAAAGTTTTCTCCATTACAGTCACAAAATGGTGAACTTCCCCTTCTCTTTCCTGGCAGAAGGGAGGCATCTATTTTTTCATCTGACTAAGATTTTTTATTTTACCTGTCTTTCATTGTCTGTTAGCAGTTGCTATTGCTGCTACCTTGCAATCCGTAGCACACTTATGATACTTAATATTTGGAACATCATAATGTTTCATCTTTACTATGCCACCAATATTCATTTCTAGCTGATACAATACAAATATTTAAGTATGAATGATCTCCATTGTAAAAATAGTAATATAAAATCTTCAGATTGTAACAACTGTACCAGGACATCTTTCAATAACGTATCAAGGCATCTCCAGTGCCCTCGAAAAATATAGAAATATAGAAAAAGAAATAACTGACTGAATGAATTGTAAACCCAGTCCAAACCCCAATTTGTGTGTTTTTTCCGATGTTCCATTCTCTCATTTTTTTTTGTTGCGTTTTTAACTTTATGAAGCATTCCATATTTGCACTACCTGAAATACCAAATATGTATATAAAAAAAATCTTATTCAATAGGATGCAAAAGATCTAATTTTATGTTTTTAGGAATGTCAGAGGTGGACAATACTTATATAAGCATTTAAACATTCTAATCGTTTAAGCATTAAACATTAATGGTGGGCTAAAGTGGACACTCAGCAAATTTGCTGGTGATACATATCTAGGAGGAGTGGCTGATATTCCAGAGGCTAGAGAAATGGGAAGTGGCAAACCCTGCACTTGGAGAGGAACAACCCCACGTATCAGTACGTCCAGCTGGAGCTCCCAGCACCAGAACTGAAAAGCAACTCAGCAGAAAAGGACTTGCAGGTCCTGGTGACCATCAAGTTGAACATGAGCCAGCAATGTCCACTTGCATATTGGCAACGGGGACGGAAACACAAGAGGTTCCCTCTGAACATCAGGAAATGCTTTCTTCCTGTGAGGGTCTACAAGCAGAGCTGCAGTTTACCCAAAGAGGTTGCAGAGTCACCTTCCTTGGAGGTATTCAAAAGCTGTCCTGGGCAATGGGCTTTAGGTGGCACTGCTTGAACTAGTTAGTCTACAAGGTCCCTTCCAATATTAACCATTCTGTGATCTCTTTCCTGAAATTATTATTTTTCTGTTTTTCAGTATACAAATTACACAGCGGCTACCAGTAAGACATAAAAATAAAATAATTGAGACTGGTAAGTATACAAAAGTCTTTTGGCAGTAATTAAACATAACAAAGCCCATGCAAGTATGTCCAGTTTACACAGGAAGTCTGCCTAAACCTAATATTAAGAATGGTTATTCCCCTATTCAAGCAGAGGCACTTTGTTTCTGCTCTGCAGCATGCATCAAGCACAAAAAATTAAGGCAGGTGTCAATTTGAAAGTTTTACCATTTTAAAAAAATATACCTTTCAAAACAGCTTATTTTCCTTAGAAAGAGTTCTAATAAAAGAAATAAAATTAAGAAATTTTTCTGCATCAGCTCCATGTGAAATGAAATCTCTTGTTTTAGTAGAAACAGTACCGTTCTTTAGTCAATTTATTCTGTCTCTGAAAGCATCAAACCCAAAACATTTTAGTTTCTGTTCAAACCAAGCTGACCAGTCCCCCATTTTTTTCAATTTGACCACTGAACTAAAAAGTATATTTGACCGCCTTTATTTTGAAAATTGAAAGTTTCACATTTGTTTGGGGTAGACTCAAGTATAATTCAATAACTAAAGGTGTGCAAAACCAACACAAACAGAAAGAAAACACTAAACCCTGACGTGATATCTCCTTTTTTATTTCCTGAAATCAAAAGGTTTTCATATTTATGCCCGTTTTCTGTACTGTTCACCCTTCACCTAGGGTTATGGGACTGATTCACATAAACTTGGTAATATTTGGTCGTTTAAAAACTGAACTGTGAATGTGATCTTTCTTTTTTGTACAACTCATTTATTTGCAGTTGGGTTGGGATCTAACCCTTGACTCTGGAGGGATAATTCATCCCATCCTTAAGTAGTTTTCTAAAACAGGCTAGATGAAAAACTCCAGCAATGCTGATTTTTCTTTGGCTACACATGGCACCTCCAGCAACTTCCTCAGGTACAGATATCTATACTGAAGTTGTCTAGAGTTAGCTGAGATTAATCCCACTGCTAAAGTTGGGGGGATGTATTCACCTTTCATGTATAAGAAATATGTGTTTGTTAAGGCTATAGCAAATACACTGCAGTTCCTTAAAATATCCTTTGAAGATACTAAAAAAATCTGTAAGCGCACCAAGAATGACTCTGTCATAGCTAGACAAACACAAGTAAGAAAAACGTACCATTCTTTAGTCAACTTTGTAAAACATTACGGCTTTTTAAAAGCAGCAGCAGAACATTTTTCAGCAACATATTAACCCATGACGTTTCCATCTACCATTTAACAATGGTTCCATTTATTTCATAACAGTTTATTTAGGTATGACTCCTTATCCACACCAGTCAAAGCAGTTCTATTGTGGCAAATACAGGATGTTTGTACAAGATTAGCACCTGCTGATAAATCTTTCTTGTATAAAATGGAAAAAACACATAAGTAATTTTAAAATCAATCATGTAGCTTTTGTTTTTTCTCTTTGTGTGAACATTCTAAGCTTCAATAACCTCTTGGAAAAAATAATAATTCCTGAGTTCTTTTCAACGTATAACTCTTTTTTTTACATTCTTCTGTTATCTAGAGGCAATTAGTTACTTTGTTAGTGTGTCAAAGCAGGTACACTTAAAAAAAATACTACTGAGTACTGAATGGTGGAATATCCAGATTAATTACAAGCAGAAAAACTGAAAAAGGAGGTTAATTGATTGGTAGAAATTGTCAAAGTATCTATAACATTGACAGAACTATGTTGATTTACACCAGTAGAAGATGTAGCACTAGCAGTATTTGGCTCCATGTATGATGGTATAAACTTTGCTCTCATAGTGGTTGTGTGGTTAGTGCTGCTTTCTCCAGGTGAGTGTCTAAAATGCAGTACTAAAATCACTTAGAACTGCAGTTTTTCATCTATTCTGAAAATAGGTCAGAGTAGGGAGTTCTGCAGATTTGTTTCTTTAGTGTTTTGGAGTTTCTCTCTCTGGAGTTTTCCCCAGAGGTACTTGCCTTTCCAGATAGCTGCCCACCACTTAAACTATATCCTAAAGACTTAATCCTGCAAAACAATGTTAGATTGATAAAGCTGAAAATGTTCCTTCAGAATGTTAAAGGACAATCAACATGGTACAATTCCAGCATTAAATTCCATCTAGGTGCATTTAATTAATTCATCAATCAATGGTGGGAAAATCTGGTCCTGTTACCTTGATTCTCAGATCCTAATCAAAGGCTAATTAGCATTAAAAAGATCAACAAGCTCTCGTAAAATACACACCTAGAGTCATCCTGCTGGGTATAAGGGGAAGAAGATGCTGATAAAGCTATTTAGGTAACTGGTACATTAGTATCACTTTCTGCTTGGAAACTTTATTCAAGTTGGGGAAAAAAGTAATAACAGAGATGGGATCAGAGTTAACTCATTGGAGTCTAGAAGTATAGGCACTTTAATAAATAGTAGGGATTTACTTTGTTTTAGACCTTATGGAAAGGCTTAGGTAGATGTGAATTTTATTTGAAAACATTTTCCTTTACCATAGCTAAAACCTATCCTTCTCCTATTTTCTACACTTTATTCAGAAGATTCCTTTCATATTCACCTCAAGAGAAGGAAAGAGCAGCTTGTTTTCATATGGTTGTCTCTTGATAATAGTCATGCTTGCCGGTTTTATTTATTGAGGCCTAACTCACATATAAGTGACTAATTTTAAGACCTAGCTGCCATTACTGAAACTTAGTAGGATGAGTCCCACAACTGGAGTGCAGCTATTGATGCTACACGCTGTTCAGAAGGGACATGAGAGGAAGGAGGGGCAGAGGCACTGCCCTCTACATCAGAAATTGGTAGAATGTGAAGAGCAGTCTCTGAAGAATAGCCACAAGCAGCTTTAGAGGGAACCTTGTGGTTTGTGTTTACTCCAGGTCACCTGATGGAGGGGAGCCTATTGACAAAGCTTTCTTATTCCAGCTACAGGAGGCCTCACGCTCACAGATTCTTGCCCTGCTCAGGGACTTAAACCACCAGTTTCAACATCAGTTTAAAAAGTAACATGGTGAGCTGTAAGCAATCAAGGAGAGTCTTGGAGTGCATTGAGGATAACTTCTTAAGCCAGGTAATAGACAGTCTTACTAGAGGAGATGTGATGCTGTACCTCACAGACACCAGCAGTGAGCTAAACGATGATGACTGGAGGCAGCCTTGGCTGCAATTATTATGCACTGGAAGAGTTCACAATGCTGAGGGATGTGGGTCAGGTGGAGAGTAGTCAGGACCCTGGATTTTAGGAAAGCAAAAATCCAGCTCTTAAAGGTGTTAGTCAATAGGACCCCATGGGAAACTGCCTTCATGGACGAAGGAAGGAGAACAGAACTGGCAGATCTTTAAGACTGCTTTCCATACAGCACAAGAGCTCTCGACCCCCAGAAAGAAATCAGGAAAGGAAGGCAAGAGACTGGCATGTCTGAGTCAAGACCTGCTGGCCAAACTAAAGGGAAAGAAGAAAATGCACAGGCAGTGGGATGAGGCCTTTGACATGATCCCCTGCAGCATCCTTCTGTCTAAATTGGCAAAATATGGATTTGATGGGTAGACTGTTCATTGAATGAAGAATTGGTTGGATCATCACATGCAAAAGATAGTGGTGAATGGCTCAATGTCCTGATGGAGGTCAGTGGCAAGTGATGTCCCTCAGCAGTCCATACTGGGACCAGTATTTTTTAATATCTTCAGCAATGACATAGGGGTTCAAATGTACTCCCAGTAAATTTGCTGAAGACACCAAGCTGATTGGTGTGGTTGACATGCCTGAGAGATGGGATGCCATCCAGAGGGACCTGGACAAGCTTGAGAAGTGGGCTTATGTAAATGTCATGAGGTTAAACAAGGCCAAGTGCAGGGTTCTTCATGTGGGTTGGGGCAACCCCTGGTATCAATAAAGGCTGGGGAGTGAAGGGATTGAGAGCAGCTCTGTCAATAAGGACTGAGGGGTGTTGGTGGATAAAAAGCTGGACATGAACTGACAATGTGTGCTCACAGCCCATAAAGCCAACTGTATCCTGGGCCGTATCAAAAAAGAAGCATGGCCAGCAGATCAAGGGAGGTGATTCTGCCCCTCTACGCCGCTCTTGTGAGACCCTACCTGCAGTAATGCATCCATATGTAGAGCCCTCAGGATGGGAAAGACATGGACCTGTTGGAGCAGGATCAGAGGATGGCCACAAAAATGATCAGAAGGCTGGAACACCTTTCCTCTGAAGACAGGCTGAGATAGTTGGGGTTGTTCAGGCTGGAGAATGCTCCAGGGAGACCTTATTGTGGCATTTCGGTACATAAAGGGAGCTTATAAGAAAGATGGGGACAAGCAGGGCCTGTTGTGATAAGACAAGCAGTAACAGTTTTAAACTCAAAGAGGGAAGATTTACACTAGATATAAGGAAGGCATTTTTTTACACTGTGTTGAAACACTGGAACAGGTTGCCCATGAAAGCTGGTAGATGTGCCATCCTTTGGAAACATTCAAGGTGAGGTAAAGCAGTGTTCTGAGCAGCCTGATACAGCTGAAGATGTCCCTGCTTATTGCAGGGGGGTTGGACTAACTGACCTTTAAAATTTCCTTCCATCCAAGATCGGTCATCAGAAGGTTTGGACCCCTAAGTCTTAGTCTGATAATTAGGTACACTGGATCCTTGATTCCACCTTCTAAAAGTGCTTTAATTGAGTTAAATAGCTGGTGAGACAAGCCATGTTTAATACATGTCATGAGCAAAGGTATACCGAACCTGCACAATTCTGAGTATAAGCTAAATGTTCATTAGCTCCATCTACTGTACGTTATTTAGTATTTGAGTCCAAGTGTATTTCAGTCAGTGGTGAGTATGTCAGTATTACAGCCTCCCCTGCAATTCAGTGGATTGTTATTTTCCCAGTTTGTTTTTTAGGTTGGTTTCGGTTTTTTAAGAGGTGCAGACATCTTCTTGAATGAAAGAGAAATAAATTGTTGTGAAACAGAACTGCAGATTTCTGATCAGACACCATCTATGTAAAGCTGAATTCTCAGGAAACTATGTTTACTGATGTAGTTAATGATACAATACTGTGGGATGTCAGATGGTCCTGTCTGGTCTCAAACACTTCCTAAGGTCCAGAAATGGGGGAGTGAAATGGGAGAGGGCAGAAGCCAACACAATCATAAAGTTGCAAGGACCAGGACTCTAGCACCAAGAGCTGAATATAGACTGGATGCTGGGGTTTTGAGCTAAAGGAACAAAGACTTTTTTTCTGGTACATCTTTTCAGGTGTTTTGATCAAGCATAAAGGGAATGGTGCACAATACAGAATGCAATAAACAGTACCAGCATGTCCTGAAGTTTGGTTTGGATCCGCTAGTACAAGGGAGACATGAAGCTACTATTGCTAAACACATTTGAAATCTTTAAAAGGAGGAATTTTATCAACCTATCTGCTGATGGGCTGGGGTAGAGATGGTGCATACAGATTTAGAGTTGTCTCAATTTCTTTTCAAGTTTCTGTATTAAATACTTACTTGGTGTATATCAGAACATTGCCAGTGACTTCTGCTTTTATTCCTTCAAAGTCAAAACCTTACCATTCTTTCTGTGCATGTTGCCAAGATACAGTGAATATCACAAAAATCTTGAGGAGGGAAAACACTTAAAGAAGGAAGAAAAAAAATATTTGAGATGGAAAGGCTGTGGGATTGATTTGCTCTGGAAATGAAGTAAGCCTTTCATTGCTGTAAATGTCTTTGCCCTATAGCAAACTTAGAGTGCTCATCAGGTGTCACTTGTATCTCTCAACTCCTAAGCAAAATAACAGCAATGACAATACAATAAAAAAGTCTCAGAGACATGTAATAATAATAATAATAATAATAATCCTTCCTTTAGTTCAGAGAAAATTTCAACACCAGAAGACAAAATTTGTGTTATCTTTATATCAATTAGACAACTGACTTTTTATTAATGTAAAGTAGCAAAAATCCCTCAACTAAGGAGCAGGTTTATTTTTACATTCAACACTAAATTTACATTTTTGTAAAGAATCTAAATTTATCTTTTGTCATGTATAACATGACTGTTTGCAAGATGAAGCTAGTCCATTTTTAATTAATCATTGACAACACCAGGAAGTTCTGGAATTTTCTTAATAAGGTAGAGACTTTTTGCGTATTCAGTATTTCTTTTGGCCATGGTGGGCTTGGAAACTTGGTAAGTATTTATATACTTCTAAGTTAATGTCTCATGCCGCCTTTAAGAAGCAGTGCCATTGCCAATAGATAGCTCTTCTGTGTTTAAGACCAATGGCCTCTGTGTTCTCAGTTGCTCAATGCTCCTTTTCTGTGCTTGCATTAGGCTAAGGATGAGAAGTTGTAATAGTTTCCTTAAACGTGCTTCATGAGCACCAACTTCACAGAGGGTTGGTGAGCTTGTTTCTGGCCTGCAAGGAAACTCCCATCAAGTTTAGCCTTCTTTCCCCTTCTTTTCTCTATAGTGGATATTTGGTACATCATCTAACTGCTGGATGCCTTTTACAATCCATAATTCTTCACTTCAAAGTTCTGTACCAAATAAGAACTTATATTGTTTGGTGACCTTTTGTGCAAGCACTTCAGCAGCAATTAAATGTTCCTTTCCTTTTGTGCCATGAGAAGACCCAGACTGTCTGCTTGCTTTTCAAGTGAGGAGAAAAACAGTGCTGTTAAGAGCATAGACAGCAGCCTCCTTTTTCATTAGCAGCAACAGTAAGAAAAGTCAGAGAAGGCAAAGCAGCTGCTATAGCTGATACCAATGTGCCAATATTCCAGCAGGAGTATAATTTGATTTCCAACTGTGAAGTGACACACGCAGCACATAGCTGTAATTTTGATATTAGTGCATAAATAACACTGTGCTCAAACTCAACATTCATATTTTCACCTATTGCAAAGAACAGGAAGCCAATTTCCTCCTAACAGTTTACTGTGGCATGGTGTATAAGTTTTAAAGGCTTTTAACTGCTAAATAGACATAGTCAATGAGTTTGGTTCCTTTGTGTAATTTTTTTTGTTTGATAAGAAATGCTAGTGGAAGCTGTAGGACTGACCCAGTTCCCTGGGTCCTTCCATGTCTCTCACTTTCCAGCTTGGCTTGTCCACACAGATGTGTTAATTGGAAGACTGAACAAGAAATGATGAAAACCATCATATGCTGTTTATTGAAATACCTTCTTAACTATTGTAATGGGGAATATTGAGTTGGAATTAGGCATTTTCTTACATGAGGAGGGCAAATTAAGGCATTCATGGTGCCTGAAAACTGACCATAATAAAGAAAAAAATCATGTCGGTTTATATTCAGTTATCAGACCACACAAAGCACAATATGAATCTTCAAGTTGTGTTGAATCACTCGTTTCAACAAAAATGAAGGAAAACAAACCAAAAGAAACTCTCAACAGAGAAAGTGAGACCTTCCCATTCACTGGCAAAGAATCTTTCAGCTTCTGAAGTTGCTGTAGCAAAAGACTGTCCCTATTCCAGTTACTTTTCTTTCTATTGACACTACATTAACTTAAAAATAACTTTTCTCTACTTAGAGGTGTTTCACCACCATGGCACTTACACATCAACTGTGTAGCTTTTACACTTTTGTACACTTTCATGTTGTGTTCACGTAGAACAATTTTCTGGTAAGTTCATGTACATGCAAAGTGCATCTATCACCTACCTGATTTAAATTATGGCATGATACAGATTAAGTTTAGCTGGAATTTATTTCTTCTGTGCCATAAAAATATTGCAATACTGGTGATCCATCTTTGAAATTCAAACTTATAGAATGCTGGCAAATACTTTTTTTACATCAATTAGCATTGTCAATATCAAAGGCTTTTCAACCTTTTCAAGTGGTCACCGTAAAATCTAACTCTTAGTGTGTCATTATCTCTTTCAAATATGAAAGTTGTGGGGTTTTCTTTCCTCTCAGTTACTGCTCTGTAACATGCATTATCATGTAATATAAATTTTATTAAGAAGATTATAATATTTCAGTCTACTACAATGTATACAGTAAGGTATTCATGTGAGGCAGTTACCTTCTTCAACTTTCTGTCTATTCAACAGTCATACACATCAACAAGAGGACATAACTCACACAGAAAATGAGATGTTCCTATTCAGAACTGAATTCTTGCTTACATTCCTGCAGTGCCACTTCAATAAACAACGTGGGCCCTGGGCATTTTTCAGGCTCTGAGGGCAACTGATACAGATCATGCTAGCTAACATGCACATAGTTAAATTGCGCCCAGCCTTTTCTGAATGAGCGATAATTGGCCAGAATCATAGTAAAGAACATGTGAAAAATTAAAATATGAGCTGTCAAGTGTCTGTATTTCAGCTCTTCTCTGCATCACGTAGCTTCTTAGTATAGATGTATGCTTTGCACCCTCAGGTACAATGTGGAGTATCAAGGCTTTGAAGTGGAGAGTTGACATTGTGTTCCTAGAAGGCTGGAGCTGGAGATCTGGAACTCATGTTTTAAGCAAGATGATTGATAGGAGTTTTTGCACATGGGCTGAACAGGACCAAATCCTCTTCTTAACCAGAGGAATATAATAGCATTTAAAATGAACTGCAAAGAAACCTATACAAGACTGCTTTACACATCACAGCAGTTGTGGGAGTCCCACAGGCTCAAGCATCTCAAATAGTACAAAAGGTGGATGTAGCACCCAGGTGAAGGCAGTTGAATCAAACACAGGACTACATGGATGTGTTTGTATGTGAACAAGGTGTTGAAGTTACCTACATTTTAACCATATTTCAGAAGGTACATGGTCTGTCTACAGAGCCTTGAGTGTGTCTACAGTGCAGTTCAGCAGCTCTCTGCTCGCTGTTGACCACATTGACTAGGCGATGCATGGACTGTGGTGTGAGGTTGGACCCCTACAGCACCTGCGGATGCCTATATGTAGAAAGCTAGATTATGTGACCTACTTACTGACCTAATAGCCTGCAGAGAGAGCAAAACAATTAACAGTTCTCTGTAGCCTGTCGGCTCCCACATCAATGCACCTGGGTTTGAGCCACTCAAACACACAGTATTTTTCCTTGCAAGCTTCTGAAACATCAACTTTTTGATATAGAAGGAATCAAATATGCATTGAGGTGAGCCAAGCTGTCCATAACCATGTTACAAGGAGAAGCAGCATAACAGGCATAGAGGGAGGTAGGACCACACAAGTCCTTCATGCTGAGGTAGTGTTTTGTGTGCTGGTACAGTTCGAGATGAGAATTCAGTACCGCCTTTCAAGGCTGCTGGCAGGAGAGGGGTCATAAAAAGCTATCACTGAACACTGGTCAAACGACCCTATAGACCTCCATTCACTCCAAACTTTAGCAATTACCATTCTTATGAAAGAAAAAGCATGCAGCTGCTACAGAAAAGACTTTCTGAATATACAGTGCAAGTAGATAATGCATACAAAGACAGAAGAAATGCCGAAATGCCAGTTGGAAAAAAGATGCATTATGGCCACAAAACCAATTGAATCATCATCATGCCCTTCACAATCACATTTTCCCCCTGCTCTGCAGCATGTTGGTAATTCATAAGATTATTATGCTACAAATAACCTATTCAAAACAAAGCACACTGTACCCTGCCCTTAGTATAAATCTGATTCTTTTTATAAATGTGGTAGCACAGAAATACACAGGGAGATAAGTGAGACAAACAGGAATTATTTTTTCCCCATTTTGTTTGTATTTTTATAAGAAAGATGTACCACACCTGGAGTCAGATGAAGACCTTAACAGTGGATTTTATGATTAGATCAGAGGAAAGTTTTGTCCAGTTAAGAAGGAGATAAAACTACAGAAATGATCATAAATACATAAATAAAATTAATTCAAATACTTCAAATTGTAATTTACAGAGCAAATTTTGACTCATATGGCCATTTTTGAGATAAAGAAATTGGAGAAAAAGAGCACTAGGAAAATTTACCTAAAGCATGACATACCGAGATTCACATCCTATGGATTTTGAATAGCTCTATTATACGGAGAAAAGAAAAAATTATAAATATGCAGAACAAAAATAAATTTCAAAACCTCAATATGTGTCAAAAATACAATTATTATTATTTTTTCATGCATGCCTCATGAATTGGTTTTGACAGCTGATTATTAACTCTTAATAATCACGTACCTTAAAATTTATACTCTTTTTAACAAGTGTTAATCTTTAGACAGGAATTCAGTGCTGATTTTATCTGGCACTCTCCTGGAAAAGATGAGTTAGTATTATATTTTTCTCACTCTAGGGCTAGAAAAACAAAATTACTTGTTCTAATCTGTACTTCAATCATTAGCGTAACCCAGACGAATATCATCCCCCAGCTAGTATATATNTATATATATAACTCACACACACACATGAAATATTCTATTGTCCTTCAAGCATCTGTAGATACTTTGCCTTGTGGTGGTTTTCGCATTGTGGATCTTGCTGAGATATATTTTAAACGAACTACTAGAGCCCCCATAGACTTTTGTTATCAAGAGGACTGGAAAACAAATTAAGGGTTGAAATTATTCATATTTTTACCTTCATTTATCAGTAGGATTATTTCCTTCAGAAAATTTTACTCTTTCACTCCATTTATTCTATCTTTTCAAAAATAGCTCCTATCTAACTGGATTAAAGAATTAGGCTTTTCCTTTCTACTTTTTTTTTTTTTTACCTTCTGTTTGTTCGTTTTGGAATTTTTTGTTGTTAAACTCTCATAATTTCAGTACTCCAATATTTCATTTCCTTTATCCATAAGATTAAATTTTAATGCAGTATTTTGTAACAAGGATGGCATTTGTGTTTGTATCTATGATACTAGACCCTGAGAGGTATAAACTTAGGAAATAATGCTTTCTTATGATTTTTTACATTTGGGAAA
>VXBJ01000661.1:357442-367664 GCA_013400055.1 Nycticryphes semicollaris
TGTTTTAAAACAGCAAGTAAACACTTTTGGAAACTAAGAGCAGATAGTTTGGCTCACTTCTGCTGTAAAGAGAACAGTATCATAGAAATTTTCTTTCAGTTGAAGCCTGCAATATAAATATATAAAAATANGGATGTAGCACCCAGGTGAAGGCAGTTGAATCAAACACAGGACTACATGGATGTGTTTGTATGTGAACAAGGTGTTGAAGTTACCTACATTTTAACCATATTTCAGAAGGTACATGGTCTGTCTACAGAGCCTTGAGTGTGTCTACAGTGCAGTTCAGCAGCTCTCTGCTCGCTGTTGACCACATTGACTAGGCGATGCATGGACTGTGGTGTGAGGTTGGACCCCTACAGCACCTGCGGATGCCTATATGTAGAAAGCTAGATTATGTGACCTACTTACTGACCTAATAGCCTGCAGAGAGAGCAAAACAATTAACAGTTCTCTGTAGCCTGTCGGCTCCCACATCAATGCACCTGGGTTTGAGCCACTCAAACACACAGTATTTTTCCTTGCAAGCTTCTGAAACATCAACTTTTTGATATAGAAGGAATCAAATATGCATTGAGGTGAGCCAAGCTGTCCATAACCATGTTACAAGGAGAAGCAGCATAACAGGCATAGAGGGAGGTAGGACCACACAAGTCCTTCATGCTGAGGTAGTGTTTTGTGTGCTGGTACAGTTCGAGATGAGAATTCAGTACCGCCTTTCAAGGCTGCTGGCAGGAGAGGGGTCATAAAAAGCTATCACTGAACACTGGTCAAACGACCCTATAGACCTCCATTCACTCCAAACTTTAGCAATTACCATTCTTATGAAAGAAAAAGCATGCAGCTGCTACAGAAAAGACTTTCTGAATATACAGTGCAAGTAGATAATGCATACAAAGACAGAAGAAATGCCGAAATGCCAGTTGGAAAAAAGATGCATTATGGCCACAAAACCAATTGAATCATCATCATGCCCTTCACAATCACATTTTCCCCCTGCTCTGCAGCATGTTGGTAATTCATAAGATTATTATGCTACAAATAACCTATTCAAAACAAAGCACACTGTACCCTGCCCTTAGTATAAATCTGATTCTTTTTATAAATGTGGTAGCACAGAAATACACAGGGAGATAAGTGAGACAAACAGGAATTATTTTTTCCCCATTTTGTTTGTATTTTTATAAGAAAGATGTACCACACCTGGAGTCAGATGAAGACCTTAACAGTGGATTTTATGATTAGATCAGAGGAAAGTTTTGTCCAGTTAAGAAGGAGATAAAACTACAGAAATGATCATAAATACATAAATAAAATTAATTCAAATACTTCAAATTGTAATTTACAGAGCAAATTTTGACTCATATGGCCATTTTTGAGGTAAAGAAATTGGAGAAAAAGAGCACTAGGAAAATTTACCTAAAGCATGACATACCGAGATTCACATCCTATGGATTTTGAATAGCTCTATTATACGGAGAAAAGAAAAAATTATAAATATGCAGAACAAAAATAAATTTCAAAACCTCAATATGTGTCAAAAATACAATTATTATTATTTTTTCATGCATGCCTCATGAATTGGTTTTGACAGCTGATTATTAACTCTTAATAATCACGTACCTTAAAATTTATACTCTTTTTAACAAGTGTTAATCTTTAGACAGGAATTCAGTGCTGATTTTATCTGGCACTCTCCTGGAAAAGATGAGTTAGTATTATATTTTTCTCACTCTAGGGCTAGAAAAACAAAATTACTTGTTCTAATCTGTACTTCAATCATTAGCGTAACCCAGACGAATATCATCCCCCAGCTAGTATATATAAAATGCCTTAAACAGAATAGAATTACTTGGACTATAAATTCTCTGGGTCAAGGATACTTCTTAAATATGTATTTGTACAACATGAAGCATATTATAGGTTCTTATGTGCTTATAATTGGGACTTCTAGACAATGTTGCAATACAAATAGTAAGCAGAAACAAAAGAAGACCTTTGTTTCACTTATGATAACAATAATTAGAAGAACAGGAAATAAAAAGTGATTCACAAAAAGCTTCTAAAAGAATTCCTTAGAAATCAGAAATAGCTCTATGAACTCAGTGATGAGGAAGGNAGAAAATTTTACTCTTTCACTCCATTTATTCTATCTTTTCAAAAATAGCTCCTATCTAACTGGATTAAAGAATTAGGCTTTTCCTTTCTACTTTTTTTTTTTTTTACCTTCTGTTTGTTCGTTTTGGAATTTTTTGTTGTTAAACTCTCATAATTTCAGTACTCCAATATTTCATTTCCTTTATCCATAAGATTAAATTTTAATGCAGTATTTTGTAACAAGGATGGCATTTGTGTTTGTATCTATGATACTAGACCCTGAGAGGTATAAACTTAGGAAATAATGCTTTCTTATGATTTTTTACATTTGGGAAAGTTCAAGAGTGGCTGCATATGATAAGATGTATTTGCATCAAGTCTGACAGGTACTTCAAGTGACACTTAAAATTCAGATTTGATGCTTTTGCAAATTTCATGCTTAGAAAACCGATAAATACAGCCTGCAATTCTTTGCATGGATTGAGAACCTGGCAAACCTTTCTCTGCAAAGAAACATTCTGTTACCCCCTGTCCCCTGGAGGCCTGAACAATGTCTTTGAATAACGGGGCTGCTTGCGTGACTGAAGCTAACCAGCAGCTCCTGCTGTGTAAGATGGGGACTGAAATAAATCCGAGGAGAACTCAGTGGAACTGGTCTGCTTCCAGCCCTGTAAGCCAAATCAGCGTGTCATGTCTACAGATCCTTTCATTCTGTGGGTTCAGCCTAGTTCAATAAGCATTGTCAAGTGGAAAGACAAATCCCAACACCCATAAATAGACAGAATCTTATTCCCGCTCTTAGTTGTGATTAGGCCAGCAGGGACACAATTTTGCATTTTTGGCTTGTATTTTTGGTTCAGTAACAGCAGAGCTCTTACACAGATATCAAACCAGTGCTTGATCCATAAAGCTTGAATTGCAGAAGATGCCCATAGGAAGCTTTGATGCATTGAGATTGCATATTTAAGAATGTTGTAATTCTTATTAATGATCCTGAAAAGTTAGCTTGAGTGCTGACATGCAGTCTTTCTATGCTGGAAGTTAACTTTATTGTTGTTCATTTCAAATCCCATCTGTTTCCATAATACTGCCTAATTTTGAAGTCACAACATTTATCTTCAGTAGAACATAAATCAAAAAATTTCACCACTAAATCAAGTATTTGCACATATCTCTAATCCAAAACAACAAAACAGTAATGATCAGTTATTTTCTTCCATCAGACACTTAGGCTGGAAATACACAAATTAATTAACTGCAAGTTCTGTGCTTTCTCTTTTTTTTTCTTTCTTTCTTTTTTTTTTTTTTCCTAGTGTGTTGTATTCATTAGTTCTGTGTCTGTCTAGACAGGGTCCTATTTTATATTCCCTTATACATGGGAAAAGGAGGTGAGCAGAATGCATGTTCCCAATCTCTCCCCAAAAAATTAGTTGTTGGAAGACCTCCTGTCTCTGTATGAATGTGAATGCAGAGATTTTACATCTACTGTTTGTTTGGTAAATAAGGAAGATTCCACAGAAGTAGTGTCCTTCTAGCAAGTTCTAGTGTGTACCAATTTGGAAGTCCAAAGGAAATCAGGTAGGAAGGCTTATGTAATCGTTTAAACATGGGTTAAAGACTAGGATTAAATTATCTTTTTTTCTCCTTCTTGAGTATTTCTGGATTGTCAAGGCATATGATGGATGCACTTCAGGTTTTGTGTAACGCAAGCCCTCTGCAATGCAGAGTTCCTCCAGACAGTAATCAGAACCACCACTTGAAGGTGCAATTACCCACCTCTTCTCTCACCAGCTGTACAGTGGATGTCACCAGACAACAATAACCACTGGGGAAATAAAATATTTCAAAAACACACACCACCCACTAAATGATATTCAGAAATTCTTTACTCCAAGTTGGAGTTGAGATGACATAATTGGTGCTCTCCTGATGTGTGGGCAATGGTGCTTTCAAGCAGCACTAGATCATTTGATTGTCCTTGAATGAAGGTCCTGGGACTGACTTAAGCTGGATATTGGGCTGCTGCCAGGGAGCTTTTTTGCGAAAGGCGACTTAGAGTTTCTGGTGCTTTTTCCACGGTTCTGAGGAAATGACACCCATCCTTTTACAGTGTGTCTCTCTATAGATTAAGAGCATCCCATCAGAGCTATATCCTGTGATATTGTGATTTTACTTTGTCAAAAAACTAACATCATGCAGACGAACTGGCAGCAATTCAATGACCTCAAATCATGCCATTTTTTTGGTGGTTTATCACTGTTGTGCCTTGTGTCTTCTAGACTTAATGTCAGTTTTTAAGAATGTTGGTGTTCTTGCTGTTAATTTCTAATGAACAAAGTATCCACAGTGGCAACCTGTGAGTCATTGTTTATGTTCTGTATTATAGCAGTGCTAAATACAGATTTTGCAGCCTCTTTTTAGGAAGCACTTTGTTATTTTGACACCATTCTCCACAAGCTCACTAGATCACACAAGGTAGAAATGGTTGTCTTGTCAGACTATGGGCCACTGCCAGATTTTATTATTGTTAGTCTGCTATAGATGTGACATGGTGATCACTGCTTTGGAAATCATATCTTCCACTTAGGTTTTCTCAAGAAAGCGAGAATAAGATCAAGGGCAAGTATAAATATTTTTTTCCAAACAACACGAAAAAGTGTAATTTCTCTTCCCTGACCATTTTTTTTTTGTAGTCTCTCAAGATTTTTTCAGCTATCTGTTGAGCCTTAACAGAGTCAACATTGCCAACAACATTAACAGCTTTCAATATATTGCTACTACAGTAAATGAATCACAGCTTTTTAAGTTTTTTTTCAATTTATAAAGATTTTGGTATTATCCTTCAATTTAATTTTCCTTGTACCAACTTAGAACTATGAATGCACCTAAACAATGTCTTATTTCCCCCCTTAAAAATTACCAAAAGTTAAGGTTTACTTTTGATATTATCATCTGCAGTAGTACCAGATTACATGGAATGTTAGTTTTTATTGTATGCAATTTGATTAAGATATATTTATATATAGTTTGCAGCTCATAAGCTCTTCAGTCAAAAGCTGAAGTGAGTGTGTGTGGGTCCCCATCAAGTTTCAGTCAGGTTTTAATTCAGTTTTTGACTTGAGAAATCATAGGAAAATAGGTGGGTGGGTGTAGCAGGGTGTTTAGGAGGTCACAGTACATAATCCAGTGCTTGGAAGGTTGAAGGAAGATGAGTCTGTTTAGGCTGAAGGAGAGATGTCTAACAAGTAATCTAATTATTGTCTTCTACCACCTGATTAAGGATTGTAAAGAAGAGAGCCCCACGCTCTTCTTAGAAGCACACAGTAGATGGACAAGAAGTGATGAGGACAAAGTGCAACAAGGAAAATTTGAATTAGCCACAAGGAAAGAATCTATTCATAATGAGAGTTGTTAACAAGTGGTACAGGTATCCAGAGAAGCTCCCTTGAAATCTGCTCTTACACATTTCTAAAGCTCTGCTAGATTTTATTTTCTTTGATATTCACCTGCTTTGCACAGAACATTGAACTAGGAGACCTCCAGAGACTTATTCTAATCTGGTTTTCTCTGAATCCATGATATCTATGATTCTATGTATGACCACACTTGCATGTATGCGTATGTATAAATATACATTAGAGTATATATGCATATATACAAGTAAAACATGTATGTGTGTATACATACATAAAAATAGTATATGTATATTTACTTTCAAAACATCTTCCCTATATCTACTACACATATATATGTTTATAAAACATATTTATATACCATATGATATATAGTATATATGTTAATCAAGACAGTAATTGATTATAGTCATAAATGAAGTGTATTGGCTCTATCCTTTTCCCCAAATCAATAGTATTTTATGGCTAGATCCATCTGATTGTGGCTAGCCCTGGATTATCAAAAATAAATATTTTTTGGCCCATAAACTAAATCTAAGTATTTCTTCACTGCTTGAGAATTATGGCATCCTGTTTCAGTAAAGATAAGCAAGTCACTTCTTTCCAATTTGTGGCTGTATTGACATAAAAAGGTGTTGTCAGTTTTCTTCTCAGTGGAGTCTCTAGACAACACAGACTTCATGGTCTTTCATGACTGGAGATTTATTAATCAGCCTCTTCGGCTTCCAGACCCTACATTTAGAACTGAATCCTGGGTCCCCTTGATACAGTTTGTAAAGTCCTGCCATAAAGCAAACCTTTTGGTTTGTGGTTGTTTGTACTTTCTGGAAGTCTTTGCATCCTTCTGTTGCCTACTGGGATGAGACTGATGATTATCTGAACTTTATCTGTGATCTCTATGTGCACCTTGCTGTGTCAACATCTCTCCAAGGTGTATTTCACATGTTACATTTTTCACTGTTTTGTGCTAGTCCAGCAAGTCTGACCCTGTCAGACCTGACAGGAACCTCTGGTTAAGTTCTTCTACTGTTTTTCATCCTCTACCCTGCAAAATATCATCTGTCTTGATCTTACTATCCTTTGTATCATCAAAAAATTATTGCATTTTTATGCAACATATTGTCTGCAGAAAAAAACATCTTTGTGACCTTCTGAAAAACTTTCTGGCCAAAGGGGTATCAAATATGTGCAGGAGAGAAAAATTTTGGGATCATCCATCTTTGCTTTTTGCATTAGGAATTATTCTGTTTTAAATTGTAGGTGTTGATAAAGGACCAATAAATTGTCTCTGTTTTTATTCCTCTTCCAGAAACCATCATGGATCTATTTATCTCTCCTTCGAGTCTTTCTTTTTTTTTTTTTTTAGCTCCAAGGCCATGGTTTAGAAACTGAGCTGTTAACAGAGCTCAGTCTTGCTGAGAACTGCTGGGTGGGTGAGTTGGACCTTAAGTATGGTGGTCTCATAGATGACACGAATAGTAGTCCTATTTCAAACAGCAATTGCTACTGATTCTTATCATGTTGTATGTGAAATATGGGGCAGTTGGGCCAGTCCCTTCTTCTGGGTTGTACCCAAAGTCTGATCGCATCTCTCCTCCAGTTCCAGGTTCTAGATTACAAACTTTGGCTAATAGCATTAGTCCACCACTTCTTCCTCATAAATTATACCTATTTCTTTCTGAAAGAGAAATATATTTCTGAAATAAATATAAATGGTCCCAAAATAGAGATTTCTGAATATATGCTTCTGAGAGTTTCTTTGTATTACAAGATTTCATCATTCTTCCTATCTTTTTTTTTTAATCTTTTATTCTTCCAACAAGTGTACTCTTTGAGAACACAAAGGAATAGATACATTTTTCCTTGTATACTGGGTAGTTTTGCTCTTGGTGCAATTCTGAATTGTGCTGCATTTTTCTCAAGGTTATTATTTATCCAAAAACTATTGTTTACCTTCTTGGTGAGAAGCTTATCACTGAATCCTAAGTTTTATATGTTCAGCTCTTATTACTGATTTGTTTGTAGGTTTCTTTGACTATTATTTATTTATTCCTGGACTGCTACTACAATTTTGATGGCATAATGGCTTATGAACCAGTGTACCTTAAAGTAAATATATTGGTTGTTTGTTCTTTGACTATTACCCATCAATCTTTAGATATACTTCATTTTTTATAAAGATTTCCTCAGAGTTAAAGGTAGTACTGTCATCCTCTTTGTTCACACTGTTTCTAATCTGTTTTTGCTCACATATCATTGCAATTGCTAAAAAACAGTGCAGTTCCTGACCCCTTTACTAAAGCCTGCAATGTATTGCATTATTTGCCAAAGTGTGTGCTGCTCTGTTTTAGTGGACTCCACCTTGGAGCTCTTCATGCCTGCTTTCATCAGATCTAAGCTTTAATTTGATCTGTGTGATTTCCTTGCCGTAGCAAATTCTAATTGCATTTGTCAAGGTTTAGTTGCAAGTATATCTTTGGACATTTTTCATTCGAGATACGAATCACAGTTTGGCATCTTATCAGAATTTCGCTTAGTTCACCACAAATTGCAAGATTGGCTCTCAAGCCACAAATTCTTCTGTTTTAATACCTAAAAAAAAGCTAAACAACAAAACCCCAAAACAAATCAAAATAAATCAAATAAAAACAAAACAAAACCGCAAAACATTAGGGCATGTGCCTAGAGAGATGTGTAGAAATAGAAACATTCTTCCAATTTCTATAATGTGTTCATTTCATTTTGCTTTGTGATAGAATTGTTCTGAAAATTACAAACACATCAGGGTAAGCTATTATATATCCTCACTACCTCCCTCTTAGTTGTACCCATTACATGCAAAGAGAAGCAGCATCTAAGTATTTCCATATTATCACATAGACATGTTTCCAAAGTTCTGTGTCTTCTTGATGTGGCAAAAGCTGGCTTTGTTTCAAATGAGACTTCCACTTAGTCATCACAGGGAAATGTGAGCTTCTGCACAACATGGCATCCTTTTCCAACTAGCTTTAGTAGGCAGTGCTCTTCCCCCCAGTCAAATCATTTTTGGCACAAAGTTCATGGTAGTACATGGACATTGCTCTGGTCAGTGTTATGATGCCTAAATCTCAGTAACTGTAATTGCCCTGTGTAATTTTTTTTTCCCAAGCAATGAGGCCAGGACTGAAAGGGTCTGCAAAAGAGATTGGAGAGGTCAGGCAGCTGCATCTCCATCTTAAGCTACATAAGAGTGAAATAAAACAGAATAGTTGCAGACCCTCAAGTGTCTGTAAGATTTACCTGTAAAATTATCCCTGGGATTAGAGGAACCCTACTCGAAATGGCCCTTATATAGCTAAAACTGATCTTTTTGTCTCTCAAGCTGGGGACCTGAGCTTTCTACATGAGTAATTCTAACTTCACAGTTAAAAATCAGTCTCATTCTCTTACTGGTTTTGCTGCATTAGAAAAGTCATATTTTGGTACAGGATGCCTAGAGATGTTGTGCATTATCTCCTTTTGAAGGTTTTAAAGACCCAACAGCATAAATCCTCGAACAACCAAAAGTAGATGACCCTACTTTGAACAGGACATTGGACTAGAGACCTCTTGAGGCCCCTTCCAACCTGTTTTATTCTATCATTACATGATTCAATGATTTACTAATGACAGAGTGTCCTAGGACAAAGGATGATTAAATTTCTCTCCTTCATTTACAATTCCCCATACTTTTTGGGATATGCTCCAATGCAAAATGAAATAAGGATTAGAAACCAAGCTTGCAGCACTGTTGGGAGGATAAATACATTAAAGATTAGTAAGTGCTCAGATATTGTGTTAATGGGGGCCCTATAAGTACCTTGGAGAGATTCAGAGCCCTAAATCACTATTAATGAATTGTATTGATTTCTCTTTAATTTCTGAAATGAAGCTATTATAATAAAGCTTGGCTTTTATTTGACCTTTATCCAATGTGGTAATTATAAACACTATTTTACAATTATTTTATTCTTACTCCCAAAGGAAAATAGTACATGCTAATCTGGTCTGGGCTAAATGTTCACCCTTCTGCTTCTTTTTACTTTCTGGGGTTTTTTGCTAGGCAAATCATATCAAATTATTTTACTAAAACGAAATCAATTGATAGAATGATTACCCGAGCAATACTTAAATTTGCCACTGGAACTTAAGCACATTAAATTCATTCATATCTAGTTCAGCTATGTCTAGGGTCAACAATAATTAAATAATTGAAATGGAAAAAATGGCTTGGTGGGAAAAAAACCGGATGTAGTATGAAGAAAATTTTAGTTGATACTTTAGGTTTCCTTTATTCTTCTTCTGTAAATTACTGAAGAATAGAAACAGAAAACACCTTGTCACAGTTTCAGGCAAAATTGCCAAAACCAGACTGACAGATGGCCTTTCCTCCCCACCAAAAAGAAGGGACAAGAAGAGGATAAGGAGATTTACAAGTTTAGAATGAACTAAACTACTTTAATGAAGTATTAAGACTAAAATTAAGACAAACAAAAGAAAAATAGGAAGAAAATTATGAATTAGATAAAATATATTTAAAACCATATGAAGTTCCCAGGATGACGATTACATCACCAGCAGTCATCAGGAAAAGCCCCAGTGACCGACAGGAGCTGCATTCCAGACCTGGAGTCCGGAATGTTCTGATCGGGGTCAAGGGTAGATGAACAGACAAGGTCCTCCTCAGACATCAG
>VXBJ01000661.1:368914-396906 GCA_013400055.1 Nycticryphes semicollaris
GGGACGGGACGGGACGGGACGGGAAGGGAAGGGAAGGGAAGGGAAGGGAAGGGAAGGGAAGGGAAGCAGTATTTCAAGCTGCTGCCACCCTAGTAGACTATTTGTGCAGTCATATCACTGAAGATGTGGGCTTCCTTGTCTGAAAATTCTGAGATTTGTAACTCAGAGAGTGCTCAAAAAATTGAACTGTGTATTCAAGCCAGGAAGCAGCAATGGGTTTAGTCTCTAGTCTCTCTTGAAAGGGACTCCTCTTTGTACTGAAGAATTAGTTAATGCATGGGACCAAGAAATACAGGTATAATTTCCTACCATGGCAAGTTTAATGACATAGATATAGCATGTCATAGCTATGAGTATGGAGACCTGGATACTAATCCTTTTTCTGAAATGGCAGTTAACTAATTTACTTGTTGGCTGTTGACTATTTTATGGGAAATACACAAATAATAGCCCTGGAAGATTGCTCTCCTCCTTCCCTTATTAACGGAGGAAATCTTTTACTCCCCTTTGGAAAGAGCTCACTTTTACTTATCCGAAATAAATGCAGAGTTCAGAGATGAAAGGAAACAACTTCTCAAGGAGGAACAGTTTTCCTCTTGCTTTTTCTTCTTTCTAATTAAGTCATGACTTATTGTTTAGAACTTTCATTTAAAAGGGAACTTGTACCCTATCAGAGAAAGGTAATTACTGAATGTAGGCCTTCCACATCTTCAATGCTTCATTAACCTGAACCATTGGATGAAAGGAGAGGGGCAATATCTCCACAAGATCATTGACTGATGGAATGATTGTCTCTCACTTTTGCAAAAACAAACAAAAAAAAAAGCAAACAAACAAACAAACAAAAAGATAGGAAAGCTTAGGAAAATCTTGAAAGTTGTGAATCATCCTTTTAAAATAAAAAACTCTGCTTCCCAAAAAGATGATTGAATCTCTAAGTACTCCCCAAAATTAGAAAGAATATTCAGTTATTTTTTAAGCAGAGGGAAAATTTAGATGTGTACATGAACATGTCACCATTCCTCTGGAGATTCAACGCAAGCTCAGAACAGCCCTGCCTTGCCCAGACACCTCTCTCAATCCATTGAAAGGGAGTGGCTACTCTACCTGAAGGTCATGGGTCCCTCCTGTTTCATCTGGGAATGCTCTTTCTGCCACCCCAGCACCACCTAACTATACAGGGCCATACAGGGGCTCTGCCAGCAGCAGCACAATTAACCAAGGCTGATCTACTGGCAGTTCCGTGTCACAAGGAATCTCTGTTAAGCAAGCTAGTGTCAGAGTATAAGAAGCACAGCCCGTTCAAGTATATTCATAAGTATATATATGTCCCCATTCTGCAGCCTATATTCTCTGCATTACAGTGTCAAAAGCTGAGGAGGAATCCCAGTAGCTATAAACTGCTAAATGTCCATTTAGACTGGATTAGAAACTCCAAATAAAATATGAAACTAGTCAAGACACTAGTACCAAAATAGTGAAGAAAAACCTATAGGGCTACAAAAGACCTTCTACCCAAACTTAGCAGCTCCTTGCTGTGCTGCTTTTCTGTCTAAAGGATAACTGGGGTTTACTCATCCACTGTTTGTCTTGCTCAGTTATTCCATATGGTCCACACTGAATTTGTGATTCATTGCCTGAAAAAGTAAGAAGTAAGGCTTAAGAAACAGCCCACTCTTTACCACTTCTTATTGTATATATCTTTACCATAGTTTGGTGGGTTTGTTTATTTTGTTGGTTTGGTTTTGTTTGTTTTTTT
The DNA here is from genome assembly GCA_013400055.1 of Nycticryphes semicollaris. Classification (NCBI taxonomy): domain Eukaryota; kingdom Metazoa; phylum Chordata; class Aves; order Charadriiformes; family Rostratulidae; genus Nycticryphes; species Nycticryphes semicollaris. The sequence continues at coordinate 370,674 of VXBJ01000661.1, forward strand.
TTTTTTTTTTAATATCTTAACTGTTCCTTGATTCAAAGATTAAATTTTGTTGCTCTCCTCTTTCTCACACAACCAGATGTAATCCAGCTTTGTTAATTGTATTTTCATACCAAAGTCTAAGTTCTTAAATTGTAACACTGACTCTTTCTGGGTTTCTCTTCCCTGTCTCTAAAAAGCAGTAAATCAAACTTTCATTAGTTTGCCTTTTTGCTGTGGTTTAACCCCAGCAGGTAGCTAAGTGTCACACAGCCACTTACTCACTCCCCTCCAGTGGGATGGGGGAGAGAATCAGAAGGGCAAAATGAGAAAACTCATAGGTTGAGACAGACAGTTTAATAAGTAAAGCAAAAGCTGCATGCACAAGCAAAGAAAAATAAGGAAGTCATTCACTGTAGGTGTTCAGCCATGCCAAGGAGAGCAGGGCTACATCATGTGTTACCTGGGAAGTCATAACTCTCCATAACATCCTCCCTTCTTTTTTCTTTCCCTGAACTTTTATTGCTGAGCACAATGCCACACCGTATGGAATATCCCTTTCGTCAGCTGGAGTCAGCTGTCCTGTCTGCACACTCCCAGTAAGAGAAGACAAAAATGCTTTGACACTGTGTAAACACTGCTTGACAGTTACTAAAACATCCCTGTGTTATCAACACTGTTTCCATCAAATTTAAAACATAGCCCTATGCAAGAAGAAAAACAGCTCTATCCCCAACCCAAACCAGTACATTTATTTAGATTGTAAAATCTTTTGATTTGATCTTTTGATTGAGACCAATCCTTACCGTACACTTTTGCAGGCCTTTTTCTAGGGATACACTCAGTTTTATCCCTGTTATGTCAATTTGTTTGAATTTTGCTTCTTAATAGTTCCCGTGATAATCCAAATAAATACTAATATTATAGTCACGACTTGCCACTTCAGGAAAGCTTTAGTTGGAGATCTTCACCGACATGTGCCTTTACCACCAAGTCTAAATATACAAGTTCTTAGTTTGTCTCTCAGAGTGCTATATAGCCTAATCTTATGTATAGCAGGATTTTTCTCCGTGAGTTTGGTTCTGAGCTTGTGAAATACTGAGTTTAACTGACCTTCTTGACTCTAATGACGTAAGTGGGGATTGAAATCATTGAGCACTTTATTGGTTTAGACCCCTTCACTCCTCTAATCTCAGAAGATTACTTCCAGTCACACATGGTCAGCAGGGTACTAGCCTTTCTAACATACTCTTTTAGAGCAGTTTCAAACATCTGACTTTCTACAACCCTCTTATATCTATGAGATTTCTGTCTTTTGGTACAAACCAACTACTCAGTAGGTCTCAAAATAACTTTCCTTCTTTTACATAGCGTTTTTTTTGTTTTTCACTGACAGTAAATTCTAGTGTGATGGTTCACCATGTGATCCCACACTATTCTTGTTAATTATGATCACAGGCTTAGAGTTGTGAAATAAATGAAATGGAGCAATGCCTTGCATGAAGGCTGCAATCCCTGAGTTGTTGTTCATAGGGATAATAGCATTACCAAAAAATTAGAAAAACAGCAGTTGTCCCTGGTGCCTGGTAGACAAAAATTTACCCCCAGTGCTGCTGGGGAGGCGTTTGCTGGTATGAAACAGACTTGAAAGAAAAAAAAATGCAATGACATGTCCAGCAAGTTGCCAGTAAAGTTGTCTGACCCCTAAGGGAAAATGAATTAAAAGAAAGTAGATAAGCAGAACAAAAGTAAAAAGCTCAGAATTCACAGATAACACACCTGCATAAATTATATTGCTTCAACTAGAAAACCTAGAAAACAATAAATGTAAAAAATAGCAGGTGTGCTGTTGTGGGGTACAAAGGCTCTAGTGAAGGTGGAAGTGCCCTTAAATACTTTTTTCCACATTTAAAAAGCTTCCTTTCCTTAATGAGTATCCACATACGTTTTCACCAAAAAAATAACCCCAGAAAATATTTCAGGCTTCTGAAAACCCTTCACAGTCAAAATAAAAAGAAATTAAAAATGAGGATAATCTTGTAATTTGCAATGAGACAATCCAACACAAAAATATGATTCAGCATGGCATTCTTGTGTGGAGAACTAACACAAATGAGGGGAATTAGAAGAAATTAGAAGAGTTAGCTGAAACTATTTCTTTCAATGACAAGAAAAGATCCAGAATCTTTTCCAGGGATTTTAAAAGGAAACCATCACTCAGTTTCTTCTCCTCTCTATTTAAGCAACAAAGAAAGCATTCCACTACAACCATGCATATGAAAGCCATAAAGAACTGCCTTTTCAAAATATCATAAATTAAGTGCAAATGTACCTGCCCAGTAGGCTATTGAACATCAATGACTGGGAAAAATGGCATCAGCACTTTATATACCATACAATTAAGTGTGTATGTAGAACTGTAAAACTACTGTAAGTGGTTTTATTAATCAGGAAGGATGCATCAAGCAAAATTCTGATGGGGCCCCTTCTGTTTCTGCTGCTGCTCAGTGTTTTTAGTAGTGACGGGAGTGAGGAGCATACTTATGTGTGTGTGGATCATCTAACACCACTGTTCAGCTTGTGATCCACTAAGATTCTTTACTAAAGAATGTGTGCTAACTCAGCAACTTCTTTCCCTTCTTTATGTACCAGAGAACCAGATCAGATTTGTCTTGAGAAGCTGGAGGAATGGTCTAAAAACTAAGTTGAAAAAAAAGTGACATACAACTTACTAAGGTGTGTAAAGAGCAATATCATTTGTACAACCTGAAATAGTTCTTTCATTTTCCTCAGTGCTGCATACTGTGCTCAGTCTCAGCAAGCACACTGTGTTTCGTTTTCTGAACTGCATTTCAGAAGAAGTGTGGACCAGTTTCAAAAGAAGCTAAAGGGGACCAACCAGGAATTATCAGTGATGTAGAAAGCAAGACTGATGAGGAGAGTTTGAAACATTTGGAGTAGTTTAGTTTATAGAAGAGAAGACTGAGAGCAGATATAATAATGTAAAAAGTAGCTGTAGAAAGTAAAGGACTAGACTGTTCATGTCCCCTGTAGTTACAGGAAGGTAATGGGTTTAAGTTCGTTCAATAGAGATTCAGCTTCAACTGTATGGAAAGAAAAATCTATGAGTCCTGTCACCAAGTTTAGGGAGGCTGTGTTTTACAGAGCACATCTGCAAGGAACAGTCAAGGACAGTTAATTTTGTATTGCGGCCTCAGATTAAATGAGATGACTTTTTTATCTTCTTTGAATCCCAGTTTTTATGATCCCACAGTTCTTCTGGATCACATGTAATTCAGAAGTAATGAAAACCTTCCTGTGGTTTGCTGTGTTTCCTATACCAGAACTGCATCTTCTGTTCCATCTGCAACAACGTCCCGTAGTGCTCTGATGATAGTATCTGAAAATAACAGCCATTTACACCTTCCTCCACACTTCTACCCGGGAATCCATGCTCATATTGGTCAGAGAGGCCTGTGTTGACATGTATGGACAGAGAGACAGTTGTCATAGGCAATCCTCCAGACATAAACTCTGCCTGATAAGAGAACTGTGAAAAACAGAAAGATTCAATGGAAGGGAAACTCGTTTCCTTAAAAGGTGGATCCCTTTCTGTGGTCTGACAAGGGAACTCAAAGAAAAACTGTTTAGAAAGAGAAAAATTGAAAATGTAATGGCACTATCTGAAATAACAGAAATATTGTGAAAGAATTTGTATTCATGTGTGAATTACAGCTCTTCCGTTACAGAGTTAGTGCTGTAACCTACAAGACTGTAGGTGATAGCAGCTCTCATCTTATTATATGAAAGAGAACTGTATTTTATAATAGATAAAGAGCAAGCTGTTAAAAACTGAGGGGGTTAATAATAAGAAATTATGTTTAATATTGAGGAAAAATGTAGAAGCATAAAGTACTGGCCCTTTAAATGAGGGAAAACCAGGAGTTGAGGAAAGGTGAATGGAAAAGCCTTGATATTTTAAGAGCTGAGACATGCAGAATGGTATCATGAGGCTGGTTTCTAGCCTTGAATCCACATATAAATTACCGTTTTATATTCAATATCATTCTGTTGGTTTGTAGCATGCCATGTCTGGGTAAATTAGCTTTTCAAAAACATTGCAATACTGCTATTCAGTGCATAGTCTAACCATGTCACAAGGTGATGTACTGCACCTCCACTGTGCTATCTACTGATTTATGTCAGTGAATTATAAAGCATTTGATACCTTTAATAGAGTAGCATGTTTTGTTATTACAAGAGTTGTGTATTTGCTGTATAGTCATAGCATTTTATTGAAGTAGAGCATATGTAGCGCTGAGGAAATGAACTTTACAAATAAATATTCACTCATGCACAGAACAAGACTTTGCTTCTAGTCTCACAGAAAGCACCCATAAGATTGTTTAATAATAATGTGATAGAAGGGCTCAGGTTCAATTCATACCAGAGATAAGCAAGACTCATGTCCTCTGAAACTTTACTTTCAAACTTTACTTTCTTCTAGTTCATTGAATATATGGTGACTCTCCTAGGGACTAATTTCAAGTATCTTCACAGTATTCTATTTTTCTGGGTTAATACATTTTGAAATTCTGAAAGATATGCAATGAGGTAATCAAATTTTTCAGTTTAGCTATAGCAGTGAAACAGAATCATCTTGTTTCCCTTGTAGCAGATTTGATCCAACAGCAACATTTCGGATTAAATTAGTGGCATGCCTAAATTACAGAGGAATATTAGGAGTAAGCAAACCTTACATAATTAGTCCTACTGAACTCATCTCCACAGTCTTTCCACCAGCAGAAAAATTTATAGCTGCAGAATAAGAGTGACTTGTCATATGGTGGTATGTCATCCACAACACCCTCACAGTGAAGTGAAGGACTCAGGCTGAGATGGAGATGAGGATGTGGGTGCAGTCTTCAGGGGGCAATGGTCAGGGATATAAAGTGCTGTCAGGGTGTGTCAAAGGCTTGGTTAATTCACAGTAAACAACATCCACTGCTCCTCCCTTATCCACCCAACTAATAATCTCATCATAGAAGGCTATCAAGCTTGTCCACCATGATTTCCCCTTCACAAATTCATTCTGATTGCTACCAATCACCCTGTTAACTTGTGTTTGGAAATGATTTCCAGGGTGATCTGCTCCATCACCTTCTTAGGAAGTCAGGTTGACGATGAACAGCTGGTAATTCTCTTGGTACTCCTTGTCCTTCAGGAAGATAGGAATGACATATTCTTTCTTCTGGTCTTCACGAACTCCTACTGCTTCCTTATTTATATGCATCTGTTTGGGTGTGCCATGTCTTACCTGTTTCGTAGTTTTCAAGCTCCCTTGTCCATATCTGGTACTTATTTCAAAGAAAAAAAAATGTAACTTATTATTCTTCTACATTATAGTACCTACAGACAGAAATTTTCAACTGTATCAGTCTTGACATAATTAAGGGATAACAAATATTCACTTTTTCAAATAAATGAGTGGTTTTGTTGCAGAAGGAAGATCCCTGATGAGGCCCTAAAAACCTCATCAGTCAGAATACACAACAGAAAGACAAAAGTAAAGCTTTCACTGACAACAGATGTGTTGTCATACTAGAAATAGAAGAACAAGAAAAAGGCAAGGTTGTTGCCTTCATCAAGGTTAACACTGAAATTAAACCATTTGTTAATATTTTGTTTCCTAATTCATTTTGTGTGACACTGAATGATAAAAATGTTCATGCAAAACCCTTCTTAGTGCTGTAACAATTAATTAGACCTATGTAGCAGCAAAAAAATAATCATTCACAAATAATGAATAAGCTCAGCAAACCAATACATCAAAATAATATGCCTTTACTAATCCCAACTTTTCTTTCATACTCTGTCTAAAACTGAGTGGAAAAATAGCATTTAACAACACAATCACATAATCACTTTATTGTTGTAAATTCTATATATGCAAATGGACTTTAGTTCCTAATAGCTTTGTCATTATATGAAAATATTCCATGTAAGGTGTATGTAGTTTCATGTTAAGTTATAGGATAACATTCACAAAACCTTCTCTTTTAACTTTTCAGTATGCTTATTTTGTATTTGGTTTCTTCATCCAGTACGCTTTAAAGCAGCTGATCAGTGCATCAGAAACACTATAAATACTGTACTGTGGTGATCAGGAGGATTGCAGTGTCTGTTTCCTTGAACATTCCAATGCATACAGTTTTTCTTGCATGAGAATTTAGAAGACGAAAAACCAATAAGTCTGCCATCACATTAATGAATTCTTTTCATTCAAGTGTGCTCTGTGGTATTTGCCCTGCCCTGGCATTGTCACTGAGCATCAAATGCTTAGTTTTTCCCAAGTACAGTGTGAAATGGACTTAGCAATACAAATATTTTTTTGATTGTTCTCATCTCTTCTCTGATCCTAAATGAACAAATATTGAAATATTCCTTTCCAGAGCAAGAAAGGTCTTGAGTTTGTAGCTCAGGAATTTGTAATGAAGGCAAATCAAATCCTGGGATGCATCTGCAGGGGCATTTACTTGCAAAGACAGAGTTGTGATCATTCCACTTTACTCAGGCCATGCCTGGAGTACTGTATTCAGTTTTGAATCTTGCAACTCGAAAAAGATGGAGAGGGTTCAAAGAAGGGTCACAAAAATGATCAAAGGGCTGGTGAACCTGCACTGTGAGGAAAGACTGAAAAATTAAATTTTTTCTTCCTGGACAAGAGAAAGTTCAGGGGGAACCTTATCACAGTATGCCAGTACTTAAAGGACAGCTATAAAGAGCACAGAGATTATCTCTTCACAGGGAGACATATGAAGAAGACCAAGGTCAACAGGTTGCAACAGGTTCTTTAGAGAGATTCCAGTGCACAAGCAAGAGCTCACACAAAGGAAGACAGTTAACTTAGTTTTATTGTGAAGACTTATAAGCAGTTCCCAAATGACCCAAATATTACTTAGGAGAGTCTTACCAACCCAGAGCAGCAGAATAACAAGGAGCCACATCAGTGTGGTAGAGAGAGGTAGGCACAGCACCTTCATGGAGTCACCTGTATCTTCAAAGTGTGCTCATGTCTCTCTCTCCAATGTCCTGAGACAGTCCCTCTTACATTCTGCACCAGATCGAGTGGAAAAGTACCAGTTAGGGTTGCTGCACGAGTGGCCAGTGCATGCAGTGAGCCTCATGGTCTGCCTTTGCTAACAGCGTCTTCCCACCCTGTTGCACCCTTTCTTTAATTGTTTTCTACCTTGAAGGTCAGATTCTCAAGATTGTCTTGACAGTTGAGCAGCAACAGTACTGAGTTCCCTGTTTTCTCTTGGCACATATCCTGGTTTTGGTTTAACTAGTAAGTTCCCATCGTGTCTCACCTGGACCATTCTCTATTATCCCTTACACACAGGTACAAGTGACACCAGAAGGGTTTCATCTTGTTTTAAGAAACAACATCTGCAGGGATGTGGTGGAGGCCCCATCACAGAAGTTTTCAAGATACGATTGGACAATGTGGTAGATAATTTCTTCCAGACAAAGAGTGTCTAAAAGTGAGTGGATCAGGCAATCTCTCAAGGTTGCTTTCAATCTGGATCTTTCAAGTTTTCCTTCAGCCTAGGATGTCCTGACCCTGCCACAGCTGCTGGCACCTAAAGTCTTAGGTCCCGAACATCAAAGTTATTTAAATACCTCCTGATAAAACCAACAGAAGTAAGACACCCAGAGTAGGGTTCATGGCCGTCGTTTCAGAGTGAAGAATAAATAAAAATCTTTTTTTTTTTCTCTTACAATCAAATTAATTTTATATTTGTAACAATAAACTACTGAGGTAATAATAGTGTTGTAGCTATTAATCTCTTGCTCCAATATTAATAAGGGTTTGACTACTACACTATTATAAAGATAATATTAAGTTCAACAAACACCAGCACAATTCAGCAGAAATATTTTTATAACCTTTCATGAAATTTTGACAGGACTCATTTTGATAGGACCAACAAAATTTCGTCAGGGTGGAATTATTTCACCGTTGCTCTAATTAAGTTATGGCATTATTCTGGAGTAGTCTATTTCTAAAATAACAATGTCCAGTTCTAACTATACATAGAATTTCTAGAAATTTCTAGAACATGTTTGCCACAAAATTTCCTTTTGTCTGCACACTACAGAGACACGTTCTGTGGTTTGGATTTTTTCCTTGTTTGTTCTTTTTTTAATAACTATTATGCATTCTTTTTCCACTAACGATGAGTTCCATTTACAGCTTTATGTATTTTGATGAAAACCCAACCAGATGTTCTTCATGAAAGTGGACATTTTTTCAGGAACATTTTGGTTTCACTGAAAAGCTGTTTCATACTATTAAATGTGGAAAACCTTTCAGCTGGTGCTAGTTTTCACAGACTTCTAAAAGATTGAAGGATACTTTGCAGACCTCTTCCTGAGAGCCGAAGTGGGAATAACAGAGTTGATCTTTTATCTTCTTCTTGGCATTTTGTTGTAGGTATCATTAAGCATGACAGTTTTTAAAAGTCTTCTGTTTCAGATTGCCCATTTACAGAACTCAGTATAAAATCCCGTCTCTCCTGTGAGAGCACAAAGTAGTTTAAAATGCAACCTGATTTAATATAATTGCCATGTTCCAGTCCCTTACCCCTTTACTTAAGAAAATAACAATTTTTATGAGTTTGTTATCTTTTCTTTTTAAATACACTTTTCAGATAAAGTGTAGCAACTAGCTATTTCTTTCTCCCTTGATAAAAATACAGTAAAAATAAGCTCCCTCTCGCACTCATTAAAGGTACAGAAGGGATACCTGTCCTCTCAAATGAGTTAGAGAGAGCTCTGCCAAGGGAAACAGAATGAAAAATTTGAGTTCCATGACAATAGACAAGTCATTGTCTTCTTTCCATTGTTTATTCAATGCAACTCATCTCACAAACAGGAGTAAACGTTCTCAGATGATGCATTCCAAAATGCCACCCTCAAGTCTTCCTTCTCAAAAAATACATTACAGCATGTATCCCTAGAGTTCCATTTTCAAAATCCATTATGGGGAGCCAATGGTAAGCAGTGAATCTTCCTTCTCCAGATCTCTGGTGGAGTGTGATTAGGTAGAGTAGCTCTCCTATTTAGCTGCACGGTCTTTATTAAAGCAGGAAAAAAGTGTTTTATCTTCCTTCACAAAAGAAAACTGGTAGTAGTAGTAATCATATATGTATTTATACCACTAGCAACAAGAAGAGCATTAAGAGCGGTAGAAGTATTGCTAGTATTAGTAAATTCCCAGATCCCCAAAGTCTACTAAACACCCCGCAGAAATGCATGGATGACAATATTGAACCAAATTCTCTATTACCAAATCCAAGTGTTTAAAATTAATAAACTGGACTTTCTTCCTGCAGCCATTTCTGACTTCATGTAATGAAATAATGAAAGTGACATAAATATTTCAGAACTTACAGAAATATACAATATATGTAATGAGTTATGGTCGTCTTGTGCATTTGAAGCCTTGACAAATTACTGAAGCTCTGTTTTCAAGCTCTGCTTCTCTGCAAAGTCAAGATGTGGATTTAAAAAACAAACAAACAAACAAAACAACAACTTGAGATTCTCACCTGGACACATCTCCTGCAGCCTAAGAAAAGCATCAGAAATGGCAAGGTTGCCACTAAATTTTAAAAATCAGCATTGTCCTGCTGAAGTCAATGGAGTTATACTGATTTTGTACTAGCTGAGAATCTCGTCCATTGTTTCTACTGCAAATAATTTATGGTCTAATTAAGAATTTATTGATCTATCAGCATTAAGTAATGCAGCAGGTAGGGAATCAGTTTTAGAGAAGATATCTTTCTTGAGTCTATGTAGGGTTGAGTATTATAGGCTAAATTGTCCTAGCAACAACGGGACAACAACTTGCAAAGTCACATAAATAATTCACATAATTTTTTAATCCTTTGAGGCTCTTTCAAATCTCTACAATTACAGTGTAATTCAGCAACTTAGAAACCCAGCATCAAGCCATGATGTACTTGCACATAACATTATGTGCAATCACAGCCTGGGGCAAGCAAGAACCATCTCTTTTGTTCTGCTGCATGGAGTAAGAACTTTTGAGGTTAATATGCTATGCCTACTTCCAGTGCCCAGCAGTGAGCATCCCCTGGCTCAATAAATAATGTTCTCTGGTTATGGAGTAGAAAGAGCTGTGCTATAGCAATGCCAAAATCTCAATTTAATCATCACAATTGGATTTGGATTGGTCCTCTGTCTCTAGAGGTGCAGCAGACAAGTACATCAGACCACATCAGGTCAGCAAACCCTATGACAGTTCCAGTCACCACTAGACAGCACCTAGTAGAAGGATGAAGTCATCAAAGTCAGTGGAAAGGGATAAGAGCTTTTAAGTTAGTATTAAAATAAGTGCTCTGACAAACTTCTATAAAGGCTTCAGATTTATATGATCTTCATGTGGAATGACCAGACATCAATGCAGCCCAGGAAATATTGATGTAATATTGATGATTTATTTTACTTGCTTCTTCTAACTGGGCAACCTGATTCTTCTCTTAGTATATTGTAGATTCTGAATTGCTGACAGATAGTACATAGACTTTGACATATATATTCTGCAGAAATAACTGAAGTGCTGGGAAAGGCAGCACAAGAAGTGTCACAAAGGTGGGGGATACTAATAGTAGCAGTATTAATCATAATGGTTGTTTGACTACCCTACATCTTCATGAAAGATGGCATAGTTCTCACAATTTTTTTTTAAGGAAAGAACAGAAAAAAATAGTGTGACTGCTGGGTAAAGCACTACCCATTACAAAGGAAAAAAAAAGGTTTTATTAAAATCATCCTGGTAAAGATCTAAAATACAGGAAGTAAACACTGTGAAGGAGAAACTGGTGGCTGTGCTGAGCAAAGTGGGGAAGATGTGCCATTGAGAACCTTGAACAATTGTCGATAAGAAGGAGCCTAAACAAGTCACAGAAAATGTTACTAATGCCTTGGAGGAATATCTATTAAGAACATGACAATTACGCAAAATATGTATTACAGTGCAAAGAGAGAACTGAAAATCATAGCAGAGAATAAAATAAACAGCTATCAGAAAAAAGCCATTATTAGATGACCCTGATTAGTCAGATGATCCAATGGTTAAGACAGTTTGACCATAAGTCAGTGACTACATCAACTAAAACTGAAAAGTTGATCAAGACAATGGAAATTATTTGAAAGAGTATGAATCTTATACTTCAACTTTGTGTGAATCAAGGAGGAATCAAATGACAAACAGCTGGGATGGCACAATATTATGCATGAAATTATACATTACAATAACTACATCAGCATAACAATGCTTTAAAATCACAAAAACACATTGTAGATTTGAAGTAGAAGGATGAAGAAAATCCACATTTGAACAGGAAAAGAAATGGAATTCACACCTAGGTACAGCATTTGAGAAATTTTCACCCTCAGCTTCTGTACAAGAAACCAAAATAGAACTGTGTTTGTGTAGTAAATTTACATGGAAAAGAAGATATTCTACTTGCAATAGTTGATTAGAAAAAGTGCAGAAACACTACAAGGTGATATTATAAATATTTAAAAGTGTTTAAACTCTGATGAAGAAATAAAGATATATCAAAGCCATTCTGTTTTGGACACACAGGAAACTCTGAGACGGGGGAATTAATGCCATAAAATATGGCCAAGGCAGTGAAAAAAATACTCCATCACAAATACATAGAATTGTGTGGCAGTATTGCATTGTACAAAGATTGATAGAAGGGAGTTGTGCAGAGGAAGCAAGATAAATTTAGCATTTTTTGCAAGACACAGAACATGAATTTAGGGTGAACAGGCTTTATGATCACCGAAACAGTACAACAGGCTGAAAGTGAACTTGAATATCTTGGAACAGATTTTTCTTGTGACAGACTATTCTTGAAAACACAGAAAATGGACTGAATGTATCTTGGATAAAGCTCTATCCCTAAAAGAAGAATGAAACGCCACTTGAGAGTAAGTCACTGTAAAGACAACAATGTGAAATCCGCAGTTAGAAATAAACGGAGAGTAGACTAAAAGAGTTATTTACAGATTTACAAAAGAAGTTGTCAAGTTTGAAATGGGATGCAAACCTGAGAAAAGAAATCAAGAGCAGATTTAAGTATGAACCAAAGAAAGAATAGAGTTCAGAAAGTTGACAAAAATCTGGATGTCTACTTCAAGATACCCTCAAGTTTCTCTGTGCTTAATGAGTAGGGGGTTGCTCTCATGTACTCTTCTCCTGTCATTTAAAGTGCCCCTATGGGAGACTCTCGTGGCACTTGGGCAGCATTGTCTGAATATGGACATCCACTACCATTTATGATGCACTAAGGAATTCTATCTNTAGCTAGCTGCCCTGTGTACACAACTTGTGCAACCTAAGGCACAATGAAGACCATAGATGTTTGTTTGTATGCACTTAAATTAAGCCTCAAAGAAGCCTATAGACATACACATCTCAAGTCGGAACTAGTTTTTACCCAGAAAGTTTAGTTATGGATATATAGAAGATACACAGTAGAGAAAGTGTCAATCTAGAATGCGTGATATGCGGCCAGAAGAGTAGACGCTATTCGTCATATGTAAGCAGATGTACTGAATTCACTAGAGATGAACCTAAAGTATAGAACTGACAGTCTTTAGTGCTAGGAGCTTTGCAGGAATCACAGGGCCAAAACAGAAGAGATGCCATACTGTCAGAAGTGCAACAAAATGGTAGATAAGAAAGATAGAAAATGTTACCAGATATTTGAAAATCATTAATATTAATGAAATGTATTGAATAGCACCAAATATGGGGCATACAAAAGGAAGGGAAAAGAATGCCTCCCTATGGACTTCACTCCTTTATAATTCATTTAATGAAAAATTAAATAAAAAATGGCAAATGGGATCTGGCAGGAACTGAAAAAACGGTGGGGCATGAAATATGTAAGCATAAAACCAATTATTTGCTGTGCACTAGAATCTCATGATGCATTATCAGAGCAGTACTGAGCACACTGAATATAGTCACACTGAATATAGACATGCCAGAAAGCAACCTTGATGGTAACACTTGCAATACTGAAGAAGGTGATAAAATTCTGAATTCACTTACAGCAGTCTAAGTTAGAGATACATTAGTAGTTATGTTCCCATTGAGATCTCAGGTAATGGGAAGAAATAACAATAATATATAGGTTTTATGTGGGAAGATCCAAATGCCTTTGACTTCACTAGAGCTAAGCAGCGAGCATGTATTTAACTTTGAAGTCAATGACTTCATATATATTTCAATAGAGATGAATCTCACCTTGTAGATAAAATAGGCTATGGACTTCACAAGTGATTCATGTGTTTGGGTTATGACTTTTCACTGAACTAGATTATATGCTTTGGAAAATCACCAAAAATTATTTATCTGCTTTAAGTGATTTTTCATCTACACATCCTTTACTGAATAGATAAAATGATTAATTGCTACTATTGTTTAACAAAAAAAAAAAATAAAAATAAAATAGTGTTGGTCAATAGTTATCTAAAAAAGTACAGTACCTGAAATACGATCAGTAGATTAAAGTTCTTATTGCCAGTCAGGTAGGTTAAGGTGAGGACCTCAGCTAAGAGAAATACACTAATTTTTCAGACTGACACATGACAAAAGTGCATTTGGCTGTTAAATTATATGGAATACTTTTTGGTTTTTTTCCAATTGACCCTGTATAGTGGTCATATATATGCTGAAATTCAAAAACGGTGATGAACCTAAGGTTTTGCTGTAAGTTGGACTTACAGATGCTCACAATTTTTCTGCTGTTAAGAAGTCTAAATAAACATTCAGAATCCTACCTGTACTTATCCTTGCTTGAAATGTTGGTTGTTTGTGTACACTAAAGACTGGAAACTATCAATGTATTCACACAGATGAAGAATGAATTAATAAACCTCTTTAGCTATTGTAAAAATACATCTGAGGGAAAGTACTGATTAGAGCAGCTAAAACACGTTGAATGAGCTAAGTTTAACCAGATGAAGAATGGTGTATACCTAAGTCTCTAACAAGAAATGTTAGAGAGGGAGCTGTGTCTGAAGTTCGCAATCATTACCTTTTTTCCATTTGAATTAGTAGAAAACAAAATAATCTGGTAGTCCTTAAAGACTATACTTTTCAGTACTAGCCTCTGTCCCATTTTGCAAGTCTTTGCAGAATATTGTGAGCAGCATAACTCAATGCTTACTCCAGAATGTCTCATGGACAAATACATGAGCTAGAACTTGCTTTAGGGTGTTTTATTGAAGGCAATGACAGCTGTATTTAATTTTCAGTGATAGAGTCTGTCTTTACTCAAAACTCATTTACCTTATTCACATAAATAAAGCAAGACTGGCACAAATTTATGACATAAACTGAGATGGATATTCACATGAGATAAAATTTTAGCCAAATATTGTATGTTCACTAGTTCCAGAGCTTTTTTCAGTGTTTGAACCTAAAATTAGGGTGGTTTTTTCTGGTTACCCATAGCATAAAGGGACCTCCTGAGTTTATTTCTGTTGATTCTGTTTACTACAAGACCAGTTCTAGATTAACAAGTAATTTAATCAGTGTCTTCAAGCTCTTAGTGACTTAAAGATTTTAAAATCAATATTTAATAAAGATAATGCTTAGTATGCCCCATGCAGAGTGGGTCCTGTCTGCCTTTTGTAATAACAACACGCTCTCCCTCATCTCCAGTAGCTGCATTCAGAAATGAACTCATTTAATGGTGAAGCATTATGAATTACTCTCAACTGGTTCTGCAAAACTAATTCAAGTGTGAGAAGACTTTTTCTTCCCTGAAGTGTAACCTTCCCCCTGCCCCACCTTTTCTTCTCGCAGAGAAGAAAATGGTTGTTTTCTCTGTGAAGAAATGTGTTCTTTGAGGAACTGAAGAGCCACACACACAGACACAGAGGGGGATAGTGCACCTATTGTGCTGTTCAGACAATCCAACAAGTAACATTCTTCTTCCCCTATGTCAGCTAACCTGGATTGTTTTTTTTTCTTATCCTAAATCAAGCACTAGTATAGTTTCTGTTTTGTGTATACACCCAGCAGAATAAAGTGGAAATAGAGGATAGAAGTTTTCAAATCTGGACTACAGCAGTATTCAAACCATGCACTCAGGAGTAGGTATTTTCTATTCTTGTAGGAAATACAAGGGAAAACATGAAGGAAAACCATTTCCTCTCAAATTAATTATGAAAAGCTCTACGTTTTAAGGGTAATGGGCAGGGGGAGAAAAGAGAAAAGAAAAGAGTATTTGGAGATTTTTTAAAAACATTTTGTCAAGACATTAAACGAATGTACTTTGGTTTAATATCAAATTGTAGCTGCTTGTGTCTGAAATAGTATGTGTTTGAAGAAGTAGTTCTATGACGATAAAATTAAACCTCCCTTGAAAGAGCCACAGATTATCAATGTAGATGTTATCTGTGGTAGTTATCTACCCCTGCCTAGTCATTGGCCTAATTTCATATTGTATATCATTGTTTTCTGAATTCAATACTGTTTGAACTGAACACAGTTCATATTGTGTAATATTTTGTTTCTTCAAAAGCTTAGTGTTCCACTAAAAATAATTTCATAGGAAGATTTCTTCCCCGACCTGTTTAGGATACAGATAGATTTTAAATTGGAGAAAAAAAGAATTTGTCTTTAAACAGAAAGACTTTGTCTTTAAACCTTTAAATTAATGATTCTCTCCACAAAGACCAGTAATTCTTCGCTAATGTCCTCATGTACATGCTATACTAAACCAGACCTGGCACTTTATTACTTTTTAGGAGTTATATTTTCTGCTTTTTTTTCTGGAAATAGATTCTTTAAATATTTGTTTCTGCTATGTGATGAATAAAAAGCATATTGGCTTTATCGTCTATAAAATTCTGAATACCTCTCCAGGTAAGTGAAATCTAGTCTATATCACCGCACAGAGTTTGATAAAAGAAAGCAAAAACCTCTGTTAAGCTTGCAAGATCAAGTATCTGTTGTGTCAAGAGGTGTTTTAACATAAGTAGCTTTCTGGAATTTTGTCACTTCTACAGTTTGGAGGCTAAAAGTGTGGTGATCCCATCACTGTGTTTATAGAGTTGTTGATGGTTGCATGTAAATAGCTTATTTATTTCATCAACAGGTAGGTTGCCTAGAGCCTCAGCAAATTAGCAAAACTTTACGTTAGGCTATTGTGAATTCATTTTCTTCCTCTTTTTTTCCCTCCTTTATTTTCTCTTTCCCTCCCCTGGTCCAAGGCAACCTTACATTCCTTATTATTTTTCCTATGAATAGGCAGAGGTGATGAATGTGTGTGACCTGATCAGGAATGTAACATGATGAGTAAAGGACAGATGGAGGGGCCATGAGAGTCTTCTTTCTTATGTTTAGTACAGAAGAGACAGCAAACTGCCCCATTTATGCGTACTTTAACCTCTGCTTTCATATGTCACTGTTATTATTGACAAAAGCTTCTTTCCTGCTTTTCCAGTTAATGGAAAGAGCTGTCCTCAAAGCTTCAAGGTATAAAACTAGAAGGGATTAAATAGTCTATGCTTCTGCATGATATAGGCCATTATAAAGGCTGTGAATTAGTGTTCATTTGAAGTAAAGCATATGCATGCCTTAGGAACACAGCTACTATTGATTTTAAAATTTCTAGTGATGGACAATCTACACTAGCCCTTGATAAGTTCTTCCCATGTTAAATTGTTCTGTTTGTTAAATGCATAGACTTTACTTCTGGTTTGAATTTGTATTTGGTTTTTTAGGCACTATAACTTGGTATATATGTTCATTCTGTGCTGAGCCAGGACACCTTATCTCAGAGGCACATTATGGGCAGCATGTTAAGTGTTTCCAGTGTCTACACAGCAAATAGAAGGAATTCTGTGTTTCTGAAGGGAGAAACCAATGTCCTAAGCAACTAACTTCCTAGGCTAGATGAAGTGAATCAACCATGACGAATTTCCAACCACCTTTCTGCAGAATACTTTCAGACTTGCAGCATTCACTCAGAATATGCTAAATACAGCCTTTAAGTCCTTTCAAAGAATTACAGAATCACAGAATCTTCATGGATGGAAGGGACCTCTGAGATCATCGAGTCCAACCATACACACACAAAAAAAAGAAAAACTCAAAAAACAAACAAACAAACAAAAACGAACCACAAAACAAATCACCCAACCTAACAATCTCAGGCACTAGAGCATGCCCTGAAGTGCCACATCTACGCATTTCTTAAATACCTCCAGAGCTGGTGACTCCACCACTTCCCTGGGCAGGTGGTTCCAGTGCCTGATCACCCTCTCAGTGAAGTAATTCTTTCTAATATCGAATCTAACCCTCCCCTGCTGCAACTTCAGACTATTTCATTTGGTCTTGTCATTATTCTCTTGGAAGAGTCCAACACCCATTTCTTTACAACTTCCTTTCAGGTAGTTGTAGAGGGCAATGAGGTCTCCACTCAGCCTCCTCTTCTCCAAATTAAACATGCCCAGTTCCATCAGCCTCTCCTCATATGACTTGTTCTTTCCTTCATGAAGGTGCTTGAGTCTTCTTATTTTACATGTTTTCCAGATGAGAAGACTGCACAGCAATGAGAATGGACATAAGTAGATAGTACTCTTCCTTTCTCCTGTGGAAATTGCTCAACTTTGTAGGGATGAATATGACAGCTGAAGGAGAGCAATTTTATGGTTTATTGCATAGTGAGACCGCAGATCAAATCTGTCCTGTCTTAGCTGAACTGCCAGTACAAAGAGTAACATAATTGTTTTGCTGAATCTAATAATAAATCATGGACTTATTTTCCATATTAAAAATGAAATGAGAGGGGCAGAAAGTGTCAAATTCCAACATTGATCCATCACTTGGAAACTTGACTGCTCTGACATTTGCCTTTAAATCTAAGTAATTATTCTATGTGTAGTGCATGGTTTTTTCCAAGGGGTTGTTGAGGAATCCAGCTTCACTGCCTTGCAAGCTACTTAATCTGGGCTCTAAGCTTCAAAATAGAGAAATGTTAGGAATAAATGGCTAGCTCTTCTTCACATTGGGAAGAATGTTGATTTATTGGTTTTAATTTTATTTAATTCATACCTTTCTTTTGTGGTATAAAGTTAACTTTCCTAGTAGCTGCTGTGTTTTGGATTTAGTATTAGAATTATGTTGATAACACATATGTTTTACTTGTTGCTAAGCAATGATTATATTAAGTCAAGGATGTTTTCAGATTCCCATAGAAGCTGAGAGAGATCATAGACAGGACAAGCTGGCCAAAGGAATACTCCATACCATAGACATCATGCTCAGTATATATACAATTGCTGGTCAGGAGGCAGGAATTTGAAATCACTTTTCAGTACAGGATGGGTAATCAATCTCCAAGTAGTGAGCAACAGATTTCATCACCCATTTGTATCTTCTTTTGCTATTTTTTTCCCCATTCCATTACTGTTCTATTAAACTGTCTTTGTCTCAACCCATGAGGTTTTTTTCCCTTTTCTCCTTCTTTTCCTTATCCCAGTGAGGAGAGGGAGATGGGGTGGGTGGGGAGTGAGTGAACAGCTGCATTATCCTACTTACCAGACAGGGTTAAACCATGACACGTTCTCTGAAGCCACATGTAGGACCTTAACAAATACTCTGCCAGGACAAGAATTTTGCAAGCCCTTCTTAAAGTTAAAAAAAACCTGGCAAAACAACAACAACAGAAAAACCCAAAATCCAGAGTAAAACTTCTGAAAAGAAAATTGGTTCTGTTTTACCTCAGACTGGGATCAACTTACTTGTAATGCTGAGGAACCAGTCTAGCAAAAATCGTAGTTTTGTTTGTTTCCAAGAAAGACTATACATTTCTAGAGAATTTTAGCAAGCTAAGAACTTGTTAGTGTTAGACATGAATGAAGAAACTGTTGGGATTCAGAGATGTAAGGCTGCTAAGAACTGAAGTCAGAGATGAGACTACTTCATGGGTGACATAGTCCAGATTATTACTATTTTGCCAGCCTCAGAAAGATTGTAAGGTCCCCAAAATATCCTTGGATATTTTGTTTGAAGTTTAACTATGTTTATTATTTTATATTAATTATTATTTTAATTATTATATAATTTTAATTATTATAATTATATACTCATGAGATGAGGATACCAACTGGAAAGGAAAATATAAAAAAAATAATCATGTGAACAACCCAACAGCGTTACCATAAGAATAGATTTGTTCATAAGTTATGAGTTACCATAAGAACAGATTTGGTATCCCATCTCCAGTAAATAAACTGGACGCAGAGATAAAGCAGTTTACTTCTGTGTGAGTCTGTAGAATACTAGTAAGAAAAACTAAAAAAGTAAACTTTTTCCTCTCTGATTGTTGTGTCATGAATCTGCAGCAAGCTACTTTGGTCCCAAAAGGGGAATGTATTGAAGTTATCACATTCATCTTTCCATCCATCTACTTATGTCATCAGTAGAAATTTCTTGTTTTCAGCATTTCCTACTCTTTTTAGTCTATCTGTCTTTCTCTGCTTTTCAACTTCCACCCTAAGTAAATTTCAAAATAGTTTTTTCAAATTTTAGATTTGCAACCTTTAGAAGACAAAGGGATCACAAAAGAAATGAGAGAACAAGACTGTAAACTCTTACAACCTTCAGCTAAGGTAAATTACTCCCCTTCTGTTCCCATATTCAATGTATATTTCTTTAAAAGCATTACATATTCTTTTCATTAATAATGACATCTGCTACTCTGCTTCCCCAGCATAAAGCTCCATGACAGAGCTGTCCCAAAGCCAGAGAGGCTGGAGGCTTGTTTCATTTGCTTGGTCCTATTTGCTTGGTCATCGAAAATGAACCATTGACAATTAGCCTATAAGTCTGCACCATAACAGTAATATAAGCAACATAATTCAAAATGCTAGGATTTACGTTAATTAGTTCCTTTTACCACTAATGATATTATTGGATTTATCTCACAATTCTTACTGATTTGTGTTACTTTTTCTATTGTTATGCCCAAGTCAGACCTAGAACAGAACAAGACTTGCTTTATGACATAAATGTTACCTTTCTTTTGTTCCTTTTATTGCATCACTATTAGGAGCAATGCACAGGAGCTGCAGAGATGAATTAGGAAAATATTGAACAGAATGAAAATATCCCTGGTGTAAAATCTTACATTAGAAAATAAACCAGGCTGAGTCATTTGGCTGAGTAACTTGGGCATGACATCACACCAATGAAACTATTTTGCCTTAAAAACTTTACCTGAACTGTATTATGTGGGCATACTTCCTTAGGACAGTGTTAGCTCAGGTATCTTTATATCAAAATGTGTAATGCAGCAATGCAATAGATTCAATGGTTATGAAACGAATACAGATTTTTATTATAATAGAGCTACCATTATATTACTCAAAGGCTGAGACATTTTATCCCAAGTTCATCCCACATCAAAATCTTCTGGATGAAATATAATCCCCAGAAAGTACTGGTCTGTAGTGGAAATGCTGACAGACCCTTAGCTATAGAAGCTCTACCAGCTTTGCTGCTCTACAAGGTCCCTAACTGAATTTTTATTCTCTAATTCAATGAGAGGATTTTGCTTCCAAACCACTTTTAAAATCCTCCAGCTGTGCTATTTCTTAGTTTATGATAGCTACATTACTTTTCAATTAAATTATTCCAATGTTCATATATTTTCTATATTAAATTGTAGTTATATCTACACTTTTCAAATATACTGGGATCTGCCCACCTCTCTCATTTTGCCTTATAAGTACCCAAGTGTAGGAGTTTTATATCATATTTAAGGCTAGCGGTGACATAAGCTTTAAGGTTTCTGGTTTATTTTATCAGTCTCTCCCCAAAAAAACTTAGTGGAGCTTGTTATGTTCTCTTAGGGGTGATAGCAGCGAATATATTAAGATCCGCCATTTTAAGTATGAGGCAAGAGAGACAGAGAATTTGTTTCACAGCATCTTCTTGATTTCTAGTTACAGTGACTTCACATAAATGTGTTAATTTGATACAGGCCACTTCTTCTAACCATTGTGGTCATTTGAGACATAGTTGCCTGAACAGAGTACCTAATGTTCTTATTCAAGCACAATGAACTTTCCAAGTTGCCTTCCAGATGCCAGTCAAGAATGATAGAATCTTGTACTGCACATGCCAGCCCTGTGTATATATCTGGGATCTTCCAGGGCATCCTGAATCACACTGGAGAGCCATTCTAACTATGCTGCTACTTATCAGTGGCCCTGGGCAACCTTTAAAGAGTAGATTCACCTTCTCTCTATGGAGCAAGCCTGAAGCAAACTCCAGGTTCTTTCCTGGAGGCACACATGCAGTAGAGCACACTGCTGCACTAACATGCCAGCAGGACTATTTGGAAAAGTTCTCTATAGTCAATCTCCAAGCTGTCCACAGGGTAGCCATATGGACAGAAGGTAAGCAATATGGAGACCATGGAATGCCTGCAGCAAATCTAGAGCAGAGTAAGAAAAACCCACTGACAAAATCCAAAAGCATTTTTAGGCAGATGAATTTGCAGCTTGTTCACTGTCCTTTTGGCAATGTTTCCTTGGAGACCATTCTGACTGCTGTGTGCTTTGTAGAAGTAGATTGTCACACTGATGAGTGGGACCACACCACTGCCATTATAATTTTGAATGAAGCTTGTTCTCTTCATTGTCTTGTGATATCAGGACAGTTGTTGTTTCTCAGTGTGACTGTCATTAGAAGTACATTCTGAGGGTGGATGTGAGCTTAGATTTAGTCCTCTAAGCAGTTTGAGGACATTTTTGAGGTCATCTTTTGGATTTAGATATATGATTTAAATATAAATTTAATGTGAAGTATATAGGTGTTATTTCAGCTTTCAATCTCTATCCCAAAGTATAATTATAGGGAATATGCTGTAATGTTAAAAAAAAAAAGCACAGAAGCATATATCAGAGAATCATAGAATCCCAAGAATCCCAGGTTGGAAGGGACCTCAAGGATCACCTGGTCTAATGTTTCTTGGCAAAAGCATGGTCTAGGTGTCCAATGATGGGCAATTCACTACTTCCCTGGGAAGATTATTCCAATGGCTGATGGATCTCATTGTGAAAAATTTTCCTCTTGTGTCTAACTGGAATCTCCCTTGGAGTAATTTGTACTCATTACCCTCTTTTTTTTCCATGTGACTCACTGTAAAAAGAAAGTCTCCATCCTCTTTTAGCCACTGTTTCAATACTGGATCATGGTGATAAGGCCTTCTATTCTCCATCCTGGACAAACTGATTTCTCTCTGCCATTCCTCCTATGGCAGGCTTAGTGGCCTTCCTCTAGACCCTCTCCAGCCTGTCCACATCTTTTTTGTATAGCAGGGACGACAACTGAACACGTATTCCAGGTGTGGACTGACAAGCGCCGAGTGAAATAATGACTCATTTATCTCTGCTGGTGATGCCCTTGTTGATGTGGCCCAGCATCCTGTTGGCTTTCATTGCCTCAGCAGCACACTTTTCACTCATATCAAGCTTGTTGTCCACCAGGACCCCCAGGTCCCTTTCCACAGAGCTGCTCTACAGCCAGGCAGATTCCAGTCTGTGCTGCATTCTTGGATTATGTTTTCCCAGACGCACTTGTCCTTGTTGAACTTCATAAGGTTCTTGTTAGCCCACTCTTCCAGCCTGTCCAGGTCTTCCTTCAGGGTGTCTCTCCCTCCCAAAATATCTCCTTCCCCACCCAATTAGATATCATCAGCAAAATTCAGCAGGGTACGCTTGATCCCATCATCCAGATCACTTACAAAGACATTAAACAGTGTTGGGCCTAGTATCAATCCCTGTGAGACCCCACTTGCGACCAATTGCCAGTTTGAAAAAGAGCCATTTATCACCACCTTCTGCAGACAGCTTGTCAGCCAGTTCCTCTACCCACTGCACAGACCACTTGTCTATACCAATATGACAGAAATCAGAAGCCAAGTTCTTAACTTTAATTTTGGTGGTTTAAAGCAAGATTTATCTCCTTAATTTAAGTAGAGGAGGGAGGATTTACTCAGACATTAAAATACTTGTTTTATAATGTCTTCCTATAGATTTTGAGGGGGACATTAGGGGCAGGATTCAACTTTCTGAACATAAGTGTCCACTTTTATGCTGCCACCATAGGATATATTACATGGACTACAGATGTCAACCAGAATGCTATGAGTCAGCATATTTAAGTCTGGTGTCAGAGCTCAGTCACCTCAGGGCATCTCAGCAGCTAAATCACTTCCTACTTATCTTTTTCTGCTTTAAGATGAATTATTCTCCAGAGTTTACTGATTTCATTTACTGGAGTTCAGACTTCTAGTACTTGTTGACACTTAATTGTGGAGGACACTCAAATGTAGATATCTTAATCTCAAATAAAATCCTACTCTAAGGATTCACAGTTGCTTTAATTCTTATATTGGGACTTCATAATCTAGATCCACTCTGCATTTAAGAGGGGAACCATCATTTCTAGAGGGTAATTAATTTAACTTAGCTGCCTATTTTAAAAGTGGAATATCTCCACTGTGTATTTCCTGAGCAGCACAGAAACAGAAGTCTTCAAAGTAGCTACAATTAAGGTGAGATATTTCCTACCCTGCCTTACTTCTAAATTAGCCCCATTCAATTATTAGAAAAATGAAAAGTTTACAATGAATAAGGTTCTGGATTTTATTTTCTAATTAGCAAAGAGCACATATTTGTCTTCCATAAATTGTTACCTTGTTTCAGAGATGTGGATTTACAAACCGTCAAACTTTGGGAGTTTTGAAACAGCCTCTAATCAAAGCAAATGTGACTTACACAGTTTGATGTAAAGCAAACATCAGAGTGCTTAAACTGACTTTGGGCTGTTGCCATAGTCTTTGCAGCTTCTGAAGCTGAAATCCAGACAGGAAAATGATAAAGCTAGTGGAAGATATTATGCAATGTACTGTTGAGTATACTTATCCAAAAAACCCGTAAGATTTAGACAATCCACAGAAGAGAGTTTTAGATCAAAATGCAGACCATGAGGTAAAGAAGACCAGATATCTCTCCTTCATCCGTCTTCCTGTTTTCATTTTGTGTAAGTCTTGCAACCCTGGTCTGTCTTCTGCCTCTGTCCTTTCAAATGAACACAGAGCTACCCCCCACCATCTCCGGCATGTATTTGTAGCCTTTTCTAGGTGGATTGTCAACTCCTGTATGTGCTACATTTTCGTTATCTCCCTGGATAATTCCGGACCTGAGGGATCCAGCTAATCTACATCATGGGGAGATTTTACGGACTGTGTAGGAAGGGAACAGATGCACCTATAATTTCACCAATGTCTTTTGTCTGAGAGGAGCATTAGTCCATAATGACAGTGAATTTTCTGATAGCTGCAGTGATTTTTCCCCTGAAGGTTTTACACAGCTGAGTATATTAAACACTCTCTCACACATACAATAACTTTCTTCCTTCATCCATATTGTCTTCTCTAGAGAGATTTTTTTTCACTTTGATATGTTGCTCACCTTGTTACCACTCATCTTGTCGGCTATTTCCTCTGTGGTTTCAGACATTTTATGCACGGCTGCTTATGTCTTGTTTTCAGATTCTTTCTGCCTAGGTCTGGAATATTTTTTTTTTTCAATTCAATACTACACTCCATTTCCAATATATAAAAGTTAAAATTAATTTTTGCAGTATCTTCCCACCTACTTTCCAACACTGCCTAGGCTTAAATGTTGGGGGAACAGTACTAAGAGTATGGGTGGAGAAAAAGAATTTAGTGAAGGGGAGATAAGTGAAACAGCCACACGAAATACACGACATGTGGCAGGATCATTTCTCCAGTTCAGTTAGTGATGTCTAGAGCAGTCTGACCTAAAGCCCACTGAAATCAACTGCAAAATGCAGTTTTGGACCTTTTTAGACCAGATCCATAACTGGAAAATAATTAAGTAGCATGAAGTGAATGTTGAGATGGTGTAAGAACCTGGATGTAGTGCAGACAGACATTCCTTTTTTCTTCCACGGTTTGCACAGTCCTGTCATAAAGCTCTTAGGCAATGCAGGGGAGTCTGGAATTAAGGTGTGAGTAATAGCAAGAATATCCATTATTCTATTAGAATGTTATTCTAACATCCAATATTCTATTAGGAAAAAGCTTTCTGAGTCCTGCAAATTTCAAGATTAATCAAGTTTTAGCTCATCACCTGCACCATTAGCCTTAAGCACTACGAAAACCTTCTGCATAATCTACTCAACATAGACCCAAGATAGTTAAAGGAAATTTTTCTTTCTGATATCACATAATCATTTTTAGGAAATGTGAATCTGTGGTCCTAAGATTTTCCACAACTGTGATTCACAAACAGATTGACTGGGACATACCTCTCTTCTGTAATATTTACTGTCCCACAATAAAGACTATTCTGTATCAAAGGTTACTGCTTAAAAATATTTCTAGCAGGCCCAGGAGAAAGCTGGAAATGTGTAATCCCTCGTTTTCATGAAGACAAATTGCATTTTAAAATTCTCCTAATGAAGCAGCATTCATCAGCCCTCCTTCATCTATCTTTTTAGAGTGAGTTTCAGTGCACAGATAAGAAGATTAATGCCTCTGAACTTTCCAACACTTTTTGTGCCATTATAGTAGTACCACAGTGAGATGAATTAAATCAATATCGTTACTACTGAGTCCAGAAACATTTTTACGTGTTATGATATTTGTCCCTTCTGCTTTTCTATTATAGGCCAGTAAGGATAAAATAAAGCTATTGCGAATCTGATTGGAACTCTGAATCTCATTTCAATATGTAAGGACTCTTAGTCATGCTTGACCAATCTGATAGCTTTCTATGATGGCATGACTAGTTGTGTAGGTCAAGGGAGAGCAGTGAACATTTTCTACATTGACTTCAGCAAAGCTTTAGGCACTGTCTTCCATAACATCCTCATTCTTGGCAAGTGTGAGTTGGACAAGTGGACAGTGAGTAAAATCAGAATCTAGCGCTTGGTTTTTAACATATATGTAGGTATTTAAATACACACACATACATGCATATATGCACATGCACGCATAAATGAATCAGGGCTCTAGCACACTGTGCCAAGACTATCAGTGACATATAAAACTTTCACATTTCACAAAATGCTGACACCTCCATTTTGTTTTTT
>VXBJ01000661.1:398583-463247 GCA_013400055.1 Nycticryphes semicollaris
TTTTTTTTTTTTTTTTTTTTGGCAGGAGGGGGAATCTCATTCTGTTGTTTATTCCAAAAAATACTGAAACTCAGCAAAATTCTCTGCGTGCGTTAGGCAGCAGGTCAGACTAAATTATCAGAATCATCCCTCCTGGCATTAAATTTATTAAATCCTAGAACATATGAATAGATATTGCACATATAAAACCAGCCCAATATTCTAGTTTACAACAAGAAAATGCAAATATGCAATGCATATTTGATATTAAGTCTAGCATTTTGAAGTATAATTATATAGCATAGACACTGGTGCAATATACATGAAAAATTACATTAATGTACATACATGTTATCTCAATTTCAATGTTTTAAATGCACACATTTCCGATTATTAGTGAGATTGAACAACAAAGACTCCCAAAACATTACCTGCTGCTATTATAAGCTAAAACTATTCCTCCACCTTGAGGGTTCTCCAAGAAGGATAAATTATGCTTTTAATCACTGACCACAGGAAAGAGTGGTGAACAAAATGCAGTGCCCCAGGAGCGTTGTTTTAAAGACACCGCCCTGCTTCACCTTTGCTTATGAGACAGAGAGTAGCATTTTGCTGATAGCTCAGTTCATTGCCAGATAACACCATCCCAGATGTTAAGTTGCATTCATTTAACTACGTAACAAAGAAGTATCCAATAGTCCATTACCTCACTGATTATTGTCTCTTACCTGTAAAAGACTGAGATAAGAGCATGCTCCTGTCTAACTAGACCAAAAGCTCAGAAAGTTTACAAAAAGCTGGAGATACACTCTTTTTTCATGAAAAATATCATTGGTCAAAGTACAAAATTCTACATATGCAAGACAGTTCTCTCAAATATTTTAAGTTAGTTATGTTCAGGTTTTGCCATTTGCTACTGGAAATGGGATTCATCTCACCTAACATTATGTCTCTAGTGCAAATCTGTTTACACTGAATTAGTTCTCCAGACTGTTTTTGTAGCCTGGGGAGAAAAATGGGTAGCGCTATTTTACAATTCATATCTTCTTCCTTCATATATCTAAACTAGATCAAGACAAATTACTGCCTAGCAGTGCCCATTTCTCTCTGTTGATTATAAAACCAGTCTGAACTGGCTGGTTGAAACATAGATGTTTACACAGTTCTGGTGGGTTGACTCTGGCTGGATGCCAAGTGCCCACCAAAGTCACTCTATCACTGCCCCTCTTCAACTGCACAAGGGAGAGAAAACATAACAAAAGGTTCCTTGGTCAAGATAAGGACATGAAGATAATTAGGAAATTATCATCACAAGAAAAAGAGACTCAACTCAGAGGAATTGTTTTGGTTTTTGCTTGTTTCTTTTTTTTTGACAATTAGAAGCTAGAGTAGGGTAATGAATGTCAGAATCACAGAATCAGGGATTGGTTAGAGGTGGAAGGGACCTTAAAGCTCATCTAGTTCCAACCACCCTGCCATGGGCAGGGACACCTCCCACTAGAACAGGTTGCTCAAAGCCCCATCCAACCTGGCCTTGAACACTTCCAGGGATGGGGCATCCACAACATCCCTCAGAGTAAATAATTTCTTCCCAATATCTAATATAAAAATAAAAGATAAATCTGAAAATACCTTCCCTTCTTCCCTGGCTCAACTTCACTCCTAATTTTCTCTACCTTCTCTCCCCATGGTGTAGGAGGGCAGGGAGTAGGGGCTGTGGTCAGTTCATCACACGTTGTCTCTACTGTTCCTTCCTTCTCAAAGGAAAGACTCCTCACATTCTTCACCTACTCCATTGTGGGGTCCTCCATGGGCTGCAGGTAGATATCTGCTCCACTATTAAGCTCCGTGGGCTACAGGGGAGCAGCCTGCCTAACCAAGGTCTTCATCATGGGCTGTAGAGGAGCCTCTGTTCAGGCACCTGAAGCACTTCCTTTCCCTCCTTCTTCACTGACATTGGTGTCTGCAGAGTTCTTTCTCTCAAATATTCTCACTCCTCGCTTCTGGCTACTGCCCCACAGACTTTTTTTCCCCTTCTTAAATATGTTAACACAGAGGTGCTACCACCATCAGTGATCGGCTTGGGCTTGTGCTTGGCCAGCGTCAGGTCCATCTTGGAGGTAGATGGCATTGGTTGTACTGGACATGTGGAAAGCTTCTGGCAGCTTCTCACAGAAGCCACCCCTGTAGACACCTGACTACCAAAACCTTGACACAGAAAATCAGTACAACTGTGGTCATGGGTGTTCTCTCCAATAACTGAATTCTTAAGGAAAGAAGAAAGTGAAAAGGATTTGCAGGATCTGACAAACTTTACTACAGTTTTCTGAGTATCAGCAATCCATGAAGATAGTCTTTATTTTTCTTTCCACTTTCACTATTGCTATCTTTAAAGACCTGATGGAATAATGAGCAGAGAAGTGAGCAGAAAGTACCACAGTAAGTGGTATGTGAATCTGCAAACAATATGCAAATTACCAAAATCATGCTAATGGAGATAAAAGAGGGGGATCTCAAACTATATGGAAAATCTATAAAATATGCTAATAAGCATTGTATGTCTGTGTGGACTGACCTATCAAAATCACATATAAAACAGGAAGATGAGCTTGAATGTAAGAGTAAAAACTTAAACATAGTGGTCATACTTTTAAAAAAAAAATTATCATTTTAAGAATGACAGATAATGGAATTGTATAATAATATTCAGAAACCATTCAGATAAGAGATACAGAAAAGAAAAACATGAAAAAAAAAAGCCCAACAGAAAAAAAACAGAAGGACAAAGATAAAGTGTAAGTACCATGATATTATCATAATAATCCCATCATAATGTATACCATAGAATCACTAAGAAGACAGGACAGACTTGAAAAAGCAGAGTAATAAAACAGAGCTGATTCACAATTGATATCAGACAGAAAGAAGCAAAACTAAGCATAGATGAGAAAAATGAAGAGAACAACAACAAAAAGGGAAGCAAGAATGAATGTACAAAATAATCTGCAAAATAAAATACTACATTGCATAGTGCAAAAATTAGTCATCTATTTGAAATAGTTATAGACTCAAAGAACCATGGAGTCTCTTAGGCTGGAAAAGAGCCTTAACATCATCAAGTACCACTGTTAACCTAACACTAACAAGTCCATCACTAAACCATGTCTCTCAGCACCACATCTACATCTACATGTCTTTTACATACTTCTGGGACACTTCCCTGGGCAGCCTGTTCCAATGCTTAAAAACCCTATCGGTGAAGAAAATTTTCCTAAAATCTAATCTAAACTTCCCTTGCGCAACTTGAGATCATTTGGGCTTATCCTATTGCCTGTTGTTTGGGAAAAGAGACCAAACCCCATCTCTCTACAACCTCCTTTAGGTAGTTGTAGAGAGCGAGAATGTCCCCACTGAGCCTCCTTTTCTCCAGAATAAACAACCTCAGTTCCCTCACCCGCTCCTCATATGACTTCTGCTCTAGATCGTTCACCAGCTTCATCTCTTTTCTTTGGACATGCTCCAGAATCTCAATGTCCAAAACTGAACACAGTATTAGAGGTGCAGTCTCATCAGTGACATGTACAAAAGGACAATCCAAAGTTCTGCAATTTCAGAGATTCCATGAGGAACGCCTCTCAAGAGAGAAACATAAACCTCTCCAAAAGTCTTTACAACCCATTTATCATAGATATGTCTCCAAGGATGGAATGAATTGGCATCTGAAAATGTCAGTTTCTTTCACTCGATTACAAGGGAGAGTTACTATTTTGTAGTAGTATTTTTAATATTACAAAATTGGTTTATAATAGAATAGTTTATATCAGATATCTACATTTTAGCTATCAAAGAGAAGGAAGATTAATCCTGTTCTCACTGTTGGGTTAAAATATCCATGGGGTTTGGTAAAGTCCAAATCACTTAATGGGCAACTAATTTTAATTTTTTAGGCTAGCCATAAACAAATTGTAAGTTATCCTACATAGAATGTAATGAAAGTGTGGATACATTTCTAAGAAATGTTACGCAGCCAAGTACATTGTAAAGCACTTTCTTCAATAAATTAGAAAAAGAAAAGGAAACATAGAAGATAAGAAATATGAAGTAAATGGCTTCCCATTTTGGGAAGAAGAAATGTGTCAGAATTTATCTGAAAACAGTGTTGACGGGATAGTTCCTCATATAGTTAAGAATATTGAAAGACATAGGCAATATTTGGAGAAGGACAGCCAATCATGGAATAAACCAGGTTGGAAGAGACCTTAGGAAGTCTGTGGTGCAACCTGGTGTTCAAAGCAGGTTCAGCCATGAGATCAAACCACATTGTTCAGGACTTTCTCCTGTAAGGGTTTGAATATTTATAATGATAAAAACTGCACAGCATCTCTCAGGAACTTTTTTTTGGAGCAGGAGTGCTTATGTTGCTGTATGGCTATCTATTAAAAGTGAATGATATTTTAAAAAAGAGCTTCTAATATTGTTCAGGCATTTCCTGTTTCTATGTTGACATGTTACTATTGATTTATGATACGGTATAAGAAATGGTTGAACTCTTGCTTAGAGATCTCAGTTAAGACAAGAATATTGTGCTAAAGAAGGAATTAATCAAGAATGAGGTTTTCAATAAGGACCATAACCACTTGAAACTAAGGATGTGGGACATTATTAAAAAAAAGAAAAGAAGGAAATTAAAATCAATTATAAACATAGTGCAGAATGACAAAAATGTATCAGTTGAATATACTGTTTTGAGAACTACAAAGTTTAAATTGACAACAAAATCCCAGAGTAGCCTGCAGTTTCTGTTCTTAATTTCAAAAAATGATCAATATAAAGCTTTTTTTCCTTAAAATAGCAACATAGATATTACTGGAAATACCTTTTGGGACAGTTCTATGTGTTCCCAATGAGTCACAGAGTTATTATCTTATCATTATATATTATCTCTTATCTCAGTCATCTTCTTCAGAGATCTGTCAGATTCCAAAATCTTGATTCTGTATAGAAATTCATAGAAAAAGCAGATTTCTTGCCCTACATTTTATACTAACTAATCTATGTTACTAGGAAAGTCATAAAGCATGTAAAAAAATAATCAAAGAATACTGGCTAATATCAAAGCCTCAAAGTAACTTAAGTATCAGATTGAGTCCGACATATTTAAATTATTAGGTTGTTCAAGTGTTATATTATCATTTGAGAAGACAGCAACTTTATTTCACTATCAGCTATAAAAGTGATTGAATATTGTCATTCTCAATTCTGAACAATATATATTTATAGCATTTCCAGCAAAATGTCTGGCTGTAAGAGGGTCATATCACTGCCAAGTTTAAACTAATGCCAGATAAGGCAGCTTGCCCAAATTATAACTCCTTATGTTATGCAGGTCCTGTATTATACACAGAAAGACATATTAGCTGATTGTAGGATTCCTCCTGACTTGAAAATCTATGGATCTAAGATAATACTTCTTCTTTTGCCTGTCTGAAGAGTTTCAATAAAACATCCCAATACAAACATCCCAAGGTGACACAGATTGTTACATTTCAAATTCACATGACAAATTTAGGTGAAAACAACATGAGCTCTCAGGATTAAACGTACAACTTCCACCCTATGAAATATATGCATGTGTGATCTTTTAGACAGCCAAGTTGTTTACCCAGGGGCTGTTTTAAGTATATGAGGTACTATCTTGTCAGCACTGTTTTCAGATAAATTCTGTAAGAAATAAACATTCCCATGCATATACCTATCACCAATCACTTGTTGCATTAATGCAAGAATGCTGTTCCAGTTCTTACTGGGGAGTAAGAGGGGAAACAAACGAGAAATAGTATTCACCAGTATGGTTGTCATGACAAGGAGGTATTAAAAAGATCACACTCTGGTTTCACTGGCTTTTATGTTTAAGGGCTGGATTCTGTGGCTCAGGGAGGTTTAGCTCTGTGCAGGTGTCAAATATTAGATGTTTAAAGCTCATAGAGTATTCAACAATGTCAATGTTGATGGACTCTCCTCATGACTGACTCAGGCACAGGAGAGCACCCTTTCTCATAGACTGATGTTAACGAGTGATTTATCAGCTCTGCCATAGAATTTGCATTGCAGAACTTCAGTTGGAGTCCAGTTCTATTGTTTCTGTGTAAAAGAAAAAAAAAAAATCCTCATTCCAACATCCAGGGGCTTGGAAATTCCACAAATCAAGAAATAAAACCAGTAAGTTAGCTAGGTATTTTGATATGTTTGATCAGTCTACAAATATTGTCTTAGCCACAAGATTATTTTTTAAAAAGAATATCAAAAGAAAGGTAGAACTTAAATTATCCAGAATACATTAGGTGAATTTTTTCAGCCGTTCTCTGAAGGAAATTTCCTGCTTTGCACTTACCTTTAGATGCATTTTTATATTTGAGGATTTGGAAGATCAACTTTGTCTTTCAAAAAGTAAAACTAAACTCAGCCAGAAAAGCTGGATTTTTACTTGACCAAAGTAAAAAAGGTTTTCTTCCTAAAATCAAAAGTTGGATTGTCAGTTTTTATGTGTGGACCTATCTACCCTCTGGTATTGGAATTCTTATTCTGATTTTGTGTGCAAAGATTATCATAGCTGGTTCAGCTGCCACTCTTACGTGTGCAAAACAGGAGCAACCCAAATGAAGCACAGTTATACATGATTTATTATCACTGTGACTGACATCAGGATTTGATCTAAGACTTAAAATAGGACAACCTCATCCAACTGGTTGTAAAAATCAAAGGAAATGATACCAGCTAAAATCATTGCTCTTGAAAGTCTAAAATCCTAATTGCTCTCTTTAGTAAGGAGGTAAATTCTAGATTTAGCTAATTTCTTTTTTTTATTACTTTTTAATCTGATGAATACGTTTTCATTTTTATAATGTCTAATAGAGGGTTGATCTAATTTAAAGCTTATAAATTATGCAGCTATATATAACATAATTACAGTATATAAGTCTAATAGACTGGTGATCTTTTTCAGATATTCAAAGAGTTGTTCAGTTCAGCACTCTGTGGCTGATTAATTTTCAGTGGTTATCTGGTTTAAAGTTTTGAATTGTTTAATATAAATTTGCCATGACGATGACCAATCTTAATAAGTGTTAAAAGTAGTTCAACTAATTACAAATACCTCTTTAAAAGAAAACGAAAATGAAGAGACTTTAATGAAAGATAGAATTTTATGTTTTATATAGTAGCAGATGCAGTTCCCATTCAAACAAGAAAACAGGTAAACAAACAACAAAGGCAAAACCTTCAAAAAGTGGCCATCATTTATTCAAAGAGGCAGGGGAAAGCACACTCTATTTTCTTTTAAACATCATGTTTCTTTCTATTTAGACCATTCTTGCATAAGTCACTATCTTCAAGATTCTTGACCTTGGTGGGGGGAGGAAGAATCCATTTTTCTAAAAAATACCTTATTGTGTTGACTTGCTGATGTCTTACATTGAAAGACAGCAGAATCACCTTTTGTATTTGAGGGAATTTGGTTTCTTTACCAACTCTGTTCTAAATCCTTCTTGAAATTATGCCATTAGATGCATGGCAATAAGAACTGCATACTTGCCCTTTTACCCATCAACCTGAGGCAAATGGTTTTCTATGAACGCTCTTTTGATACACAAATTTCTGATCATGTCATTAAAAAATGTACCGTCAAGGATTATTTTTGTTCAGTTGAACACAAGCAACAGGAACTGTGTCAAAAACAGTGAAGTTAATATCTGCTTTCTTGCTACTATTCCTGCAGAGCGTTTGACCAGACGTAATAAAAGCTTCATATTTATCAGTACACAATAAGACACATCACCTTGTCTGTTGAAACTGTAAGGATATTTAGATAATTCTAATGTTTCTCCTTACAAAATAAAAATTAAAAATCAATTAATAAAAATCACAAAAAAAAAAAAAAAAGTCTGAACTATTACAATGGGATAGTGTCATTGTTCATTCCTTTTCTAGCAAAAGGTCATATTTAGAAAAAAGGAAAAAAATCAACACCCAAACATTAAGAGAGGTCAAACACTAGCAAGGTAAAACTATTCCAAAACAGCAAAATTTGGGATGTAAACCTTAATAGCCGTAATTGTCATAGAAAACACCATTATGGTTGCAATCCATCTGCACCCACCAAACCTAGTCCCTCTGGATTTGAAATATAACGTTAAGAAGCAGCTAAGCACATGAAGTAGCAGTGCACTTGATACAACAAGTGGAGTGAGACAAAGATCCACTCTGTACTATAAACAGCATGAAAGGTGAAAATTAGCACAACAGGCTTTCAAAGGAGTTGCTAGTCTTGGTATAGAGGATTATTTTTATAATGCTGTCTATTCCTAACCTTTGAAATTCTTAAGAAGCAATGAGTTTTAGCTTATTCTCCTTACTTTTCCCTCTTGTAATTAAAAAGAGGAAAAGCAGGTAAGTTCCACAAAAACCAACTAACCAATCAATCAAACCAAAGCAAAACAAAACAAAAAACCAAACCAAACCAACCAAAAAACAAACATTAAAAAAAAAAAAAAAACTAAAAACACCAAACCCAGAGTTAAGTCTTGTAAAACCCCCCAAAAAATCATTAGACAAGTTTCTGAAAAGAAAACTTGTTCACTCATGACTTACTGAACATTTACAGCACAACACAATATTCAAGCTTTTCTCCTCAGGTACTGGAGACTGAAATAATCACTGAAAACCAGTGATCTTACTTCATAGCTCTCCCCCAAATAAGAAGTTGCAAAAAAGAAGGAAAAGCTTATTAACAGAAAGTGCTGCCCACATATAGAGTTGCAATTTAGAGGTTCTTTAGATACACCTGTGTTAGTAAATTGAACTATGTCAGGGACTACTTCTTTGGCCGGATCCTGAATGACAGTGTAAGTCTCTGCAAAGAGACAGAAGTTGAACTATACAATCAAAAACCAAGACAAATCAAAATACTTTGGATTACTATAGATGTCACAGATCTGCACCCTTTTCTGCCCTAATTTATCTATTGGTCTTCACCTGTGTAGATCAATGTAAACTTGTGTAAAAGTTCTTTTGGAAGCCCGGGATTTCCCCAGGCCGTAGCACTTTCTCCTCCTAGGCTCTAGTTCCTTCTCTTCCCACCATGACTCTTCACGCTCCCATGTCTCTTCACTATAATCACCATTTCTTCAACTTTCACTTGTCTTCTGCATTCCTTCTTAGCCTCTGAAATTAATCTCCTCCACTTAAAATGTCAAGGCTTCTTTAAAGAGTTATCGTCTTATCAGCTTCGCATTGTCAAAATCTGATTCAGTTTACCCACTGCTGGTTACCTGCTGGAGATTATGTGGTTAATAGTAACGATCTTTTCAATGACAATTAGACTTAAAAAACCAAACCAACAGAATTTAGCAACTCCTCTGTTAGATGAGAGAAGGCAGATATATCTGTCAGTCAAACTGAGCTTTCATTTCCAATATTACAATCAATACAACAGCCTAGACATCTTGCGAGATAAACAGGTCCTTACATTTAATAAATAATAAAATAAAACAAACCAAGCCAAAAATTTAGTACCACTTTTGGCCACCTCTAACTGCCTTTATCCTTGCCAAAGAAAAACTACCTTTAAAAAAGCCAACATCTGTTTGAAGGCAGAATAAAGAAAAAATCAGTCCATAAAACATGTCTTCATGTCCTTAAAATAAACATTTACACCAAAATTAAAACTAACAACTTTTTTTTTTTTTTTTGTCACCTTGTATGTGTATTTTACAATGATGAAGGTAATATCTAATTGATTTTGTCTTACTTTCACCAGACCCTGGCAGAAATGGTGACTAGAGGCACAGGGTAGTACTCAGAGATAAAGGCTTGGCAGATACTAATTCTTTTTAAAAAAGCTATTCTGTTGAGGGGAATAACTTGAAAGACAATTGCATCCTCTGTTCAAACAAATTACATGCAACCACCAAGTAAACATGATGTATCTTGCGCTCTCACAAAAATTACACAGGTAATTTTTACTCTTCAGAAAAATCCAGTCCAAGGGGAACATCTGGGATGTCCACAGACCATCCAGCACCTTGTGAAAAAGGCATCCATGTGAAAAAAAGTAATGATAGTACACAGGGTTTTTTTAAAAGTTACATGTGCTCTGTGTTCATTACTCCTGGGAAAATGTGAAGTTGATTAAATAGGAGAGGTCTGTGGCAGAGTGGAGAACTTTGATCAACAAATGAAAGCAGCTGGTGAGTGCATCCATCCACATCGCCAAGCTGTGAAAGAAATTTGTAAAGTCAGCTCGAGGAGGAGTGTAGACCTGAGCAGAGAGGTTGATTCCAGGGTCTTGCTTTCTCTCACAGGCCATGTAGGACAAATGGAATAAGTCAGGCAATATGAGACTTAACATCAGTCTTGACTGGGTTTCTCAATGATCTATCCTAAATACTGTAGCTTTCAGTATCAGAATTAACAACCTGGATCATAATAAACAGTGAGCATGATTACTGAGTATGCAGATGTAAAAAACTGAGAGGGACTTTGAGTATGTTTCAGGTAAAATTATAGTAAAAAAATTATCTTTTCAAATTGACAAAATAACCTGGGGAGGAGGCGGGGGGAAAGCAGGAGGAATCCTGACATTCTACTTTCAGACAGAAAAAGAAGGCAAATAGAGGATGGTGAATGGCTAATTAGCTAGTGTTTTTTTCAAGGAACATCTGAAGGCTGTAAGAGGGAAGCAGTCATCATATGACAGCAGACAGCAAATGCTCTCTGAGCTTTTATAAACTGCAGTATATCTCTGATATATAGCTAGAATCAGGAAGTAGTGCTTAAGCCCCACTAAGCACTGAGAGCACTTCATTAGCTGGTTTCCAGCACTGCGCTTCAACAAGTTGGTCTAATTGAAGAGAAAAGCAAAGGACAGATATAGAAAACACACAAACAACAAAACAGAATAGCCCACAAGTTTGTTCAATCCACAAAAAAGAAGACTGAGATATAGGACAGAAAGCTTTTGAAATAAAGGAAGAAATCACCAGTGGAGTGATTAAAAATCTATGGGGCATTATGGTTTCAACTGACGTGGAGCTGACTTTCTTAATAGCATCTGGTATAGTGCTATGATTTGGATTTGGGATGAGAGTGGTGTTGGTAGCATGCTGTTGTTTTAAGTTGTTACTAAGCAGTCGAGGTCTTTTCTGCTCCTCATCCTGCCCTGCCAGTGAGTACTCTGGGTGGGCACAAGAAGTTTGGAGGGAACAGAGCCAGGGCAGCTGACTCCAACTGACCAAAGGAATAGTCCATGACATATGATTTCATTCTTAGCATATAAATCTGGGGGAAGAAGGAAGAAGGGGGGGGCTTTTGGATTTATGGTGGATTGTTTGACCAAGTAACTGTTATATGTGATGGAGCCTTGCTTTCCTGGAGATGGCCAAACACCTGCCTGTCGATGTGAAGCAGTGAATTAATTCCTTGTTTTGCTTTGCTTTTGTGCACAGATTTTGTTTTAATATTAAACTGCTTTTACCTCAACCCACAAGTTTTCTCACATTTACTTTTCTGATTCTCTCTCCCCATCCCAACCAGGGACAGTGAGCAAGTGGCTGCATGGTCTTAGTTGCCAGTTGGGAAAACCTGTTATGAAAAAAACTGTTAACACTAATACTGATTGCCTTAGGAATCTGTGGTGTTTCCATCATTATGTGTCTTTTACAGGAAGCTTGAAAGCACCTATCAAAAAGAAATAGAACTTATCTAGCCTTGGGTTCCTCTCTTCCCTGGATGATCCCTTGAATTCCTTTTTAGCCCTGTTTTTTAGTTATTCTATGATTTGAGAAAGCTTTCCAAAAGATAATGGCACTGTATTGCTACCTAGCTTTTCAGCAGCTAAGTCTCATTAAATTTAATTCTATTTCTGAATTCATAAGGCTAATTCTGAAGTTCCCTTGGGAATTTTACTATCTCCTAATCTTTTTTTCTGCAAATACCCTGTTATCAAAGGATTTCTACCAATATCACCTATTTTCTCATGAGATATCTGTAACTAGTAATGTTGTGGAAACAAAATGTTCTGAGGCAAATCAGAATTAGGAAAGGTCATTCTGGAAGTCAGAGTTGGTGTTACAGTATCTGGTATCAGATAGTGATTTCATTATCTGCAGTAATTTTAAAAAGTGCACCTGACAGCAGGTAGCATAAATGATATGTGTTTCTAAGTAGGCTCTTGTTTCATTTTCTTCTTGTGTGTGTGTGGTTTTTGATTGACTGCGTGTTTCATTGTCTACCTCAGCATGGGAGAATACTACTGCAATCTGGCAAAAAGTACACTTTTGAGCTCATGTATGAACTGAATGCCTTCTCAATGGCTGCAGCTGAATTCAATAGAAATTATTATGCACCTGTGATGATACAGTCTGATAAATCATGAAGCTTTTTCTTCTTTGATAGCTCATCAAAAGAGGATAATGCTTTTTTCCTCCCTCTCTTCCTCAGCCTTTTACTTCAACTCCAGTTTAGAATGTTAGCTCTAAAGGAAAACAGATACAGTTTTGAAATTCATTGCCAGAAGGTAGAACTGAAGGCTATTTATGATGAAAATATTTAAGTGTGCCTATGTATATATCAACATTGTGACTGAAAGACATAAATTTTTATTGTTGCTCAGGGCAAGTACTCACTGGGGTAACTCTTATCTCTCAGTATAATAAACTTAATCTTTAACTCATCGGTCATAATACTATATAACAGTGTTAAAAAGATATATTTGTTGTTGATAGTATAATTGGGGAAACTAAGGCACATGAGACACAGCTGTGATGAAAAATCTTATGGTAAGAAAGGATTCAGCATTTCAAAGGGATCTGTGCACTGTCTTGATCAGAGGAGTTAAAGATTTGTTAAGGTAGGAGAATCCTCACTCATACAAAGTTGTCTCAGCTGGACCTTTGCTTACCATAATCATCCAGTCCCAGCTGGTGGTGAATGCCAAAGTCAAAGATTAATGAAATTGTGGTACAGAGATCAATCAT
This sequence comes from Nycticryphes semicollaris, assembly GCA_013400055.1. Lineage (NCBI taxonomy): Eukaryota > Metazoa > Chordata > Aves > Charadriiformes > Rostratulidae > Nycticryphes > Nycticryphes semicollaris. The sequence continues at coordinate 411,594 of VXBJ01000661.1, forward strand.
ACTGTCGTAATATCATGACCTGTAACTGCCATTAAAAGCTAGAATATTTTTGAAAACCTGAGCATCACTCCACGTTGTTTTGGGCCTCATCTGTTTATTCAGCACCCAGTTGTGAAGCAACAAGTTCTCCAGCCTTACTCATATTTAACTTCTTTTTACTGAACTGTACTTAACCGTGCTGTTAACAACTATTACACTCTACGTTCAAGTGACTTGATGAAAACCATGGATTTATCTCAGTAGTGGGATTTTGCGTTTGCAGGTCATATGACATCTCCAAAATTTTCTGTGGTAGAAGTAAATAGGTAATTGGGAAGTGTTAAATATCCAGAAGGTCACAGAGTCTTTTTTGGAAAACATGATGATCTAGAACCTGAATTGTCATAGGATTCAAATGTGTATGTGTGTGTGCTATACCTCAGGTTGTAAAGAAACTTTTATTGCCCATGGTATCTAGAACTCTACCATGTTTAGAACATATCCAGATTTGTTTTACATACTCAATAGACTGCAGGTTTGCTTTCAAGTTCACCATCTATCATAATATTTTATGATAAATTGATAGTTGACCCAACAGAACATTTAAATAGTTCAGTCTGCTTCAGTATATTATTGTAGGAGTACCTAAGGTCTCAGAAAAGCACTGATTCATTGACTGTCATGTATTCTCAGTTGATTAAGTATGCCTGGTAAATATTCATAGGATATTTTTGTTAATATACTGTATACTATATGGACTTTTCAGTTAATCACATTCAAACAACAATAAGGCAATTGCTTTTAATTTCCCTTTATTTTTTTTTCCTAGTGGTTAATTGCCTGAAAATATTCAGTGTGTGACAAAAATATAATGTATTCATTAATAAAACCATCCCTCCACAATGAGATTATGAGGAATCAGCTCATATAGTGATTTACTTCACAGTTATAGTCATACAGATGGCTTTTCTTTATTTCTACGGGTTTGATTAAGGTGTCTCAAGGGATACCGTGCCTTAGAGGTGACTGTGGGAGACACTCACCTTTTGTTGCTTCTTGGAATTTCTAAGGAAAAAATTTATTCCTTCTTGCCCACCTCAGCAACTAATTACAGCATGGTTGTGATTCCCTTGTGGTAGAGAAGAGGCGTTAACTCTAGGTTAATTCCTCATCAAGCTTTTGAAGAGTAAATAGATTTGTGGTACTCCAAGTATATGTAGTCAATACAGAGCACAAGAGGAATTATTTTCTCACTTCAAGTCCAATGTGGTCAAATTTGCTAAATAATCCAACTGTCAATGTTCAGGAACCAAGACTGCAAGTCTGGAGGGTGAAGTCAGCAGTCTCCATAAACCACAATGAACACAGAAGATTGGCTGATGAGGTCCCGCAGATGTATGAGGGCCAGAAAGTTGGGTTAGAGGCAGAGAACAGGACCAATTTCAGAAAAGAATATTGTCTCCCAGATAGAGAGAAGAACTAAAGATTACATGATGGAAACAATGCCCGCTTCTGTGGAGTGTACACACTCTTCTCAACTAGAGAAATGTGTCAGGCAAACCACAAAAGTAAGTTTTGCCTCTTCCTTAGGGATGTGTCACAATACAGAAGACTGGGATTGTTAACATCAGAAATCAGAAACTTAGGTGAAGGAGACATATGAAATGTGTAGAATTTTACAAAAAATTAAGCTGAACAGGACCGCTGGTGGTCATTTAGTACAACACTCCGCTGAAATGTGAGTGAATTTCCATGTAGTCTTAGACAGCACTTTGTCATGTCAGGTTTTGAAAATCTCCAAGATCAGAGGTGCAACAGGGTGTCTGGACAAGCTGTTTTAATTCTTAAACACTCACATTGTGAAGAAGAGGTTCTCTTCTTGAAACTTGTACCAAAAATTTCTTCTCCATTCACCATGAAGCTCTCAAGAAAGTCTCTCTCTTCTTTATAACCCTCTTTTTAGGAAGACTGCAGTCTCTGAGCAAAACTGTCTAGACGGTTTGCCACCCAACTTATGGTCCTCTCGTGTAAACCATATCTCATCATACCCTGTTATGGTATACTGTGTCAAAATCCTTGATGACTGTTCCTAAGTACCTTTTTGCATTTCATATACCTGGAAATTGTTTCCATGAGCATACACAAGATCAGACACTGCAGAGAAAGCATCTGAGTTGTTTCTCACAAAATAAAAGCAAAGAATTATTAATTGAAATACATAACAGATTTAAACACACCATATTTTCCATATGCATCTGATTTAGTTGCTGTAAGACATTGCCACAGGATGCCAAGTCCTGTGTCTGTACTGGAAGGGAGGATGCATGTCTTGTGCCTTGTGCATAAGGATGAAGAGCTTGGCCTTGTGCAAATACTGCATCAGGACAAAAACTGAGTGTGTACTTTTCTTCTCCATGCCTTCCTTTCTTTAGGATGGAAATCAACAAAAGAGAGGGGTTAATGCTTATTCCAGTGGATTCTTTCAGATAGGCTCCTCTGCTCTGCATGGAGGAGCTGTCCATGATATGCATCCAGTTCTGGTCTACTATTCTTTGATGTCAATGTAGCATTTGAGCCCAGTAGCAGATAAGCAATGTACACCAACATGAAAACACTTCTATCCAAGTGTTTCCTTCCTTAGTTCACCAAATAAAACAAGTTAAAATAGGATTTATTTTTCTTAGTATATGTTAGGTTTTATCCCCTTAGAACTTCGATTTAGGATGGTCAATCACAGTATCACAGAATCACAGAATGATATGGGGTTGAAAGGACCTCTGGAGATCATCTAGTCCAACTCCCCTGCCAAAGCAGGTCCTCCTAGAGCAGGTTGCACAGGAACTTGCCCAGGCAGGTTTTCAATGTCTCCAGAGACAGAGACTCCACCACCTCTCTGGGAAGCCTCTTCCAGTGCTCTGCTACTCTCAAAGTGAAGAAGTTTCTCCTCATGTTTAGATGGAAATTCTTATGTACAAGTTTGTGCCCATTTCCTCTTGTCCTCTCACTGGGCACCACTGAAAAAAGACTGACCCCTGCTTCCTGACACCCACCCTTTAAGTATTTATAGGTGTTGATCAGATCCCCCGTCAGTCTTCTCTTCTCCAGACTAAAAAGACTCAAGTCCCTCAGCCTTTCCTCATAAGAGAGATGCTCCAGGCCCCTGATCATCTTTGTGGTACTCTGCCCTGGACTCTCTCAAGCAGTTCCCTGTCCTTCTTGAACTGGGGAGCCCGGAACTGGACACAGTACTCCAGATGGGGCCTCACCAAGGCAGAGTAGAGGGGGAGAATAACCTCCTTCGATCTGTTGGTCACACTCTTCCTGATGCACTCCAAGATGCCATTGGCCTTCTTGGCCGCAAAGGCACACTGCTAGTTCTTGATCATCCTGTTGTCCACCAGGACTCCCAGGTCTTTTTCCTCAGAGCTGCTCTCCAGCACGTCAGTCCCTGACCTGTACTGGTGCAGGGGGTTATTCCTCCCCAGGTGCAGGAATCTACAATTGCCCATGTTGAATTTCGTCAGGTTCTTCTCTGCCCAACTCTCCAATCTGTCCAGGTCTCACTGGATGGAAGCACAGTGAGACCTGGACAGTGTGTCAGCCACCCCTCCCAGTTTTGTATCATCGGAAAACTTGCTGAAGGTACATTCCATCCCTTTATCCAGGTCAATGATGAAAATATTGAAGAGGACTGGACCCAGTATTGACCCTTGGGGGATCCTACTTTTTACAGACCTCCAACTAAATTCTGTGCCATCACAACCCTCTGAGATCTGTCTTTCAGCCAGTTTTCAATCCACCCCACTGTCTATTCACCTAATCCACATTTCCTAAGCTTACCTATGAGAATGCTGTGGGAGCCTGTCAGAAGCCTTGTTGAAGTCAAGGTAGACAACATTCACTGCCCTCCCCTCATCTATTCATCCAGTCACACCATCATAGAAGGCTATCAGGCTCATCAGGCAGGATTTCCGCTTGGTGGATTGATGTTGACTATTTCTGATAGCTTTCTTTTCCTCCAGATGATTTGAGATGACTCTCAGAACGAACCATTCCATCATCTTTCCAGGGATGGAGGTGAGGTTGACTGGCCTGTAGTTTCCCAGGTCCACCTTCTTGCTCTTTTTGAAGTCTGGGATGACATTGGCTTTCCCCTAGTCCTGGGGCACCTCGCCTGTTCTCCAGAGCCTTTCACAGATGACAGAGAATGGCCCAGCGGTCCTCCCTGAAAAGAGTTTTAAATGTAGGCAGGGCCTTAGAAAAATAATTACTTGTTTTTATTGATAAGAAAGGGAACCAGAATTGTTATACTTAATGCTAAAAGTACTTTGAGAGCAGTTATCATCCACACTCTTGAGAGATCAATGAAATCTTAACAGAATGAAACCTTCATGGGGACAGACTCTAATGCATTTTCCTAAGTTTTTCAACTGGCCACTGCTGGAGAAAGGACATTGGCTATTGGATGAGGCAAGGTTTTCCTTTGTTCTTTTGCTCCACTAACTGGTAGAAACAGTACTCAGGAATGAGTCCACAGTTCCTGAGAGAGGGGACTCACTATCTTTCTTATGGGTTGATGTTATAGACCTGCTGATATATTAGCCTCCCTCACAAATATTGAACTCATCTATGTGTTCTGAAGAACATCATACTTATGAAGCAAGTTTGAGGATGTTTTTCTTAAAAAGGACATAAGTTAAAATTTTTGCATCCTTCAAAGTTCATGTGCACAGAACTTGAATTCTGAGATAAAAAACATAACCAACTTGTATTTATATATGTCAAAGATTTTTAAACCAAATATATTGTGATCTTCCGCACCTGCATGTAAATTTTCTGATTCTCAAAGGGAGATCTGCAAATTCTCCTTCTCCAACAACATAAGGCTTTGATTTTTGTCAATTAGCAATGCTAAACTAATTTGACAAATAGCAAAACCCTTGTAAATGTTTCAGGGCCATGTGATAAATTGTAACAAATTTCTTGTAGGTGTTGAGCTTGAAGTGTACTGGAGACATGCTTACTAAATGCTTGAACACTGAAGTGTTACCCATGAAATATTGAGTCATCAGTCTGAATCTGCCATTAATTTTCTATGCTACCTTGAGCAACTCACCTAAATCTCACTGTTCAGTTTTGTCCCTTTAAAATTGAGAAACTAAAATTTTATTTTCTATTCTTTGTAGGTATCTTTGATTAATTAGTTAATATATGTAAAATCGTCTGAAATGTAAATTGTTCTATAAGTATGATACATCGTTTAAGAAGATATTTTCATGCATAAATGACAAATTTCTCAAGTTAATAAGTATGCCGGAGGAATAGATTAAATGCATAAGTGAACATGTTCAGAGAGTGATAAAGTGAAAGGCTAGATATAACTTAAAGGAGGAAACTTGGATAAAGACAGTATGGACTGGTGTTGGTCCTGCACTTCAGTTGGGGCAACCCCTCTTAGCAATGCAGACTGGGGAATGAAAGGATTGAGAGCTGCCCTGCTGAGAAGGATTTGGGGGTGTTGGTGGATGAAAAGCTGGACTTTAACCAACAATGTGCTTGCAGCCCAGGAACCAAACGGTACCTTGGGCTGCATCAAAAGAAGTGTGGCCAGTGACATGTAGCAGATCCAGAGGAAGTCCACAAAAATGACCAGAAGATGGAGGACCTCTGCTATGACAGGCTGATAGAGTTGGGGCTGTTCAGCCTGGAGAAGAGAAGACTTTGGGGACACCTTATTGTGGCCTTTTGGTACTTAAAGGGGGGCTACAGGAAAGATGGAGACAGCCTTTTTAGCAGGGCCCATTGCAATAGGACAGGAGGTAACATGATTTCTCATTATATTTAACCATTGAGGTAACGTTTCCACTGGCAGTCCGAACACATCAACCAGTGCACTCACCTAAACTTTAATCACTTGCTCTTCGGTTATTCTCAGCACCCAGTAGACTGCAATGTTTCTTCAGTGGTCCCTGTGTCTTGTCACCTGGGAATGGATTAAGATCCTCCAGAAACATCTCCCCAGCTGATCACTTGGTCACTCACAAGGACCAAATTCCACACTGTTTCAGCAGCATGGTCAGCTCTAAACAGTTTTTGTAGCTTTGATTTTTTAATCAGTCTTCTAATCTCACATGATCATTTAGGAGGGAAAGACATGTAATAATATTATATTTCCATTATATGTGTGTGTACATTATATAGTATGTACAGTTGCTATAAGTAGAGAAGAAACAAGATTTGTTTCAGATAATCAAAAAAAAAAAAAAATCCCAAACCTCAAGAAATAAGCAAACATAAGCTACTGATATTCCTCTCTTTCTATCTCTCCCCATGTCAACAGTTGAGTGTATGTCTAGAATAAAGTATGCAGGCCCTCACAGTATTAGAAAAAATCTTGACACTTTGGAGAAAATTCAAGGAAAAGCAACATAAATTATTAAGGGGCTGAAAGGAGTGACTTACGGTGAAAGATTAAAAGAAATAAATATGTATAACTTGCTAAGCAATGACTGGAGGGAGGAAGGAGGAAGGGACATGTTAACTGTCTACATATCTTTGAAGGCTCTAAAAATCAGGGATAGAAAATAATTATTTAAGGTGGTCTTACTCTATAACCAAGATCAAACAAGATGCAATGTGAACTAATGTTGGTAAAATTACATCAGAAATTAAAATAATCCCAAACTGTACATCCTTTTCAAATGCAGAATAGTTATTTAAGGGAGATGTGGCTCTTCAGAGTTATTAGCAGCTTTCCTATTTGGCCAGGGTGTGGGAAAGGTGTAGTCAAATCCCTCCAGCATAAGAACTAGGAGTTCAAGTTTTCCAAATTCCCAGTGACTTTACTCTGCTGGAACTTGCTTTCTATTGGTCTCTTTTTTTGTTCTGTCATGAGTTTCAAATGGTATCTTATTTTTCAGAATAAAAATAAATGTTGAAATCTCCGTAGAGGCGGGGGGTGGTGGTTTGCGTTGGGTTGAGTTGGGATTTGTTTTACAAAATTGAGTTATTTTCTATCTTGGCCTGCACTAGATAATTTACAATAGGAAATGATCTTGCACTGACAAGGAAAGGGATGAGATGATCTAATAGGCTTATTTCATCTGTAATACCTATATTTATGTGACAATTTTTTTCAGGAAAACAAAGACTTCACACTCAGACAGTGATCAAAAAGCTCACAAAATAAAGCACAGAGACAGAATGCCAAAATAGCCTGACAACACCATACTTTCAAACACTTTTTTCCCCTATGACTTCTACTCTTCCTTGGAAAAGGCTCTAGTTCCTTAGAACCGCTGGACTGTTTGTAAATCACAAAAACTTACGGTATTCAGGGCGCTTTTCTTTTTTTTTTTGTAGAAGTAAGTCCTCTAAAGTTGTTCTAAATATAGACATATTTGAGTCATTAATGTAATTTTGTCAATAATGAAATATGGATGCAGTCACAGGTATCATGATATCAACGCTGAAGCAACTTGTTAGCTCATTGTGAAAAAGCTGAGGAGAAGAATGGATTCGAAGTCAGCTTTTCATTGTGTAAAGGTAGGTTGCCTGCTAGCTTGGGAAACCTGAAATAATTTACAGTAATAGTACATCATTCATCTTATAAATATAATTTCTTTAGACCAAGGCTTTTAGGAATTGCTGATGGAGAGTTTATTTTCAAGCAGTATTAATGGCCTCTATTATTTTTGCTTACTAAAGTGGATTACTGGAAAATAATAAGTATAACATGTCCAGGACTCTAATTGAAAACACTTAATGGAGTTCTTTCCTGTGTTCTTTTGCCAGCAGTTAGTAAATAAAAGCTTATGATCATTCCATTCCTGTACACCAAACCTCAAAGGCAAACGGAAGGAGTCTCAGTCTGAGCCTATGAGCATATACTGCAGTTTTGCCAGCATGAATTTGTGAAGAAACGCAAATTCACAAGTTTTCTACTAAACGGCCAAGGTAGCGGCAGTCTGTGTAATCTGTAAAGAAAAAGAGAAGTTGCTATTCAGCTGATATTTGAAATACATGGAAGAGTTGTGAATATTCATAGCAACCCTGAAGCATTGGCTGTTGTGGCATAAAGCAGTAAGCCCCAAACCCTATATGTAACTTTTCTGGTGTAACAGAAAACACATCATTTAATAGCTAGTTATCTTTGCCTAACCAAGTGGGAGACCAGGACATATGTCAGAGCAATCAGCTGCTGAAAGGTACTTCAAGTTTCTCTAACATTGGAAGGAAACTTGAATCTTTTAAGAATAATCATTTTTGCATGGGAGAGTGTTGCGATTTAACCTGGGCTGGCATCTCACTGACTCCCCTCCCCCATCCCCCCTCCTCCACCTCCATGGGATGGAGGAGAGAATAGGAAGAGTAAAAGTAGGAAAACTTGTGGGCTGATTGAAAGACAGTTTAATAGGGAAAGCAAAAGCTGCAGGTGCAAGTAAATCAAAATAAGGAATTCATTCACTTCTTCCCATTGGCAGGCAGGTGTTTAGCTACCTCTGGGAAAGTAGGGTTTTGTCATACATAACATTTACTTGGGAAGACAGACAGCATAACTCCAAATGCTTCCCCTTTTCTCCTTCTTTCCCTGAGCTTTTATTCCCGAGCATGATATTATATGGTATGGGAGAATGGTCATTGCTTCAGGAGTATCTCTAATGGTTTTTATTTAGTTTTCAGAACAAATTTAGATCTATGCCGACTAGTTACTGAAGAGAGATATTGAATTAATGAAGGTATTTTCCTTTAAACTATATCAAGATGCTTCTTTACATGATTGTTTTACATTCAAAAGGCTACAGTGAGTAGATTCCACATTCCTTTATTCATGAATGTTCCGAACTACTGCAGTTTTCTTAAGCCTCACATTAGTTGGTAATGACAAAAGATATTATTCCGGAGCTAACAACTATATGATAAAGCTTTCTATATTATATATAAGTTAATTTTGTAGCCCTAATTTTGTAGTTTACCTTGAAAATGTAATTAGTAGGTGACTTACAAAAGGTTTGGAAAGAATATATATACATATATGAAACTGCATCAATATATATCTGTGTGTGTTTACATGTTAAAATCAATGTAAGATCTATATATAGGCTATAACATGCACAGAAATATACATGATGTATATTTAACATGTTATAACAACATATATCTCTGTGCTAAAATTATAAATTTAACTTATGAGTTTTTAACCCTTTAAATTTTCCATATCATGACTGTAATATATCCTTTCCTAAATTAGTATATTATTTTACAATAGCACAGTGCTTTTCATCCCTAAAAATCAACTGAGTCCTATTTCTGAGTTTTACAGAAGCCATTTTATGATTCATGGTAATGTAATGGACCATTTGGTGGACACAACTTCACTTTATTCTCATTTTCAGACCCCTTTAAACTGCCACAGATGTATAATCTAGTCTTTGTGTGAACAAAAAATCACAGCCAGGATTGTCATTACAAGAATCACTCTGCTGATCACTGTCTGGGTCTCAGCAACATAGCATGACTCTTAGGATAGCAAGGGATGGTATTAGATGTGAAAGGTAAAGAGACATCTTTACAAAATGTAATTTATATTATTAGAATTGTCAGGAAAACCCATTCCTTCTAAAGAAAAGGTTGTATTTACTTTTAACAAATATTAATAAATCACTCAGCAATAAAATTGGAAGGTTTCAGTGAAATAAAATGTACAAGTTGTAATCACTAAGGAACATGTCATGATTATGAAAGTTTTCAGTCTAAAATGACACAAAAGCTAAGGCTGAAGGCACTCCATCTACTTGCCAAGTGACTACTGAGAGGGCTACTAGAACAAGATCCTCCATGAGTTACTGACTGCTACAGTCACTAATGCAACAAGAAAAACACCTTAAATCCATATGGTACTTGGAGGCAGCTAAGAAACTGCTAATCTACCACCCACTCATACACTGTAGATCAGGCTGAAGTGAAGGTTGCAATCATCTAAAGTCACTGACTAAAGCAGTGGAGGTCCAAAGAGAGATTTCCTTTCAGAGAGAGATTGTTCAGGGCTGACGTTGGTTCTCCACCTTCATTACAGAGTCACCTTGATAAAAAAGACATTTCACCCATTACAGCTTCAATGGTATTTCCTACAGCAGGGTCAATGGAAGTCCATGCTTTCAGAAAGCCAAGACCGCCTCTTAGAGATAAAACATCTCAGTACTATTACCAGGGGCATGAACTGCAGACAAAGACACAGCCACTAGAAGGACATGGCAGTTATCATAAATGCTTGACCAAAAAAAACCTGTTTAAATAAACCCATTTCCTGATAGCAGGTCACCCCTATATTCAGAAAAAAAAAATGCTTATGCTTGGTGATGTTTTAAGTAAATTTATAGGTATGGTAAATAAAGTCGTGACCTGCTTTTTAATCGTTCATAAAGCTTCTGTCTGTATCATCCTCAGTCACGCAGCTAGGCCAAAAGGAATACAGTACCAACAAAATAATCAGCTCCAAAGTTTATGACATATATGATTTCTCCCTCCTTCTAAGGATGTGACCTCCCTACATTTAATCATCTTTCTTAGGAGTTCTCTTACATGAATGATAGATTGTTGTTAACATTAAAAACCTCAGCTGATTAAATCTCAGCAGGAGCAACAACCAGGTCTTAAATCTCAGGGACTCTAGAATAAGCACCAAAGTCAAACAGTATTGCTTTGGACTCAGACTGGTAAATGTGAGTTCATAATACGGCACACTAAAACATTAAACACCTTGATTTTATATCTCAGTACTTCATACTATGCTTCCTTAATAGTCAAATGCCACCTTCTAAACCAACAATACATTTTGTAGACTTTCTTTAAAAGACTCTTGCCTTTGGACTAGTCTAATCACACCCAAGTTCAAATCAGCTACTAACACTGAGATGTCTACGTCCTTCTGGTCTTTATAAATACATTTCTTTTTTATTCTAAAATCTTAAATGCATCATTAAAATTCTAGTGTGGTAAGAACAGCCTCTAGCAAAAGTTTGTCAGCCTACTATCAGGTTTATGTTTTAGGGTGGTATTGAAGAAAACTTTTGTGATTATAGTAAGATAAATTCTCCAGACAATTTATGTTAATTTTTTTAATGGAAGGGAAGTTTGGAACACAGTGATTATTAAAACAGGGAAACTCATCCAGCCTCTTATTAGATTAGATAAGGAAGTCATTTTGCTTAGAGCAACAAATTTGAAATCTCTTAATTTTCTTTCCCGTTCATGTGACTCTAGCAGTTTAGATAAAACAAGCAGTTAAAGCAGATGATGAGTATCAGATCTCAAGTTAATACAAAGTAAATTGAATTCTGAAGTATCTCTTCTCTTTGTAACTTTGCTGCAGGTGCCAAGGTTCACTTTGTGAATAGCTTCACTTATTTAGCAACGTTGTAGAGGTCCCAAAGTCAGTTAGAGGAAGATAAACTTAAATAAATGGCTTTCAGCTTGGCAGATTTTCTTCCCCAAACAAACCTGAAGTACACTACAGATTCACATATTGTTTTTAATGAAAATTCACATTATAAATTACAATCACCATTTCCCATTTTCCAGCAGTTATTTCCTATATTCAACCATTTGGTTAATTGGCATACACACACCAGGAAACCTCTCAGTAGAAGTGCCTTAATAACACCTTGCTGCAGAAAACTGAAAGACTTTGACAACCACGGGTTCTCAATCACGCCCTCCTTAAAGACTGCACATCTGTGCTCAGCACAGCTAGCTTTGGGCTTGTGCATAGCAATGCGTCCAAAGGTACTTGGGAGTTTATAAGGCCCGCTTTACACTGTTCTGTGAAACTCAGGGAATTCACATCCACTGATAAATTCAAATTAGCGCATGAATATCTCTTTTCTCTTCAGGGCCCACTAAAAACACTTTGGAAAAAGAGAATTATTTCCAAGAGTCAAATACCACTAAAAATGCTAAAGGGACTGTAATTTTTGGCTAGAAGGTCACCTGTGAGACAGGCAAAGCTCTGAATTTGACTCTGTTTACTGGGGTTTAGGGTTTGGGTTTTTTTTTTTTTTCCCCATAATGGAGAGGATACACTTTGTTATTCACAATTATATACTTTTTGTTCATATATTTGAATAGTCTGTGGATTTGGATTAACTGAATTTGGTTACATTCTGAAATAAGGCTGTGGGAACTATATACAAGCAATGAACAGACCAAAACTGGGATTACAGCAACCTGCAGAGACACAAAGAGGGAACTCTATCTGTATTATCTTTGCATATGCCTCATTCCTCTGCTCGACACCTCCCTTCCATTATGTTTCCTTATCATCACAATCACCATGGTGACAGTCATATCATTGCAATTCCCTTAATAACTGGATGACCAAGATGTATAACTAGGTCCTCCAAGTCATACAGCACTGCTTATATCTCTGTCTGTTTCTATAAATAAGAGGAAGACATGAGAATGTTGCTGACTTAAGGGAAAGTGCATCTGAGAGAAAGACATCAAGAAGGTAGACCAGATTGCCCACAACTTAACAACCAAAAGCTCCCTGGGAGAGGACACAGAAGGGAGGGGAGCCAGTAAGGCAGAGGAATGGAAGCTTGCAATGACAAGAACCAGCAGGAGAAGAAGAAGGCTGAAAGACAACTTTTTTACCTCGGTCTTCACAGACAAGTTCTCCAGCCACACTGCCTAAGCTACGGAAGACATAGGCAGGGACTGAGAGCAGAAAGAATGGCCCATTATGGGAGATTATCAGGTTCAAGACCATCTAAGAAACCTAAAGGTGCACAGATCCCTGGGACCTGATGAGATACATCTGCGGGTCCTGAGGGAACTGACAAATAAAGTTAATAAGCCACTACCCATGAGATTTGAAAAACTGTGCCAGTCCAGTGAAATTCCTGCTGACTGGAAAAGGGGAAACATAAACATTATTTTTAAAAAGGGAAGAAAGGAAGATCTAGGGAACTACTTGGTCAGTCCCAACTCTGTACCCAGCATGATCATGAAGAAGATCCTCTTGGAAACTATACTAAGGCATGTGGAAAATAAGTGTGTCATTTGTGATAGCCAGCATGGCTTCACTAACAGCAAATTGTTTTTAACAAACTTGGTGGCCTTCTACGACAGGGTTAAAACATCGGTGGATAAGGGAAGAACAACTGATATCATCTGTCTGGACTTGTGCAAAGCATTTGACACTGTCTTGCATGACATCTTCAACTCTAAATTGGAGAGACATAGATTTGATGGATGGATCACTCAGTGGATCAGGAACTAGGTTGATGGTCACACTCAAATTGTTGCTGTCAATGGCTTGATATCCAAGTGGAGAGCAGTGACAAGGGACATTCCTCAGGGGTCAGTATTGGGATTAGTGTTGTTGAACATATCTTTGTTGGTGACATGGGTGCAGACTGAGTGCACCCTCAGCAAGTTTGCCAACAACACCAAGCTGTGTGGTGTGTTTGACATGCTGGAGGGAAGGGATGCCATCCAGAGAGAGGAACCTTGATGGGTTTGAGAGGTGGGCCTCTGCAAATCTCATGAAGTTCAACAAGGCCAAATGCAAGGTCCTGCATATTGTTTGGGGCAATCCCAAGCATAAATACAAGCTGGGTGGAGAATGGATTGAGAGCACCCTGAGAAGAAGGAGTTGGGCGTGTTAGTTGATGAGAAGCTCAACATGACCCAGCAATGTGTGCTTGCAGCCCAGAAAGTCAACCACATCCTGGACTTCATCAAAAGAATCATGGCCAGCATGTCACGGGAGGTGATTCTGCCACTCTGCTGTGCTCTGGTGAGACCTCACCTGCAGTACTATATCCATCTCTGGGGTCCACAACATAAGAATGGCATGGACCTGTTGGAGCAAGTCCAGAGGAGGGCCACAAAGAGGCTTAAGTACCTCTCCTATGAAGACAGGTTGAGAGAATTGGGATTGTTCAGTCTACAGAAGAGGATACAGCAGCCTTTCAGTACTAATGGTGGCCTGTCATGGGCAGAGTTGTTAACTTCTCTTGTAAGAGACAAGTAATGAAATATTTATTAAGGTGAAATGGTGATTTAATAAAATGAGTGGTAAATGCAAGAGTGTTTTACAAGATTTGATGGCAAGGTACATTTGATTATTTACTGTATATAGGACAGGGTCAGACAAGTTGTCAGGGAGACCCTCCCGTTGAGTCACGAGGTTCAGAAATGATGCCCTTGTTTTCTAAACTTCTCAGAGAGGAGTCTAGGTGTGGATAGATCCAATCCTAGTCCCAGACTTGGACAACAATTCATGTCTAAAGGATTATATATGTGCAGTCAATCCCCTATATTACTTAGCTAAGATTTCAAAGTCAGTGAGAATCCTGGCGTGCAGCCCACTGCCATGCAGGAGAGCTCAAAGGGCTCTTGGGCTGTCAACTATTTATAGCGTAAGATAATTGACCTATAGTCATATTCTCATGGGAACAAAATATCTAGGTCCTCACTCCCGACAGTGTTTTGGCTGTGTTGCCAGCCATCCCCCAAAGTCCAGGTGTAATTTATCGCAACTGATGTTGTGATGGCCATGATGGCCATGGCCTGAGCAGGAGCCAGAGTGGGGCAGAGGGGGAAAAACAGGGATAGCACACTGCCACATGGCCAACAGAAGAGATGGAGAGAGTCTCTTTATCAAAGAGTGGAGCAATAGGACAAGCGGTAATGGTTTTAAACTGAAAGAGGGGAGATTTAGTTTAGTTAATAAGATGGAATTCTTTACCGTGGTGGTGGTGAGACACTGGAACAGGTTGCCCAGGGAAGTTGTGGTTGCTTCCTCTCTGGAAGTGTTCACAGACACATTGGATGAGGCTTTGAATAACCTGGTCTGGTGGGAGGCGACCCTTCCAGCCCAAAACATTCTATGGTTCTATGACGCTAAAACCCCACTCAGCTGCTCATTTACTCCCCACACCTCTCAATGGGGAAAAGAATGGGAAGAGCAAAACTGAGAAAACTGCAGTGTCAAGAGAAAGACAGATTAATAAGTGAAGCAAAGCTGTACACACAAGCAAAGCAAAATAAGTAGTTCAGTCACTTCTAATTGCTAGTAGATGTCCAGGCACTTGCTGGAAAGCAGTGACTCAGCGCATATAATGGCTCCTAGGAAGAAAAGTTCCATGACTCCACAAGTTCCCCATTCCTCAGCCTTTTCCTCAGCTTTTATTGCTGAACATGATGTCATATGGCATGCAGTATCCCATTGGCAGTTTGGGTCAGCTGTCTGTTTCCCCCCCACTATATTATATACAGCTTACTTGCTGGAGGTAAAAAAGAAAAT
This sequence comes from Nycticryphes semicollaris, assembly GCA_013400055.1. NCBI lineage: Eukaryota > Metazoa > Chordata > Aves > Charadriiformes > Rostratulidae > Nycticryphes > Nycticryphes semicollaris. Next base: position 426,886 of record VXBJ01000661.1, read on the forward strand.
TGACACTGCTCAAAGACTGCTCAGCAACAGCCAAAATACTGTTGTGTTATCAGCACTGTTTTAGTCACAAACTCAACACAAAACATGCAGGATGCCATGAAGAATGTGAACCCCATCCCAGCCAGATGCAGCACATTAGATTACAACAGGTTAGTAAATTAAAAATGTTAGGTTTCAGCCTTGCATGTAGGAACTTGATTGTCTGTGTTGTTAAGTTATTGAAGTGGTCACAGAGATTGTCAGCCAAAACTGCTTCTCACACAGTGCCTGGATGTAGCTCAGAAGTGAGCACAACCCAGAGACCACGAGCAGTTTGGATACAGGCACTCTTTTTTTGGAGAGAAAAAGATTCTAGCAGTACATACGTGTACTCAGGGTCTGATAATGGATCCTTGTTCTGATTAGTTTTATAATATAAAGAAATCTGCATTAGCTGTACTCTCATATATATGTGTGTGTGTCATCTTGTAAATATTTGAATTTATATTTTTAAAGAACACGAATCTTTTAATAATAACAAAAAATAGTTCTGAGGAGGAAGACATAAACTACTTAGACCAAAATTTACTGGCAGTGTACAGAAAGCTACCTTTAATTACCTTTTGTCACCATTATACAAGGTAATTGTATTTGCATTTACAATCCTGTTTGAAAAGGGCATTGTCACATATCTTTGCCCATCTTGTTTGATTAATTGCCTGACTGTCAAGATGTTAACCAAGGATTTTGGTACTGTTTTCCTGTCACAGATCTGATGCTCCATGACTGTTTCTGTTAAGTTAGTTTCTTTTTTTTTTTCCCTGTAGTGTTTCAGTAACCTTACTAAGCATCTTACTGAAGGCATCTGATGTTACATTGTTAGTAAGATACCTACATCTTTAGATGTAAGGCAAGTAATGCCTTGTCTTAGACCATCTGATACAGCTGGGAGAAACTGGAGTTTGGACTTACGGGTATGCATGGCCTGTAACTCTGTCTTGTAAGAATATTTTTCTTGCTTAAATTCAAGTTATCTGTTCATATTGTTATCTCTTCCTATTCTTTTCCAGGTAAGAAACAACACAAATATCCTAGATTATAAGAAAACCCCTAAATAAATAAAAAAAATCCCACCACCTTCCACACACACACCCTGAATATCCAAATCAGATTTGACTTAAAATGTGAAAGAATGGCATTATTAAAAGAATATTACAAAAAAAAAAAAATATAATTCTTACCTAAGACTCCTCTGTGATAAGATCCATGGCATGTTCTTCAGTTAGTGATATCTCATTAGCCTTTTTAATTGTCACTTTTTTTGGTTGTTACTTTTTATTCAGGTAGTAACACCCCCATGCCTCCAGTCATAGACCAGCCTCATATTGTGCTAAATGTTGTATAAGGAGAAGAAAACAAAACAAAAATATTTCCATAACAAAATCATTAAAATCTGAATGTTCACATATAAGTACAGATACAGAGCTTTCTGCAGAGCTTTACATGTTGAAAACTTTCATGTTTTGTCAGCGGTTTTCTTTGGCATTGTATTTCTAAAAAGACAGAATCAATTACAAACTTCTTTATTAATCCCTGAAGTTGTATGTGAGGCTTGCTAAAGGTTTTTAAAGACGAAACCTTGGGATCAGCAGTTGTCATGGTTTTAACCAGACTGGCAAATCAGAATAACAGATGTCCTCTCCTCTCACAAACAGATTTTTTTTTCTGTTTTAATTCTCGTGTACTTTACTTTTTACTTTTCTGTTTTTACGTCTGTTTTACTGTGCAGGACACAAGGGATGAAAACACTTCTAAACTAATGACAATAATGGAAATATGTCTCAGCATTGATGCTAAGGAGATAATCTTCATGTGTTTCAGTTTTTAAGCATTTAACATGGAAAGGGAAATGCTCTGCCCAGAATACAAATACTGAATGTTTAGCCTTCAATTTGGAGGACAAGAGTTTAATATAAGTTCATTCCCATTTTCCATCTGTTTATTTCTGTGGAATTTGAGCTTCTGTTCTGTCATGAAAATCCCCTTAGTTTAAGAAGTGCACATTCGTGCAAAGATACTTGCACAGTGAAGGCTTGAGAAAGGTGTGAAGTTACCAATTCATGGATAGAATCAACAACACAAGTACAGCAAAAAGTTATCATGGACAGTGCAAGCAGACTTGTAGAACTGTGCTTCTAACAGCAGAGTGACTTAGAGAGAGCAGGGAAAATTACCTAGTTTACTGTGGACACCACACAAAGAGCAAGAAAAGGAAAAATACCGCATCAATAATCTCTGGCTAATGCTGAGTTTTTTAGAAAGCTTGCATCTTTCCTAGTACATGAAGGAGAACTAAGCCTTAGATTTGACTCTCCAGCTGACAGCCTTCATAAACTTTGAAGAGTGATGAATCTGAGAGTGGGTGTCTATCTTCCAGGACATGACTGTTATTAATTTCATTACTTTTAAAACATTTTTTTCTTAAAAAAAGTAGAACAAGGATTTTAATCATGGTCTAAATTTTGAGTTTGTTTGGTCTGTACTGCTGAAGTAATTCTAAACACCATACATTTTTTTATTGCTGGGATCTCTTCAGTCTCTAAAATACAGCCATGTTTTGAAGGGAGAAACATTTCAATGGTTCTCTTTAAAGAGACATATATACAACTCAAACAGCATTAATATGTAAGGATAGTTTGACTGAGCCAACTTCAGTCCAGCAAAGACATTTATGAAATAAAAGTTCCCTAGGACTCCATTTTCTGTTTATATAGAAACTTCACTAAAAAGTATTAATGATTCATAAAATGCGAAAAGATGAGGAGAAAAAGGGAAGTTCAATATCAGATATCTGCATCTTTCTCCCACAACTTCAGCTGTACATTTAAGTCTATCACTTTTCACATTCCTGTGATTTTTCTGTTATTTTTAGCATTTTAAGAGATGCTTAGTAAGTACCTAATTCTGCAGTGATTAGAGACCACTTACAAAATAGTATCAGTAAACAAGGTTAAATTTGGAAGTCAAAAGGAAAACCAAGTAAACAATTAGAAAAGTAATAATATTTCTGATAAAGTAACAAAATTCTTATGCAGTCAAATAGCTGTTTTCCTGAGTTGTATACATGACATAAAAGCTAACGTGTAATAATTCCTAGAAATAATCTTCACTATAACGTAATCATCAGATCTAGATGAATAAAGGCAATTTTTCATAAACATCTAAGACAATTAAAATCAAGATCTTAAAAATATAATCACCAACTATTTGCACTTTTGAATTTGAAATATCATTTGGAATATTTTCATTCTGCAGGAGCTCCTTGAGCCTTTGAGTAGGTCATTATTTCATCTTTCATTCAGCTAAAGAACTCAGTATCATTTGCACTGGAATTTAAAAAAGCTGTCCTATATAAAGGTATTATATTACAGAATCACACGAAATCACAGAATTGAGGTTGGAAAGTTCTTCTGGATATCATCTAGTCCAGTCTTTTGCTCATAGCATATTAAACCAGGGGAGGTTGCCCAAGACAGTGTCCAGACAGGTTTTGAATATCACCAAAGCTGGAGACTTAACAGCTTCTCTGGGCAACCATTTCCAGTGTCCAACTAACCTCTCAATGAAGAAAGCTTACTGTGTTTATACTGGATTCCTGTATTTAAATTTGTTTCCATTGCCTCTTGTCATTTCACTGGGCACTAATAAGAAGGGTATGTCTTCTTTATCTTCCTTGACCAGATTTACACATTGATGAGATCTCCCTGGGCCTTCTTTTCTCCAGGCTGAACAGTCCCAGATCTCTCAGCCTCTTCTTGCAGATCAGATGGTCCACCATGTTGATTATCTTCCTGGCCATTCTCTGGACTTGTTCCAGTGTGCGTATGTCTTTCTTGTACTGGAGGGCCCAGAACTGGACCTAGCATTTCAGATGAGTCTTGCCAGGCCTCATTGGAAGGGAAGGATCACTTCCTTTGACCTGCTGGAAATGCTCTGTTTACTGCAGCCCAAGAGGCTTTAGGCCTTCTTCAACCAAAGGGGTCCAACAAACAAGGACTCATTGCTGGCACATGATCAGCTTGTTATTACAGCAGAACATCCAGGTCCTTCTCTGCAAAGCTTCTTTCCAGCTGGTTAGCCCCAGCCTGCATGAGTGTGTGTGGACATTCTTCCTGAGGTGCAGGACTTGGCATTTCCCTGTGTTGAAGAGTAGTGGCCCATTTTTCCAACCTGTGGAGGATCCCATGAATGACAGCACGCTCAACTGATCTTTCAGCTAATCGTCCTGGTTTTATAAAATCTGAAAACTTGCTGAGGGTGTACAGTGAGCCTTCGTCCAGATCATTAATGAAGAGGTTACACAGGACTGTACACAGTATCAGCCCCTTGGTAGACTTTATTTCCTTTGGAGCTGTGCAATTTAATATCCTTCTAAGCCCATCATAACTGTGAGAACAAACAAGTGCGACAAGTACCTACATCTGGAATGCAAACATGAAAGCAGAGGAGACTGCAAGCCCTCTAGATTCAGGACATTCCACTATTCCAATCACTTTTGATCACCTCCAGTTCTGACTGTCTGTCAGACCTGACTTTAAATCTACATTCCAGGCTGATTTTATTTGTAAATATAAACTTTTTAAAAACCAGACAGATAACACCTGTTCTATATTAACATCAATATTTTCAAAGTCTGTTCTAAAAGGCACACAGAGTTTGACCTACGAATAAAAATGTATCCCCCTCCAGATGTCCAGATATTGCTCCTTTAACCAATTGTTTCTTTTCCCATAGGCACATTAAAAAAAACCCAGGAATCTCCACCTGGTGCAAGAAGTGAATTCAAATGGATGTTTATTAGAGATGTCAAAATATCCATGATACTAACTTTTTTCTTAAAAACATTTGTCTTTTTTATTACAGACATGCCATCAAAAATGGCAGAAACAGTCTCCCTTTCAACACTGAAAACAGCTGTGCTGGGAATCTCTTAAGACCGCCAAGCAGCACAAGACTCCCAAAGCAATTTTAATACTGGTAAGCTTCAGGTGAACATCCAAACCATTAGGTATAAAGCTGACATATACGTGAGCTGAAGCATGTTTGAGATTTATTTTTATTATACAGCTCCTGAAATTACATATGTATACCAACATTGAAGATATATTTGAAAGGCACTCTTCATTCCTGATACTGAATTGCAGCAAGCTCAACAAACCTCAGCTGAAATCAATATGACAATAGTATAGTCATCAATCTACTCCTTACTTGTTTAATCTAGGCCAAGATTTAGACAGATCACATGTGGTGACATTGCATACTAACACAGGTACTAGTAGGGTCTGGAAGCTGGAAAGCCAGGGAGAGCTTTTCCTTTGTATGAGCTCTAGTAAAGAAGAGTGACTTTATTCTCCATGTGGATCTGAAGGAAAAACTCATGACACATGCAGCAGATAACTTGAGAAGGAAGGTACTTCCAGGTAAAAGAAGTTCACAATGTGCATCTAAAAGGGTCTCACTGGAGATGGAGGCACAGGCACAAAAGGGGGTCTTCTGCAATCTCTCTTGAGTCTGTCTTAATAACATACATATATATATACACATACACAACTGGAAATCATAGGATTTCTAATGAAAAATATTTTTTCCCTTTTTACCTGAAAATGCTTTCAATGTGTAGAATTGCTAAGGATCATACCCAATGGGAACACGGAGAAGACTGGGATTTTGAGCATAGGAAGAAAATAAAAATAGATAACAAGTTAGTGTCCTGTATGTATTCATATGGCTTTCCCTTAACAAACCCAACAGTTGATTTCCTTTGTTCACACATCTGCTGTGATGCCTGTGAAGTTTGATTTTTGTCTTAAGAAGTTAATGTTTCATGACTGATGTCTTCAGCAGAATGCATGGTGACTGATATGCAAGGATGGCCTGAGGCCTGACATATCTTTATACTAACAATCAATGCCAGCTATTGCATAGTGATTAAAAAGAATGAAACTGTATTTATTCTAGAGCTTCAATGCGTCATTAAGAAGCAGTGTTCTAAAGCTATTCACTAACATAAAGATTTGGCCATCTAATGGGTTATGGTTTAATCCTCAGTTTTACTGTTCATTATCACATGCTCACAACATTTGGCATCTCACAAACCTATTTTAAGATGTATAGTCGTTATTTTTATTTTTGATTCAGGTGATGTATTTTGATCAGCCCAATGAAAATATCAGGCTGATGATTAGGAACAAAATTTACAATATATTTTTAGGAGAATTTCTATTCCTAAATAGTACCGTGTTTTCATACGTATGTGGTAGTTACCATACTTTTAAGTAGACTGTTCTTGTCTTTAAAATATTTGATGCTGCTCTCAAACCAGAAAGAGAAGCTAGAAAACAAATTCACCACGACCAGCAGACTAAAAGAAAGGGAAACATAGATGACAACCTGTTTTATGTAGCTGTAAGGGTTTAGCTTAAAACAAATGTGCACCCTCAGCAAGTCTGCAGATGACATCAAACTGAGTGGTGTCATTGACACACCTGAGGGATGGGATGACATCCAGAGAAACCTGGACAAGCTCAGGAGTTGGTCTTGTGTGGGCCTCATGAGGCCAAGTGAGGGGTCCTGCACTTCAGTTGGAACAACCCCTGGTATCAATACAGGCTAGGGCATGAAAGTATTGAGAGCTGTCCTGCTGAGAAGGACTTGGGGATGCTGATGAATTAATAGCTGGACATCAGCTGACAATGTGTGCTTGTAGTGCAGAAGGCCAACCATGTCCAGGACTGCATCAAAAGCAGCATGGCCAGCAGGGCAATGGAGGTGGTTCTGCCCCTCTACTCCACTCTCATGGAGTGGTGTGTCCAGCTCTGGAGCCCTCACCACAGAGACGTAATGTACCTGTTGGAGCAGATCCAGAGGTGGTCACAAAAATGATCAGAGGCTGAACCACCTTCCCTATGAGTACAGGCTGACAGAGTTGAGATTGTTCATGCTGGAGAAGAAAAGGCTCTGGGGAGACTTTATTGCAGACATTCAGGATTTAAAGGGGGTAAATGCAGGAAAAATGAGCAGGGACATTTTAGCAGAGCCTATTGGGATAGGACAAGGGACAACACTTTTAAATTAAAAGAGGGAAAATTTAGACTAGTTACAAGGAAAACATTTTTCGCACTGAGGGTGGTGAAATACTGGAAGAGGTTGCCCAGAGAGGTGATAGGTGCCCCATCCCTGGAGACCTTCAAGGTCAGGTTAGACTGGGCTCTGAGCAACCTGATCTAGTTGAAGATGTCCCTGCTTATTGCAGGGGAATTAGATTAGATGACCTTTAAAGGTCCCTTCCAGCCCAAACTATTCTGTGACTCTATGGTTCTGTGAACTCAGGAAGCAAACAAAAATCTATTCCTGTTGGAAATAAAAACCACAGCATATTTTTTTCTTATTGTTGTGACAATAATAATAGTAATAATGGAACTTGTATGTAGTTAGGGCCTGAGCAATCAGTTTTAAATCCTACTTTTGGATGACAGATCTGAAACTAGAAGTGGATTTTTCTGATGAGTCACCCTTGTGACTCTTCTCCAACACACATTATTTTGGAACCATTAAGGGGATCATGCTGCTTTCAGCACCTCACTAACCTCTCACCTTGGTACAGCATACATAGACCTCAAATTTATGTTTAGAATGTGTAAACACATTTGGTTCTACTGTCTTGAAGCGAGTTATGTTAACCAGTTAGTTAACATAACATTATGTATGTTAACATTATACCTCACACTATGCCATACAGATCTTTTTTAATTGTTTGTGGAGAATCCTGTCCCTCATTTCTTTATACAGTACTGCCATTCAGTTCTACACTGTTGATAACTGCTGTCAGAGGCACAGAGTACTTGAGAATACTACAAAAAAAGGTAAATTTTAGGGGTGACAAAAGTCTAGACTAGCAACCTGTATATGCACAACATGAAAAGTAGTGGAATAAGAACCAAGATAGAAAGAAAAATGCAAGGGTGAGAACATGGCATCTGACCTCCACGGTTTCAGGAAATACTACACCCATGATTAAGGAAATTAGAGATTTTGGAAAGCTTAAAAAATAAATTCAAGGAAAACAACTGAGAATGATGCAGGAATATCAATGAAGGAAATGTGTGAAAACCAGATAAGGAAAAGGCAACATCAAAACAAAATTATTGGCAATAAACTAAGTCATTAACAAGGGTTATATTCAGCACTTCTTTCACCCCTACCTACCTGAAATGAACTATTTGTCTGAGTTGCTGAAAGTAGAAGCCTTGCAACAGCCTTGCAAACTGTACAGAATAAAGAAATAAGACAGTTTAGATCATAAACAGGATGACTCAATCCTCTAGTTTGAGACCAAAAGAGCCAGGTCTTTTTGAGTCACACTCCTCAGTCCTGCTTCACTCACATAATTTCAGAAAGCTGGTAAAGTTGTTCCCAATAGATCAATGTGAATTATTTCCCTTCTCTTTTTGCAACAATTCCTGCCTCCTTTTTGCCTACTGGCTCAAATAGACCTCACGTAAGCAACATTACCTCCTTGAATTTTTCTCTCTATTGATGACAGGAAACGATTATTGTATTTAGCCTTTGAAGTTAGGTACCTGAATAAAAATCTTAAAATTTTATTAGTCATGTTTTGGTGTGCTGTCCACTGAACACATTGATTTTGTATTCACAAAATAAAAGACTGTGGCATTTGGATTGAAAAGAACAGGGTAATTCTTAGAGCGGTGAAGAAAATCAACTGTTAAATTACACGGGTAATCCTTGGTCTTCTGTTTATAAAAGCAGAGGGACCTAGTTTCTGTTTCATTCATCCACACATCAGTTCATGTTTATGAATGAAAAATTATGTTTCTATCCCCTCTGTGAAATGGCAGATAATGATATTTACCTTTTTTAAGAACCAAAACATATGAAACATGGTGACAAGTCTGGTAAGTATAGCTTTCTGCTGCTAACACTAAACGCTGAGAGTGTAGATTATTTATGTTTGAAGCCATCATAGCTTGCCAGAGTGACAGATGAGTTTGGGGGTTTGGATACTTACCTAAAAGCTTGGACATGTACCTGAATTTCACACAAAGAATGAACTTCTTAAAATGGAAACACTGGGCTAGAAATGTTTCATAAACAGCTCCTCTTACACTGCATCTGGTATTTTCTGCACTCAATCTAGTTTGAAAAACAGAGAGAACAATAAAACTTCTGCTCATCACTAGCCAAGGTCTTTCTTGCTGGTACAAAAGGTCTATAGCAGCAGTCCAGTTTGGAGAAGACTATGCTGTGGCCAAACATGTCTTGCTGTCTTCAGCATTATCCTGAAGTGGAATGTAAGAACAAAATATTAGGCCAGCTTAAAAAATCCTTCCAATGAGTATAATTTATTCTGTTCTAAGAGGAGAAGAATATGGTTTGGTATTTTCCCTCTGTTCAAATAATGAGGCATACATATTTTAGAGGAAATGGTCTCAAGTTGTATCAAGAGAGGTTTAGATTGGGTATTAGGAAATGTTGTACACTGAAAGGGTTACTAAGCATTGGAACAGTGGTTGAGTCACCATCCCTGGAGTATTTCAAAGATGGGTAGACGTAGTGTTTAGCATATGGTTTAGTGATGTTTTTTGTCAGTGTTAAGTTGCTGCTTGGACTAGATGATCTAAAAGATCCCTTCCAACCTAGGCAATTATATGACTCTATGAAGTTAAAATAATGCCAGAAAGTATGCCTCTGCTGAAGCAGATGACAATTTTGCTGTCAGGCGGCAGGATTTCAGAAGTAATGGTCTTTTTTACATACAAATTAAAGTTCTTAATAATGGCTTAAACTGATTATTTTCAAAATACATAACAAATTATATTGCAGGCAAATCTTTGTGTACTGGATCAACTTTATTATAAATTAATTATCATTTTGTTTCCTAATCTTCCCAGGTGGCAAACAGGAATAGATAAAAGAAATTAATAATATTGGAAATCATTCTTCATTACATTGGTGTATCTTCACTGGATTAAAGGCAAGTACCTTGGCATTAAAATAGGGTTGTGAAATGCAGAATCAAGCCCTTTGAAAAAATAATATCAGAACTTTAATTATACTCCAGCTTTACCACTGACCCCCCTGACAATAGACATCCTCTTTAGTTTTGCTCAGGATTTAGTTGTTGAACACCCTTATAATCCTCACAATGCCTTGGCTTTTAAGCAGTGCCATTGGCCCGAATAAAACTGTTTGTTGTCATATGCTAGGAAGAATAGAATGTAGCACTTACAGTGTTGATCCACATTTTCTAGAATAGTGCTATTGTGGATATAATGGTCTACAGACCAAAATTCGTGAGGTAATCTTTGATATAAAGTAATTATGATGGGAAGAAATTATATGAGTGTTATGGGTTAGAGTTTCTTGTACAATATCTCAACTCAGTAACTATTCAGGTCTAGGTGTTGTTGACAATTACATTTAGAGGCAAAGCCTATACATGTAGCTCTCTTTTGAACTTCTTGCATGCATGTTTTTGCAGGTGCACTGGAGATGTGTGTGTCATGATTAGCTCAACCCAGCTAACAGATGGGGATGAAAAAGGGATGGGAAAATTAGGGCCTGGTGTTGCATACATCTGCAAACCAAGGGAGATATAGACTGTGAAATTTTCTGAGCCAAAAGGAAAAATGTGTTTGTCGCCAGACAGATTTTTTTTCCCCACAATGGTGTCAGTTGATCTAATAGAAGCATTTCACTTTCAAAGCACTCTACAAGCATGAATCACTGTTTTAATAAAACAATATATCAGTTTCTACTTGGTCCTATTTCTACGCTTCACATCTTGATAGTAAAAATAGTAGTCAGAAACAGACATCTCCTCCCTTCGTCACTCCAGAGTCTTAAGCTATTTCCAAATTATAACACCAGAGTTCTCACATGCAGCTTGTAAATTCAGTCCTAAAGATCTTTTATCAATATACTGAGATCAGAATAGATCATTATGCTGTATGGGTATTGTCATTCTCATCTCTATAATCCCTAATCAAGAACACTTAAATTTCTTAGTACATTAATAACTGAAATCATTTTTTCAGGAGAAGAGAGAGGAGGAACAATTCTGTCTCAAACAAGTAACACTTTCAATACTGCAACTGAAATACTTATGCACATGGCCTTGAAATCTATGAATAACAAAGGAGGAAGTCTTACAGCTAGAGCATGTGTTCCTGTCCTGAAAAAAGGAAGCTCTACATACAGGAATAAAGCCTTGCAAGGGAGTTACGGGACATCTCATCACCTATTCTTAGTGCAGCATGCAAAAGAAGTTAAAGTAGAGGAGACTAGAAAACGAAGAAACAAAATTAGAAGTACCCTTAATAACAAATTATTGCAGCTTTTATCAGGGAACCAAAGCATCAATATTGTATATGAGAAAAGTTCTGAAAGTTCCATTGAGGAGGCAGAAACTGTACCTGGAGTAAATTAGTAGTACAACATATTTCCGTTTACTATTATCATCTAAACAAGTGCACTAACATTTTGTCTTACAAAACAACAGAAAATGCGATCACTGAGATATAACCTAATTAAAATGTGTTTACTTTTTTGGGAGCTCTTGAAAAAACAGGCACGGTTCTTAATGAAACCCCTTGTTGATCTGGCACAACTATAAGAAAATGAGACACCATCTCCTACCTATACATAGGAGGCCAAAAGAAGACAGGTAGTACAGGAAGAGAGCGATCTAACTTTTCTTTCTACAAGAAACTAGTAAAAAATGAAACTGAAACAATTTTGTTTTAATGATAATTTTAACAATAGAACTTGTTTGAAAATAAAGCAACTCTGTTCATCCTGTTAAAATATTTATGACTTTAAAGTAGATGTTCGTGAATAAATCCATTTCTTTTTGTACTCCTCAGAGATTCTGTTTCATTGCAAAAAGCCACAAGTCATAATTTCCTGTGATTCTTCATCAAACCTTTCAAAAAACATATATATATACACACAGTGGTATTAGTTACTGATCATCACTCTCATGATCTACTTCAGATTCTTTTTTCTTTTGTGCTAGTTTACCATGAGTTCATTCAGATTTCATTTTTTTTTGTGTTTCAGACCATTTTCTCTGGAAAAACTTACACACTGAATGAGCTCCATATCTAGGAGCAACACAGTCCTATCTGTCACAAAAGGCCAGGATAAAGAATTGTGAAGTATCATATGTTACAATTTATAAGTTGGGAAAATTTTCAGGCAGGTGAAGAAGACCTAAGTTTCTACTAATGATTTGCCTTTCTCATCTCCCATTTTACTGAATGGAGAGCTCATCAGTACAGTCCATGGATCCTACAGAGCAGTTCAGCTAATGAAATCTGGATGACTCTCATAAAGCAATGATAACCAGCTCTCTAGACTCCCTTGACTGTATTTGCTAGGAAGGGCATCTCATGCTCATTTTTTGTCTAGCCTCCACCTGCTGCTTCAAAAGGATATAGATCTCTCTTAACTTCCATGCCATACCCATAAACCCTGTGCAGGTGTCTCACAACCCCTGAGCCCAAACAGCAGTAGAGACCCATGTTAGGTAACTGAAACCCACCTGAGAACTCCAGTAACTATACTGGACCTTATACACCAAGTTACATCTTGACAGCAACATTGCAAAAACCTAAATTAATCTGAAGCTGAATCTGATTTGTTCTGGAGGGTCCTATGGTAGACTTTCACAAGCATCGTTCTTGGGCTAAAAAGAGTTTCAGCATATCTTTTAATCCTTCTTTCCATTTATGATTCTATCTTCACATTGAGAGTAAGCTTGGCTTAACCTCAATTGCAATGATACAGAAAAATAGGAAGACTAGCAATTGTGACTCCACATAAAAGGCAATATGCCTGAAAGGGAAATGGATCCTTAAATAAAGGAAATTCATTTAATAATTTAATTAGCCAGTGTGAATACTGGGGGCCCAATCTTTTTCCTAGCATAAATAACTTTAATGGAGCTGCCCACAAGATGAATGAAATTTATCTGATATCCTAACTTCAGGCTGTCTGGAGAATTGCTCTGTAAGATAGAATAAATCTTTCTAGAGGTGTATCTCACATAAGTTACAAAGTAATTTGTAGATGTTTAGATCTCTTGTTGCTGTAGCTTGAACTTTGAGCCTTTTTTTTTCTTCCTTCTTCTAGGAACTATTTGTAGTACTTATCTGGATTGTCACCAAAAAAAAATAATCCTTTAATGAAATTTTCAGCTTTTTTTTTTCTCTCAGATTAAATGAAGTTACTTTTAGAATTAAAATATTTCCTCAAATATAAAGTTTTGCAAGAATATAATAATGATTATTTGGTCACAAGTTTTCTATTTTCATTTGATATAGAAGACGAAAAGATTTTCCTTTTGTACTGGAAGAGAATATACCAGATTTAAACAATGACTCAACTTTCAAGAAAGTGTCATTAAACAGACTAATATAAGAAATATGCATTCATGTCATTAAAGCTCTGTTACAGTAAAGCCCTTATTTAAACAAGTATATCTTCAGAATAAGCAAAGCTGTCAGTATCATTTTGGCAGATGCTCTGGAAGAATATTCGGCTTCTGTTCTATTTCTTTATAAAAACTACAGTTTATGGGATCCAAATTCACTACTGGCTAAATTACTTTTACAGACCACAGCTGGAGTAACTCAGCTGTATGCCCAGGATGGCTGGAGGGTCAAGAAGGGAAGAGCGCTTCCTAAGGCTGAGGAATGATAATAGAACCTCTATATATCTCCATTTTACTCCTGAGGCCAAATAAGCTTCTGAGAACAGGGTATCCCGGGGTCAAATAGGTCTAACTTAATTCTTAAGAAGGTCCCCACAACAGGTGAGCTCCTTCTCCTATAATCCTATTCTTCTAGGTGTTAAAAACCCAGCTGCATCTGGTCTTCATAGTTCCCTCTACATTCAGGTGGTCATTCATCATCCTATGCGCTACCGCCAACGTTCCAGAGGCAAGAAGGAAACAGAAGTGGTCAAACAGCAGCAAGCCTTAAGCTGTGATAGATCTGAGGAGAAGAGGGAGGTGAGAAAGGAAGGATGTTGCCCTTCTGGCTTAGTTTTTTAATGTGATTCCAGCATCCCTGCTGCTTTACAACAGGCGTATCCTGCTATATAATGCAAGTTGCCTTGTCCACCATATTACAACCATATGAAATATCTGTGTAAATCAGACAGTCATGCTTAAATCTTTGCCTAAAATACAGTCTCTTAAAAAGTGAGTAATAACCAAGTAGACACAAAAAGAAATGTGTCTTAATTATTTCAGTTCATCTATAACCACTCTGGATTTCTCTATGAAAGCCAGCTGCAGAGGCAATCATTTGGAAACTGCACTGTTCAATAACCTCTGCATATCTCTTCCCATTAAGATATGAAAGCCTGAGCTATCTACTTACGTCAGAGCCTAGGAGTCAATGCAACTTTAAACTGATGCTTAATATTCACGAATTCTTGTATTAGCATGCAAGAACATAAGCTGTTGGGGTTTTTTTCCCCTTCTTTTTATTTATTATTTGAGATTTCTTCTGAGTGCAAACAGTCTCTTCGCACAGGATGTAAATTATTATTACAATGAAAGCAGCCAGAAGGACAGAAGCTTGGAAATGATTTCTCCTCTGAGCAGTAGGAGATTGTTCGGGTCCTGCTGTTTTGAAAACCTTCTTCCCCCCACGCAGGCTACCCTGTGAAGAGAAAGCCGTTTGAATATTTTGGCAATCAGAGAAGGCCCCAACATAAATTATGGATACAGAAACTCAGAAGACATTCTAACAAATAGAATACTATGGAATCAATTTTTCAGCCACCATATGGTGTCAACAGAATGCCACTTTGTTTCTTTTGGGTAACAGCTCATCATTAAAAAAATAAACAGGCTGGATTTTTTTGGTGAGCAGAGAATACACAGACATTATGTTGAAAAAATATCAAGTGATAAACTGGCCTATTGCTTTACCATCTTCTTACATTACTGCATGTACATAGGTATTTAGTTGTTTCTATATTCAAGTAAGACCAGGAAACAGACTGTCACTGAGCTCAGATGCTTTAATTTTCCCATATTTTTTCAAATGTGAGAAAAATTATTCAAACTCTTTTATAACATTAGACTTGTTGCATGCAACTCACAAGTATTTTTTTAAGCTAGGTCTTGTTTCTCTTTAGCCATGCTTTCCA
Organism: Nycticryphes semicollaris; assembly: GCA_013400055.1. Lineage (NCBI taxonomy): Eukaryota > Metazoa > Chordata > Aves > Charadriiformes > Rostratulidae > Nycticryphes > Nycticryphes semicollaris. Next base: position 442,111 of record VXBJ01000661.1, read on the forward strand.
TGCATTTCCCTTGTACCCTGGAATATCGTAATGAAAGCTGAGACCATTTGGAGGCTTTGGTGTTGATTTACACAAAGCCAGTGTGGACTGAAGAGTATAATTACTTCCCAACTCAGAGGTCTTGTTTGCATTGGCAGGGTTTCATTCATAATATCATCTGATATAAGCCCAATTATTTCCTCCCATTAAGAGGAAAACTTGGAAAATAGATCAGTTTTCACTGTAGTTCCATAGACATTTTATGCAACTTTCATAATTTTCCATTCTAATTTAAACATAAATTAAAATAGGTCAGTTTGTACAGTGTATGTTTTTTCTGGCTGTAAGTTAATGCAACTGTTCTTAAAGGACTACCCCAAAAAAACTCCAGAAATCCTCTCATTCTCAGGTTTTCTGTACTCTCGTCTTCTTTCACAGGCTATCCTGCAGTCAGGTGGTGAATTGAGTCTTTGAGTTTGATTTACAGATTCATGATGACAATTAGCTCTAACAGACAGCAAGGTCACAAACAGAGCAATATGGATTTGTTGCAGCTTCCCTTTTTTGAATTAAATAAGTCAACGGTCTGGACAGGTACTAGTGTATTAGGACTGGAGTGCGAAGTTATTCTTGTTACACTTTATTTTTGTCTTTCGTATCCCAAAGTAAATGTAGTTTGAGATCTCTTGCTCTTTTGAGACTTTACTTTTTCCTTCAATACTTCACATTTTATATTAAAAAAAAATAAATCATGCAGAGAGATGAAATAAGTCATAGCTGTACCCGCAAGCTGTCAAACCAATGACCCCAAGTCCATTTACAGTCATAGCATTTTCAGTGTGTGTGGAAAAAGATTAATTTGTCAATAAGCCTATGTGTTGTCTTCCTCCCTCGTGGAGAAAAGCAAGGTAAATAATGCTCTCTTCCTTTTGTAGGTGAGAAGAACAAATCATAACATATGTATAGTAACTTCTCTCCTGTATCAGGTTAGTTTAACCTATGTGGAAGTTCATACAATAATAAAACAACATTAGAACCCATCTTTGTAGCTAAAGATCCCACTCCTTAAAACAGCAAAACTCAAAAATAAAGTCTATGAAATAAAAGAAATCAGAATAAAATCAAGTTTTTTCCAATATTTTAACCAAGTTAATCCAATAATTTATGGACTAGGAATGGAATAAACCTACTAAACCATTCTCTCAAGGAATACTTCTCCCAAGGAATATTTTTTTCTGCAATACTTTGTCCAATGCATTTTCCAATCCATTTGTGAAAAGCTATTATGATATGCAATTTCCTGTAGCAGATCTATTATTAGCACAGGACATATCACAGCCAGGAAAATCTTATGACTTCTCTTTTGCTCAATGGGATACTTTTCCCAAAAACGACCTTCAGCAAATGTCTATTGCTAGAGTAGATACTCAAACCTGCTGTCTATAAGCACAAGTCTTTTTCTTCACTGGTATTCTATGTCTGAAATGCATACAATCCTGCTCGGGTTTTCTGGTTGATGTTGACTTTCTTTTATTAGTATCTGATTGGATAAGTATCAATGAGAAACAACACCAACACTATGAGATATTTTGCAAAACATGATTTGTCATCATATCTTTGGCTGCAGAGGGTGGCAGCAAGAAGTAATGGAGCCTTGACAGTTTTGTTTGGATTTTACGCTCAGATATAGAAAGTACAGCAAGACTTTCCCTCTAGGAAATTCTCCGATATTCACCAGGAATAGATTTACAGTGGGGAAAGCCTAGAAAAGAGTGTTGCAATGTGTGTATATAAATATGCATCAGTTAGGGAATTACAAATCACAACAATAGGAGTGCTTAGAAGACTGCTAAATCAGTCCAGTTTAAATCAAAGCTTTGTTGAATTAGCCCATTCATTAACAGTGCACATGTTAATGGTTAGTTCTTACATATTAATCATTAACACCATATAAAACCATTTGTCTTTAGTACCTATAACCTAAATTAGAGATGAGCACACAACACCACAGCCACATATTTAGCATTAATGGCTATGCCAACTGACAGTCTTGGGGTCTGATATCAGACTTCAGAGCTCATTGATAAGGGAGGTCACAACTGAGTCAGATTTATCTGTCTCCTGACACCCTTGCTATTGCCCCTCCCCGCAGAGGAGCAGTCTCATGCGCCTTATCTGCTCCTGTCACTGCTTCTCTTGTTTTTAGGTTTTGCCAATCATCTTTCCTGTATTCAACAAGATGTTCTGTTTTGCAATTACTTGAGGTTTCCTTGTCCTTTTTCTAGCAAATGATCATCATTTGGATGTCTCCTATCAGCAGCTACATTCATCTTCCCTTGCCCCTTTGGTGGGCACATAGTTTAAATAGTTACGTCAAAAATGTGTATGTCATGTCTGTCTATGTCATCACAGTGCTCAAAAAATACTTAACTACCTGTTTTGGACACATTATTTTAGTATGCTTGTGTTCAGGTTCAAAGCAAACTTATATTGATTATATGCTGATCAGACAACTCTTTTGGCTACAAATATTTGGCCCCAAGAAAGATGGGAAGACGAATTAATCTCATAATCTCACCTAAGATTACCTATTTGGGATGACCAGAAGGGATATAATCAAAGGCCTGCATTCATCTCACCCAAATTTACTTGTTCATTGAAAGGCTTGAGATGGGATCCTAACTCCCTAAATCCTGTTCAATAGTGCTAAATGCAATCTGGAACCAGTTACTCTCCAGCAAAAAAAGCCATCATGGCTGTAGGCTTCCTACAAAGACAGTGTAGAAAGCAAAGTTACATGAGGTGAGCTCAGATCTAGGGTCTTAATCATGTTCTACTAATTTATTTTTTTTTATATATATATAGAGTTGAGCAAAGTTTGAAGCAGAAGCAATTATTTCTTAAGTAATAATAACTGTATTACAAAGCTTCAAAGAGCTCAAGGCATGTTTTTAGCAGATGTACAATGCTATAAATATTGCTTTTAGTTTACCGTTTCATATCTAATAAAAATCCCTGTGTCTTATCTGGCAATTTATGATGTGAAAGGAGAAAGAAAGGGGTCTTTATGTGGCTACTACACTCTTTAAAGTAATTTTATGGTGCTCTCAGAAAGTTATCCATTCTGCCAACAGAGAAATGAATCGTGAATAATGGGTAAGCACCTTTGTGCTGTTTACAGGGCTTCAGACTTTAAAGTTAACATCCTGGTAAGCCAGTATATCAATTTAATTAGGTGCTTTGAGTAATTTACCCAAGTAAGTTGTTTGGTGATAAGTCTTTAGTCCTCAATCTTCTTCTGATTAGAAGGATGATTAATTTTCAGTTGCTTAAAAAGCCTTCAGCGACAAAGTATCCAGCCACAGTTTTTGCTGATGTTCTCTTTTCCATTTTTATTCTGAGCATGGGAAGTAGGTGGAGATGAGCTGCCTGACATTTTGTTTTTTGGAATATATTCAGTACTCCATAATTGCAAAATTTCCTCATGTCATGCTTCAAGGCTGGGTAGTTTTATGTTATTCCCAGTTGTGATGATATGCCAGTTGGTACAGCTCAGTGCATTTTGGAGCACTGTAAAATTGGAGTTCATGGAACAACTGGCTGTGATTTCAGTCCTTCCTTCCTCAGAGCCTGTTGCTTTCTCCTTGGTGTTCTGAAGTTAAATCTTTATGTGAAATTGTACTTCTGCCTTTTGTAACACTCCACACACACCATCACATAATCTCTCCATTAAAAATTGTGGACTTAAAGCCCCTGTTCCTTCTTGCTCTCCCTGGAGGAATCAACACCTGCTACTTTTCTGCCCTCTTCCCACTTGGTTTCTTATTGTTGGAATTACAGCAGTGGTTTCCTGAACAATCCAGGAAAGCTGACAGAAAAGCAAAGATCAAGCCCTCTGGCTTGTGGGGACCAAGTTTTTTTTTCCCTTAGAGAGTTTTTGGAGGGTGTGAGCAAGAGAATTACCTCTGATATGAAGGGAAAATCTACCTTCAGATGACCAAGGCTATCTATCCTGGTTTGAAACCTCTCTGTGACCACAGTGTGCTCCAGGCATTCTCACTGTCCCAGTGATGTATTTGCACACCCAGGCACCCATGCCACACATCACAACTGTTGGTTTGTTCTGTGTGTAGCACTTTGCAGTACAACATGGAAGATGGCTGTTCTGTGGGATCTGAGGTGCTCTTACTGTGCAGGCTGCTCAGGATGCAGGGAGGAGAGGGGATACCTCACCCATCTTCTTCACTGTCAGTCAGAAAGCAATATCCAAGGGTTCTTTGCATTTTAAAAATATCAGGAAGAAGAATACAACTAAAGCCCGACTGTCACACTCCTGTCACTTTTCTCAGGGCAGGAAAAGTCTCTCGGAAGATCCTCATTTGAGTTATACTCAGGAAGAATAATTTTAAGTCATAAATGTTTATAATACATTTTTATACACTGACTAGACTGGCTCTTATTTCATGCACTACATTTTAGCTGAACCGGATTAATTTAACCCGTGTTTGTGGCTGGTCATATTTTAGACTGCCTTCAGGATGCTACTTTACCAGATTTAAGTCAGTGGTGAATCATAAGCAAGCTTTGGTCTGGCATTATTTATCTTGCCCCCAGGTTAGTGGCACAGCTTAGAAATGTGTCTTAAAGAAAGTTACCTAAAATACTAGTTTGAACATTTTTAATTTACCTTCTTTGTATAATAATGCTCTAGGATCAAAGCAGTAATGACACAGAGTAGAAATACCTCTGCCATGCTGCACATTTTCTGCACATGTGTAACAGTGCAATCTCTGTGAATCTGCCTGGGGTTTTGTACTTTATTATTTATTTGGAGGAATTTAGCCCTATTGCTTCCAATGTGTCCTCTCCTCTTCTACCTTTTTAGTTCATTCTCCCTGTTCCCTTATGTCCCACAAGTTTCTTGTGGCCTTCTTTCCCTCTTCCTCCTTTTTCCTTATCTATTCTTTCTTTTCCTCCTTTGTTAAGCCTTGTCTTTCTGTTCTCTTGTTACTTTCTCTTCTGCAGATTTTGGCCAGTATTGCAGTTGATATAAAGTTGGTGTTTCCAGAATGAAAAACTGTCAAGCAGAACACCTCTTCCCTCAGTTGTACTTCCATTAGCTATGGAAAGAGGAGAGGGAATTAATTAGGCCACAAAATCTGAAGGCTATTTCAGAATAGTCTATATTTTTCCTTCTCTAATCCAGAAGATACTGCTGCTGTTGGCAAGAGACAACTGTGATTTTAGAATACGGTGAGTGTGATGATGACATAACATCTTTCCTAAGCTTTGCCAAACAATCCCTCATTACATTTTCCTCTCATTTACTGTGTTTATCGTGGCATGCAGAGCATGGCAGAGGATTTGCCTGATTTAACGTCAGCAAATCCATCGGGATCAAATACTGCTATCCAGTGTTTTGTTAGTTTCAAGTAGGTCATGGTGAGTTAAACTACCTGAGCAGTCTCTTCTATCGCCTTGTTTTAGACTGTTCCCTGTAAAGGAAATCATATATAGAATAGGTTTTGTTTAGCAAAATGTTTCAGAAATATCCCGTTTTTTGTTATTCAGCTGAGTGCATACTCACAAGGATATGTAAATAACTGACTTTGCATTAATCCAATACTTTATTCAATAAAGAAAGAAAAAATAAAAAACTATATGCATAATGCATAATCCTTATGCATTAAGATATACCACGGTCACAGAATCATGGAAGCACAAGATAATTCAGCTTGGAAGAGACCTCAACAAGATCAACTATAAGGTCAGAGCAGATTGCTCCAGGATTTACAGTGAAAATCCAAAAGGATGAAGACCACCAACTTGCTCCACTGCAAGAAAATCTTGTCAAAAAATAAAATGCAGAAAAAATAAAAAAATTTTCCTTATATCAGATCTGAACTTTTGTTGTTTCAGCTTACGTTCATTGTCTCCCTGTCTCATATCATGCTCTACAGTGAAGACTGGTCAATCTTTCACCTTTCCATAGATCTGACTCCCAGCTCCAGCTTGGATAGGTGCAAAGAGTTATTCCTTCTCAAATTCCCAGTTCTGTTTAATATCTTTAATATATTTATTAATTATCTGGATGAAGGGATTGGGTGCATCCTCAGTAAGTTTGCAGCTGGAACCAAGTTAAGTGGAAGTGTTGACCTGCTTAAGAGTAGGATGTCCCTGCAGAGTGGTCTGGAGAGGCTGGACCAATGGACCAAGGCCAACAGTACAAGGTTCAACAAGGCCAAGTGCCAGGTCCTGTATTTGGGTCACGTGCTTAGGAAGAGTGACTGGGAAGTTCCCCTGGAGGAAAAGGAGTGTTGATTGACAGTCAGCTGAATAAGAGCCAGCAGTGTGCCCAGGTGGACAAGAAGGCCAACAGTATCCTGGCCTGTATCTGGAACAGTGTGGTGAATAGGACTAGGGAAGTGATCATCCCCCTGTCCTCGGAACTGGTGAGGCCTCATCTTGACTACCGTTTTCAGTTTTGGGCCCTTCACTACAAGACAGATGTTAAGGTGCTGGAGCAGGTCCAGAGAAGGCCAACGAAGCTGGTGAGGGCGCTGGAAAGTTATTTTTCTGAGGAATGGCTGATGGAGCTGGGGTTGTTCACCCTGGAGGAAAGGAGGCTGAAGGAAGACCTTGTCTTTCTCTACAACTACCTGAAAGGAAGTTGTAGTGAAGTGGGGATCAGTCTCTTCTCCCAAATAACAAGTGATAGCGTGAGAGGAAATGGTCTCAAGTAGCGCCAGGGAAGTGTATGTTAGATATAGGGAAAAAAATTTTCACCAAAAGAGTTGTCAAGCATTGGAACAGGTTGTCCAAAGAAGTGGTGGAGTCACCATCCCTGGAGATTTTAAAAGACATGTAGATGTGGTGCTGAGGGACATGGTTTGGTGGTAGACTTGACAGTGCTATGTTAATGGTTGGACTAAAACTAAACAGTTCTGTGATTCTAAATGCAGTTCTGCATTTTTCTTTGGATCTTCTTCTGTCGTGGATATGACTAGTTCTTCTTACTCTCTTAAACAGAACCATAATGTCTTCTGATGACTATGCTTACCTTGTTGTTACCCAGTTTTCATCTGCTACTAGATTGTGCAAGACAATCATGACTGATTACTCGAGTTCTTTGTGGTTCTCTCTCTGGGACATTGCACAAACAAATCTGAATATTTCTCATGTGCACTCCTTTTTAGTGAGTAAATTTTCTTTTTCTCATTTCTTCCTTAGTACCATGGTCATTAATCTTTTTGTGGTTTTCAGACTTTATTTTAAAATGTGCTGTTTTCTTCTCTTTCATGACCAGTCAAATCTCATTTCAAAAATCTCTCATAGGGAAGGGAGGAAAAGTCATGTGACAACATTTCTGACATTAACATTTAAAAAAAAATATTACTTTAAAGCTCACTTTTCCCTCCACCAGTTGTCCTAGTTCATTTCCAAAGTCAGCTAAGTTATATGGGAAAACGTATCTCTGTTCCTTCAAATCTTTCTGTCAGCCTTGTCCTCCTCAAAATAGCACAGGAAAAGAACTGCTACAAAGTTTGTTTGGTTTTTTTTTTTTTTTTTCAAATCGCATATTCATAACTTTGGAAAACTTAAGCACTGGAAATCCTTTTTCACTTCTAATATTGCTATTTGGGGCAGCTTTCCTGCCGTTACCACTTCACAGTTAAATGAAAAGATTATTTTTATATCTCACCAGTGTGACTGATAGAGAAATGTTTCTGCACTCTTAGTGTCATGCTTTAGAAAAAAATTTATTTTGTTCTGTCTGAAGGAAACAATTAAGGTGTGATTCAGTGTCAGTTTTGAATTTATGTACTTGTGATCCTTTCAAGATACACCTCATCACAGTCCTTTCCTCTTCTGAACATCTCTGGGAGAATTTAAACTTTCTCCACTGACATTTAAAAAGAACAGCTTCTAGTTCTGTGGAAGTTGTCCCAGCATACAAACCAATAGGTCACTGTCCTAGGAAACAGCAGATGAGGATTTGAACAAATCTTAAACTGCAGTGGGCCTACGACCACATTTCCTGTGCCTCTGTGACAGTTTACCTTACAGTCTACAAAGTGAGATTAGTGCTATGATCCTGGTGTCAACCTGTTACTTTGGTGTCAGGAGGCAGAGGAGAAGGGGAAAACACAAGATGAAAATATTTTTGCTCTGTAAAGAGTACTCTTTAAAAACAAAACAAAACAAAACAAAACAGATAAAAACCTAAGGCCATATCCCATTCTATAAAGGGTTCCCTGAAGATTTTTCCTGCTTGTGGTAAATTACATTATTGTGTGTTGAACCATAAAGGAGCAAAGGGGTGAAGACCAGTGATTGCTGCTCATTGTTTTGTCTCACTTTTTCTTGTACCACCAGCAAGAGTCAGAAGACAGGCCCTAAGATTCAAGAGAATAGCTAAATTATTGTATTGCCTGTAGAGTTTGTTTGCTGCACCAAGTGATTTGTAGAATCAATGCTAATAAATAAAGCTCTGCTCCTTGATTACTCTAACATATGTGAGAGTTCACTCTTAATTTAAAAGGAAATAAAGACGTGGTCATAGACAAAAAGGTCAGTCCACCAATTTTATTTAAAATTGTGCAACAAGGCTTTGCAACTAGGAGAACTGCTGCAAGACAGTACCAGACAATTACTTTGCCAAACAAAACAGAGGCAAGGAAGGAAGCCAATTTGTTTACAAAGTGAGGGATGTGACCATCCTGTAATAAAGTCCTTTTCCAGCTCTAGCTTAAAGTGATAAAGCTTTGAAACTGTGATAGAGCTTAGAAACATTTATAGCAGAAAAAGAACAAATTAAATCCAAGTAATTTGTATTGAAATATTACTATATTATGTTAAAATATAAGTACCTAACTTCCTTGCCCTGTAATATAAAAGAGTCTAAAGGAAATAAAGACATAGGGAAATAAAGATATTCCAATTAAAAAAAAAAAAAAAAAACAAAAAAAAAACACAAACCAAACAAAAACCCCACAGACAAAAATCCAAACAAAACAAAACCCAAAACCAACTTGAACTCCCATAGTGGATCGCCAAAATGTTTCCACAGATGTTTACATTAGTAATTGTAGGAAGAGAGAAAAACAAATACAAAACCAAAATTCCCCATTATGGGGGTTGTTTGCTGTTGACCAGGTCATGTTTATCCTTTTCTTTGAAAAAGCTATGTGACTCAGGATTATATACCAAGATATTAGCCATTGTCATACTATAGGTCAGGGATCACCAATACTGACAAACTATTTTTTGCAATCTCCAGCTCATTTGTACCTCACTTTGATAATGTAAAACAATTCCTAGGCACAGTGCCTGGAGCTGGCACAAGTCAACTGATTGCCTGATTCCAATAGAGGCACGGATGTGGCCACCCTGGTTTAAATCTTAAAACAACTAACTGGCATGAATAAGATCTCACAGAGTACTGGGCCTGGCTGGGATGGTGTTAATTTTCTTCCATGTGGTGATGTGCTGGAGGTTTGTGACTAAAGCAGTGTTGATAACACACAACTGTTTTGGCTGTTGCTGAGCAGTACTTGCATAGTGTCAACGCTTTCTCTTTTCTAACTCTGTCCCCTCAGCAAGTAGGCTGGGGATGTAAAAGAAGCTGAGAGGAGCCACAACCAGGACAGCTGTCCAAGCTCTCTAAGGGGATAATGCCATGCTTATCAATAAAATCATAGGGGAGAGGTTTTAGGGAGGAAGGTAGACATTGTTCAGAAACTGGTGAGCATCATTCTATTTGTGAGAGGTAGTGAGTCATTGACTTGGCATCATTTGTTTTGTTCTTTTGTTCTTTTTTTCCCCCCTTTCCTCTTTCTCCTTCCTTCACTTATTAAACTGTTTCTATCTTGATGCATGAGGGGTTTTTTGGCTTTTGCTGTTCCTGTTGTTTCCCATGTCCCCCTTTAGGAGGCAGACAGGGAGCAGCGGCTGTGCGGTATGTAGCTGCTGACTGGCACTAGCCCACAACAGAAGACCAGAGAGCAGGCTCTAGTACAGCTAGTTTGCTAGGGAATATAGCCTGAGTCATCTTGTTATTCACTAGTATATAAATCTATTTTTAATCCTTGGTCATCTACTGCTGATAAGTTTTGGTTTAGAAGAGTGGTTCTGCTGTTCGTTGCTGAGTTATTAATGCAGAAACATTTTCAGAAAAAGCATAGGATCAATAGAATCAATTATTCTAATTAACTGGAAAAGAAAAGGATGAAAAGCAATCTCACAGTGCAGCAAGGCATATTTTAGGTGCATATTGGGAAATTTTTTAGCTCAGGTTGAAGTTTACTGTCAATAACAATAAGGAAATCTGTCCGAATATCAACATTGTTTCAGACTTCTAAGGATGCATTTTAACGGTAAAATTTTATGCAGAAAATGTCCTATTAGCACTTCCTAGTTGGTACTACACAACCACAACTCTGCTGAAATTTTCTCTAGCCTAGGACAAGGTTTTTTCTCCTAAGACAGATTGTGGTATTGCTGTTTGCCAGTTCTCTTGCATGACCTTGGACACATCAGATATCCATTCATAAAATCCCTACTTTAAGAATATTTTAATAGCATTTTGAGCAAAGATTGTGAAGTGCAGAGATATTATGATGATGGAAGCTGTATGCTTTCTAAAGTGATTGTTTTTCTATTTGACTTTGACATTTTTTTCCCTGAACTATCCTGAATTCATTTCTAAGGCATTGCTTTGTTGAAGTTTTTGCTTGCACAGGCTCTAGATGACTGAGTAGGCTCTGTGAGTGATGAGGGACTGTTCAGAAATTAGTTCTGAGCCATGTCATTATGCTGAATATCATCCAAACTCAAGGCTATAACTGACTCACTAGATTTGTGGAACATTTTTTTGCCACGGTACAATGCAGCATTTACATTCAAGCCACAGCTCTTGCTGTCACTCTGCTTTAACCACATTGTATCATGTTATGTTATTTTGAGAAAATGTGGTATGATTGTTCAGATATTCAAGGTCTTAATAAGTAACTGATTCAGTATTAACCATTAAAATGTGTATTGTATAATGGAGGGACATGACATTAGTGAATTGTTTCCTTTTAAATCATTAACTGTCCATTAGTGAGACAGTTTAATTAAAGCTTTAAAAGGATAAGCTGTTGCTAAGAACCAGTAAAGAATGACAGTCATATGGAGGTGGATCTGAAGCAAAATATTTGCAAGACATATGAGGTCCAGAAAATATGCCCATCTGATCCTTTACTTTCTCAAATTTTTTCTTCCAAGAAGGGACTATCAATCCTCCAGCTGCCTGCTGTCACCTGGTGCTGAAGTATTTAGCACACAGAGGATCAGCATCTGTCCAACTAGAAGAAAGTAAATTCTTTAGTCAGCCTCTTCTAGGCCCTGGTGGGACCCGTCTGGAGCTCCCAGTTCAGTTCTCAGCTCCCCAGTACAAGGGAAACATGGACATACTGGACCAAGTCCAGCAAAGGACCACAAAAGATAAGTAAGGGCTTGGAGCATCTGAAATAAAAGGGGAGGCTGAGAGAACCATGATTGTTTAGCCTGGAAAAGAAAAAAGAAGTCTTTATCAATGTCTATAAATGCCTGATTGCCTGATGGGAGAGTAAAGAAGATGGAGATAGACCCATTGGTGCCCATTGAAAGGACAAGAGGCAATGAGCACAAACCGAAACACAAGGACTTCTGTTTGAACATGAGAAAAATATTTATTTATTTTTTTTATTGTGAGAGTGGTCAAATACTGGCACAGGTTGCTCAGAGAGGTTGTGGACTCTCTATCCTTTACAATATTCAAATGTGACTGGACAACCTTCTGGGCAGTTGTCCCTGCTCTGAGTAGAGGTGTTGGACTAGGTAACCTCCGGAGGTGCCCTCCAGCCAATTTTTTTTCTGTAATTCTTTGATTATTAATGTAAAATCCTTTCTCAATATCTTTGTAGCAACTTCCAAGCTGCACAGCAGAAGTGCCTTTCCTTCTCTCCTGTGTATATCTATTTAATCACTACTTAGAACATTAATAAAACCACCTAAGAACAAGCCTATCTAGCTGCTGAAAGAGCTGTGAGCTACGAATTCAATTCCTACTCCTTAAAAGAATTTCTGGTCAAATACTGAAAAAATTGAGTACTTTGTTTTCACAGTATAATGTGGATATGCACAGTGCCTGAAATGGAATGTCCATTCTGGTGAGGAGAAAGTAATACTTTTATACTTTCTTTCTCTGCCACAGAAGGCATCATTTTATGTCAATTGTGCTGGTGGCTTTTGTGTTACAGATACCTGTCTAGTCTGTGCCAGAGAGACATCAACTCATTTTAATTAAATTTTCTCTAGGGAGAGTTTAGTGGAGCAGAATGTAATTACCCAGCTAGGAATTTTGTAAGAACACTGAAATTAACATCCTCTGCTCCGGTTAAAAGTGCCACCAGATGTTTAATGAAGCAAAATGGTCAGGGACCTCTGTTTTACTTTTCATCTAAAACACAGTACTTCATGCTGAGTCACAAGTACTGATTTAGTGAGGAAAGTGTTAACTAATGAACTACCAGCACCACTTAATTTAGCTTTTTGTCCCAGTACTGCATCTCATCCATGAGAGGTAAGTGTTTCAAACTTCACATTTAATGGTAGCTGAACATGAACACAGTCATGACAACCGTAAGATTTTAGGATTTTCTTGTGAGAAAACTGTGCTTACTTTTTAATCATTTTTGGTATTCCAAGGAAGTTCTTTCACACAAGGGGGTGGTTGTCTCTCCAGTGAGAAATTATGAAAGAAAAGTAAATCTATTTCCACACTGAAAGAGGAAAGTGAGGGTTTTTTTCAGACTTCACCTGTGTATATATCTATAGTATACTTGGGGTGTAGTTTGGATTGCAAATTGATTTATCTAAGAGTTTGCAAGTATCTGCAGTTTGCAAACAATATATAAATTAAGCGAGGTACATGCAAACTAATTGTTTCTCTCAGTGACTATACAAGGTGTCCCTAGAAATCAGGGGAATCACGTTCAGCTAAGACTTCAGTCTAAAACAGACCAGAAGCTGCTGCGAAATACTAGGGAATTGTCTAGCTGCTCATGCCTTCCTTTGTGTTTTTTACTTTGAGGTTGTGAATTCAACATAAGTTTAAAAGGGCACACTTAAATTTATCAGGCCAAACATATAAGCAGAGCTGAAATTGTTGGGCTAAACTGATAACAGCATTTATTTCTTTGTAAGACTGCCTTGCCACAGCAAATCTGTGATGCCAGTTTTCGAAAGTCATGTCAGACAAGATAGTGTCATGGCTTTGGCTGGTTGGAACCACATAACTACAGAAAAAATAATCTTCTTGTCAGACTGGAACTCAAATAAAAGAAATCCTTTTAGTCTATGAATTTTGGGGAAGGGAAGAACCAATGTGATTATTGTGGTTTTGGGCTCCCTCTCGCTATCCCAAGTAAAGTATGTTTCACCTCCAGGAATAAAAAGTAAAGAAGGAAGAAACAACAATAAAGTTTATGGGAGTGGGAAAGAGGAAGGACTTGAGCATTCATTTTCATTAGTCTTTTTTTTCCAGACCTGGAAATGAAAAGAATTTAGGTTAAGGTCAAGTCAAGCCTCTCACTTACCTGGTGTGGAGCCCTTTGTCAACACTGCATATGTTGCAGTAATTGGTTCCAATTGGTTCCAGCAATTGGTTAATTGTCCGTTCTTCAGGACAATTAAGAAGTATTGTCCAGTAAGTCAGGCACTTCCCCGAGGATCAAGATTCCTGATTATTGAGGAATCCCAGACATAAGACAGGCAGAGCCTCATCTTTCTTCTCCTTTTTCCTATACAATATGCATTTGGCAGTACCTAGGCCACTGGTAATTTCACACGAGCTTAAACACATAAAGCCATAAGGGACAGATGTATTTTTTCTGTGACTTCTGATCTTTCACAAGGGATCTAAAGATCCTTTCCCCTTAGCACATTCTTTAAGTGCTTGATTGCATTACTGAAGTTAGAAATTTTCAGTGTAATTGAGGCACAGATCGTAATCAATTACTATTAATTCCTATATCAACATTAGGAAGGGCGAAAGGAATATACACTTTTCTAATAGTTCTTCTAAACTTAATTAGTTCTACCTGTACAGGCAAATATTGAAGCTTTAATGAAATTTCTGACAGATTCCTCCAAGCTGCTAGGCAATTTAGAAGAAGTGAGAGAAGGAAGAGAGAGAGACATGGAAATAAGAGATACCGTTTTTGAGCAATAGACTTACAAAACATGTCTGGCAAAGAGATTATCAATAAACAGAAGGTATTTTAATACTTACAAAACATTCAAAAGATGCAGTTTATATTGCTGATAAGTAGCAATACTCCATCTCTTTCTTCCCTCTCCATCTAACTTCTCTGTATATCATCAATAGCTGAACTCTTCAGTCCTTTATATTCAAATGAATGTTTCCTACCAAAATATTCATTCAAATGGGAATGGTAGTGATTTTCAGATTCTCACAGGCAGAGTGGAAACAGAAAGATAAATGACTTTCTCACATTACTTCAGTGTTATTGTTATCATATATTGTGTGATGTTCCCTCATTATCTGTCAGTACACAAATCCAAGCAATGCATAATTTCTGAACCAAAAGTAAAATAGCAAAACATTTCTCAAGATGTTTTCAGCATTTTTAGATTTAGATGAAGAGAAAAATGTGCCTAACCCTGGCTGATGATAGACATTAAAATTCTGAACATGTACATAAGCTTGAGGTACCTGAGCAGAAAAGCAGCCAAATTCTCTATTGATATCTCGTCCTTTTGTTCCACTCAGGCCATGTAAAAGGGAGAGATTCTGAATTTAAGCAGCCACAGAGGGATGCCATTGATGATAGAGAGACAGGGCGGTGGTCTCTGCACTAACAATACATCACTCCACACTGACAAATGTTATGTTGTGGGAGGAAGGAGACCAGAGCAACACAGAGTTTCCCTGAACCTATATCCTGCTCTCATAGCCTAGACCACCTTGGCACATACCCTTAGGTTTCGTAAACCAGCTCTCAAAGTGAGAGAACTCATGTGCCACAGAAAGAAAGCTATCCCAATACAATTCCTAAGCTGAAGTTTTCTCTTCCTTTCAGTGTAGAAAATGTAGAATCATGCATGTGAGAAGGTGTGGGTGAAAAAGAACCAGAATAATGTAAGGTTAGGAGGGGATTTCTGAAATAGATATTTTTCATTGCTTATATTGTAAGCAAATGAAATCACATATATGGAACCTGAGAAAATATATATATCTAACAGAGGCAATTTATGCATCCCAGTTTATGTGGCTGATGAAGCAGAGGCAGGTGTTTCATCTTCCAGATTTTTCAGGAAGATATACATAGTTAGATCTTTGGTAGTTGATAGAGATACAGTTCATTTAATTTAGATTTGTACTTACATTTCAAGCCTCTAGTGAGTCACTATTCCTAAAATCTACATAATTTAGAAAGTCAGAGAAGAAAGTAAATGCATTTGAGGAGAACCCTCTTTACCTAAATTTGATTTTAAACAAAAAATTTATACATCAAACCTACAAATATCCTTCCTGCAGATTTCCATCTTTTGTTGCTGTTAAACATGTCTGGTTTTGTGGGTATGTGTCCTTGTGCATTCCCACCCTAAACAAAAAATCCTCGATTTGAGAATAAGTTTAAATTTTCATGCTATTTCACACTATTTGATATTTTTTTTTCCCCAACACTTCAGTCATGGAGACTGAGTGGGAGAATACAGGTCTTGGATAAGCTTGCATGAAGCTGAGTGCTTGCAAAATGGAAAGCTCTACTTCCACCCACTTATGTGCCCAAAGAAATCAGCAATTCAGATATAGTGATCAACATATGCGCATCTCTAAAGTTCTTTATAAAAGACTGATTCCAAAAGGCACAATTCTCTCCCTTTTACTCCAGACAAGGCAGATGAGAATGTAGAGAGCGATATTTACTGGGCGTTTACCACATAAGTGAGTTAGACACTATACTGAAAGAAAAGAGGTTTTTTGTCTCCAGTAGATGCAGTCTCTGGAGCTAGGTTAGATTACAAACATGTCTCCTTCAGTTCTTCCATAGCCACATCAAGGAGACAAACAGTGACATAACAGAGCACCTCCCTACTAAATGATGTAGAAGTAGCATGTGTGTAGGGATTCGGATATCACAGAAGAATGTTGCTTGCTCTTATATAGATCAGTATCTCCTAAACTCACTCCTAAATGATTTCTTGTATTTATCATCTATCTTCACCCTTGTCTCTAGTATATGTTGGGTTGACTGAGGGTGACATGCTTACAATGAAACACTTTCTATTTGCCTTCAAAAAGACCTGCAAAAATGTTAAATGCTAGACACACCCTTTTTCAGATTTTTTTTGGGGTACTGTTAGCAGTGTCGTTCTTCTTTCTTCCTACTGAAATACATAAATACCAGAAAGAATTATCTTTATTTTCATGATTTTTCTATCTGTCTTGGAAGTATGTAACGCAGTAGGTCTCTGCTGCTGAAGAAACTGCCAGTGTAGTTGTTCTAAAGCAGAGAAATGGGGAAGATCAAACTAATTAGACTAGAAATTCAGTTCAGATGAATAACCTTAACCTAAGATCATCCTTCAAATCTGGTGCACTGGTAAGGTCTAAGTTAGGAACCTCATTACCTGAATTCCTTCAGTAGAAGTTAACAGATAAGTACTTCTGGAAAGCCATTTCACACACCTAAGATGTGAATTGCCTTTATAAGTGCCCCCTGTAAAGAGAGCCTAAGGGATTAGCTTTTTCAGGTACCTAATAATGCATGGTTGATAATGTAGCCTTCGCTATAATCCTCAGGTATCCAGCTGTGACCTTTTTTTTTTTTCCTAGTTTTTCCTTTATTTCATTTTACTGCTTTACCAGTTTCTAATCTATAAAAGAATTTTAACTTTCATCTGTATCTACTTAGGGATCTAAATAGTATAGTTTGAGAGGGACTTTGGAACTCTCAAAAAACAGATATAATGCACTTAAGACTGTAAATGTATCTCTAACTGTAAGATTGCCCTTTATCTGTTTTGTTTTCTGGTACTATTTTATTTTTCTCTGAAAAACTCCAAAAATTTTGGTAGATCAGGTCCAAAATTTTAGAGGGAAAAGTATAACCAAAAAAAGCAGGAACATTTTTTTTGTTCTTCCTGCTGAATGGCTTATAATTTTCTTTTTAAATATTAATTTCAGCAAATGTTCCAGGTCCTGTAATAATTTTGAAAGACCATTACTGTCCATGGATATCCCTTTTCAAAGCTATTGATTCTTCCAAGCTAAAAGTGATTTGAAAAAAGGCCTTCCAGGGTACTTTCAGTGCTTTCTATCAGCCACATTGCAGGAAAAAATATCAAGAACCGCCTCTCAGGGTATTTTGCAAAGTATTTTGTCAGTATCTATGCTCAGACTGCTTAAGCACTAAAACTGGAACTTACAAATCATTAATTTGGATTATAAAAAATTAAAATTTAAAAGAATCAAGATTTGGGGATTTGTCATTCTTCAGGATATAAGGAAATCCATAATAAAGTGTGATAAGAAGAAAACTCTTTGTGGGTAGGTAATTGCAGAATTTGAATTTTCAGAGTTTTCTGACCTACAATTCTGAATTCTGTCACAAGGCTGGCAGGACACAGGTCTATTGGCCCAACTTTATGTGAATTCTCTTAAGGTCTGAAATTTGCCTTTCTAACATGAGACATACTGATAGGAAACTATGCTACATAACCTCTAAACTCTGTGTCACTGAACGGGGTATTCACTGTATCAGCCAGCAAAATGGTATCCAAATTCAAATATGTCTCCCAGAGTCTCTGTTTTACAAGTAACACTTAAAGTGGTAACAGTTAATTTTTACATGTGACAGTCTTCATGGACTTTCATTTTCCCCACAATCTTATACTTCAGACTAATTCAATTTATCTTGTCCATTTTACTCAAACAACTGAAACAGATCTATGGTAAATTAATGTGCTATAGATAATTTGGAATGCAGTGCAAGAATTCAATGCACACCCGCACTACTGTATTACCTAAGGATATAAGATTTTAATTTAAAAAGTTAAAGGTCCATAAATCACATTCTATCTACACTTGTCAAGGTTTCTGACAACCTATTTTAACATCTAGAATTTCCTTCTTTATCACATAAGAGAGATTTTAGTTTAACTCCATTTTACCCTAAAAAGTAAGGAGGGAGCCTAAAGAAATCAGGAAAAGGAGGAGAATGTTGAAGAAAATGAAAAGAAGCACCAGGTACTCACTGAAGACATTCCCGAAATATGGTGGGAGTAATCCTTGGTGAGATAGAAATGACAGACAAACTATCAGGTGAATGAGTAATGAGAAAATAACCTCCTAGAGGCATTTTTTGCAGATGGGGCATATGGGAGATAGGACTGAGAATGCATGTGGGACTACATAGCAGAAGATTATTGGTGACATCTACAATACCCTGACAATCTAAGTTCAGGAAAGCCTGCTACATATTTCAAAGTCTGGGGTCAAAGTGGTCACCTCATTCCAACCGGGGTATGTAAACAGGGATTACAAATCACTCTAGCAGAACGAAAATGTATGAACAGACAAGTTAACATCTACTGTGGCTCAAATCTGGAAGGTAGTCAAGGTTTAATACGTTGTTCTCCTTCCTATCTCAAGGGCATACTTTAAAGCCTACCGCAAGCTTTGTGTTGCCATGGCTGTCTTTCTAACAGCCATAGAAAGTAGATAGTTCAAAGCCACCTTCTAAATGTCTCCAATACCCAATAGTCAAACAGATTGTCTTGGTATAAACATAATTGAACAAATTGCTACAAAGCGTAACAAAAAAAGTAGATGAGGTGTGGGATTTTCAGATAGGGAAACAATACTTTATGAGAAAAACTGTTTTTCCTAACTATTTAGGGCTAGAATCTCAGAAAGTGAAAAGATGAAAGAAAAGCCTTTCCAGCTATACTCCCAAGACACTAACAGGGAATCCAGTCTTCAGTATCTTCTACCCTTTGATTCATGTGTCACTAAAATATGCACGTAGGTAGTACCAGAATTGTAGGAAAATTTCATGACACCCAAGAGAAGATTTCACAATAGTGTTACTGTTCCATCCACTTCCCATCCATCCTCTCTCAGCACATCCTCTCTTAGCCTCCTATGCATCTTCCTGCAGCCCAAACCCATGACTTCTCTCACACACACATGCCAGATGGGGCCAAGTCACGGTTTTTGTTTTAGTTCCAACCCCAGCTGAAAGGAATGTGTTTATCCGCAGCAAAAGGTAAAAAATGTCTGTCTGGTTTTAAACCAATTTGTTCCCTTTTTGTATTAAACACTCTAACTGTGAACTGTTGAAAGTCCTCCGTCTCCCAAAGCCAGCTGTTCCTGTGCAGCCCACCTAGGTTTATTTCTTGGCTTTGTCCCCGGCTTTGGGAATAATAAGCAAAACAGCTTTACGCTTCTGCCACCTCATACTTCTGCATTCCCCCATTTGGTATCCTGCCTCAGAGGAGTTTGCGCAGGCATGCCCCTCTCATACTACTCTTTCTGGAACTTTGAATGTCAAGAAGTGGGAAGAAGGACAAAAATGTCAGAAAGGTAGAAGTATTTCTGTACCAAATGCCTCCAGGTGTAAATATTTCCAATTGCAGCAAAGTGAGTTATGCTAAGAAGCCAACTAACTGAAGATGCAAACTCATTGCAGTTAATATACTGAGATTTTAACAATACATATATCAAAATGAATGCCAAAGGAAATAACAATAACTAAATTAGTCATGTTTTTAACCTACCATTTATATGAACCACTGTTCATTACAGTTTGAAAAGCAAAGTATAATTACACCAAATGCATGATGGTAAGTACTTTTTTCATAAAGCATACCCTTTCTAATGGATTATTTTCCACTGAATTCTTTTTATGATGGGATTTATCCCACCTTATTTCAGCTTTTTGAAACTGGGCAGCTAATTTTAGCCAGCTGAAGAGAAGGGGAGGTACCTTCAGCAAGCAATTTTTTCCACCTATTTAGGATGTTATGAATTGGCATTCTGCCATTACACTGCTAAACTATCTTCAAAGGTGTTGAATGGAGGGAAATTAAGCTAATTTAATCTCTTAGATATAAAAAAAAGGGCATACATTTTTTCTACACTGCTACCAGCACTTTTATTTTTCCTTTCGGAGCAGGGGGTAGAGGGTAAGAGAGTGATGTCAACCTTACTATGGTTGCTGTTCTGCTTCCTTGTAACTTTATAGAAGCAAGGGTTTTTCTCATGGCAGGGAACAATAATTTTGTATTTTTTTTCTCAGCACCCAAAATACAAAATTGCCCTTCAAAAATTCTACCCACTTTTTTTCCATTCCTGAAGCTCCTGTTATAAATGTGTTTCACTTCAAATTAAAAACTGCTCAGTTGCTGTTCCAAGCTGTTGGCTTTCATTGGGACTCCAACATTAAAAAGCCCTTCAATATCTTGCATTTTCTCCCTTTGAAAGAAATATACACTGTGATCAAGCCACCTCTCATCATTCTTGTAGATAATTTAAATATCCTGAATTTTTTAGCTGGCCTGGAATTTTTTTCTCCAGCTCCTGAATGTTTTATGGGAGCCTTTTCAGAATTTTCTTCATTTTTTTCAGTAGTCTGTTTAAAACATGAGTATCATAGATGACCACATTTTTCTAGTTTTGCTGCAGTAGTGACTTCTACATAGAGTTATGAAATTATATATAGTCTAGACACAACCTTGGTTGATGAAATGTCTAGCATTACATAAATTTTTCTAATGTAGATGATTTTTCTGAGGTTTTTTTTTTTCCTTCTAGGTATTCNTCTCTCACTCAGAATAGTAAACTTTCTTCAACATTTAAACACGTTGTTTTTAATTAGCTTTGGTATTGTTAACAATAATGATCTATTCTCTTGATCAGCTCAGGCACTTCACATGTGTTCAAAAATAACAAGATGATCTTTAATGTCCCTTCCAACCCAAACCATTCTGTGATTCTATGTTGAGACTTTAACCCAATATTCTCTTATGCTATAGTACAGAAAAAATCAGCTTTGATAGTTTTTGTTCTATAAATATATATTTTATATATATATTTATATATA
>VXBJ01000661.1:463269-548366 GCA_013400055.1 Nycticryphes semicollaris
TATATATATCTAATACTCTCCATGAGGTGTGTATTCCCAGGTTGGTCTGTGCTCCTAAATCTTCTTGGTCCCTGGTAATTTGGATTTGGTATTTGATTTCTGAGTTAATAATGTGAGTACTTTATTTTTACTTCTATTTTGCTTTCTAAAGGAGGGTATGAAAACAAGATAATGGATGGAACAGACTGTATTAAGGTCAGAACATTGCCAAAAGTAATGAAGTCCACCTGTTCCGATCACTGGAATTCACTTTATCTTCATACACCTTTGTGAAATAATATGTCCTGCAATATATTGCAATAAATATTACAAAAATTCATGATTCAGTGACCCATGTCAGGATGCAAGTTTTCTAACTGAATAGTTAAGTGAAGGTAGATGCGTTCCCCATTAGCTGTTTCAGCTCCCCCTACAGTATTTGAAGACAAAGGAACAGCATATCAATCGGTGTAGTTCAGAACACCTTACTTACATGCCTGTTTCAGAAGAGGATGAATAATTGTCCAAGACTCCTGTATTATCTATAAAAAGAGCCTCACCAAATCACCTCACTTTGGACACCCTACTTTTAAATTGTTAACCCTGGATTTGCTGACTGATATTCGCAGTTCCAGCCTTCAAGTTACATTTCTGCTTAGAAAGTGATCCACATATTTCTTTCCTGAAATTATTTTATCTCACTTTGAAACAAAGACACAAGTTTTTGGAAGATTTTTCTCTTAAGCTAATTAATGTAATTACTTTTCCCATCCTGACTACTGACATCAAGGCATGGAGTCAAATACTCAACAGAATAGCTCATTGAGATGTACTAACCAGTCTCTTTTCATTTATTCAGCATCAGTGAGCACCTTTTCCTTGGGTTGTGCTGTCTGTGGTCAGAGATCATGTAGCTTAAAATAAGTGATCTCATTCACAACTCAAAAGAAAACTAAGGCTAAATTATCATTCTCTCCTCTGAACTGTAGTCTGCATAAATTGTAGTCAGCTTAAGGAAATGACAGTAAATTATGGATGTGTAAAACATTTGTTGATAGTCCAAACCTAGTAAACTGTTAATCATTTAAAAAAAAACCTGTTGGCGTGCTTTGCATTCCAGTACAATTACATGTATTAGAATTTCCCTAAGCATGCTGTGTCTTCCCAGGCTAATTTATTTTTATGAACATCCCAGGGACACTGAAGACATTTTACTGAACTTTGTTAACACAACTTGCTGTCAGCCTGGTGCCTTAATGAAAATAGTTCCACCTTTCCAATATGCTACCGACATTTAATTTCAAAAGCACAATTAATATATGCAATGTTATTGTTCTCTCTCTTTTGTAAGCCAGTAAACACTAACTTGGGATTTATTAACTGCTAAAAGCAGTATACGCTCAATCAATACAGTATACTTCTGGCATGTGAATGTGGCAAGAGCTTAATCAATCTTTTGGGTGAGATGTAAAACTTAAATCCTGACCATAGGAAACGATTAAGGTCTTGGAACTTGGAGGGGTTTTGTGCTTTGGTTTTGTTTGATTTTTGATTTAGGTTTCTTTTTTTCATAAAAGAGAGAATCAGGGAAGGAACTGTATAAATACGTCACATTTCACATGGCAAAATACCATAGCCACATCAAAATATGGTGGCCACATATGACTGGGGGTGCACAAGAAGTCTATAACCATGACAGTCCTTTTCAGAGGGCTCATATGAACACGGGACCTTTCACCTGGCTAGCTCAGTCAATAAAGCATGAAACTCTTAACCTCAGGATCATGGAGGACTCTGGGCACCAAAAGGACTGTTGAGGTTTAACCCCAGCCAGTAACCAAGCACCACACAGCCACTCACTTATTGCCTCCACACTGGGATGGGGGAAAGAATCAGGAGAGTAAAAGTGACAAAACTGACAGGTTGAGACAAAACCAGTTTCATAGGTAAAGGAAAAGCTGCACATGCAAGCAAAGCAAAACAAGGAATTCATTTACTATTTCTCTCCGGCAGGAAAGTGTTCAGCCATCTCCAGAAAAGCAGGGCTCCATCACATGTAACGGTTACTTGGGAAGACAAAATGCCACAACTCCAAACATCTCCCAGTTCCTTCTTCTTTCCCCAGCTTTATATACTGAGCATGACATCATATGATATAGAACATTCTTTTAGTCAGTTGGTGTCAGTGGTCCTGGCTGTCTGTCTCCTCCCAACTTTTTGGGCACTACCAACCTACTTGCTTGAGGGCAGTATGAGGAGCACAAAAGGCCTTGACTGCTTAGCAACAACAAAAAGCACTATTTTCCATCCCATATCCAAAACATTGCGCTATCCCAGCCTGCTGTAAGGAAGTTAACTCTGTCCCAACTGAAACCATAACACCACATTACTCAGGATCTCCCACTTGAATTCACATTCTCCTGCCATTTGAAGTAAAGCCTTTGTTAGCTTCAGTGTTCTAGAAATTTGTAGTCACCTCTACTAGGTAGTTATCAGACAGCATTTGAGTGGCCTGACACTCCACCCTCTAGCAGTCAATAGAACGTAAACACCAGCTTGTACATTATATTGTGTCAAGTGCAATTTGGAAACCTGTTTCTTCTTGAATATCTACTGTGTTTTCAGCATCAGAATCTCCATTTTTTTCTCTTGAAAACCTAGCATTGTTATTGTACTTTAAATAGCATAAGAATCTTTTTATAATAAAATATGCTAAATAAATATGACATATTGATATAAATGTAAAGCTTATTTTTTTTTTGTTTTGGTTACCATCAGTTGAAAGTGATATTTCAAAAATCCCCATTAATGGTCCATATTATAAAATGTAAGATGCTAAAGGTTCATTTCCTAGAAGATAATATTTTATTGCATATGATTATTTTTTAAGTAGCTTTTTTATCTGCAGACTGAATGAATATCCTGAAAACTGAACACCTTGTCCATAAAAGCTCGAGCTAAGTTTTTTAATTTTTCTAAAACATAAATGCTTTACACACAGGAACAAAACCTAAATCTTCAAAGCCAATATTTGTCAGAGTCTAAAGTAAATTTTGGTGTTTTTTAAATTTGTTTTTTTT
Source organism: Nycticryphes semicollaris (assembly GCA_013400055.1). Taxonomy (NCBI): domain Eukaryota; kingdom Metazoa; phylum Chordata; class Aves; order Charadriiformes; family Rostratulidae; genus Nycticryphes; species Nycticryphes semicollaris. Next base: position 466,329 of record VXBJ01000661.1, read on the forward strand.
AAATTTAATCTGAAAATTTAGAACAAAAGATAATATTTTTAAAAGTCAGCTGTTTGGAATTGAATATGAATACTGCTTGTCCTCTAATGAAAAATATGTCAAGTTGGGTTTTCTATGTCATGCTACTTAATATTTGGCAGTATCCAGATAATAATGTTGGTCAACAGCTGACTCCAAAAGTCTCATTAGTTTGAAGATCATAGTTTGTTATTAGAGCTAAGTAAAGCTTTTATTTTTGTAGTGCATAACTAGGTTTTGACCTGAAAATATGCTTAATCATTTGTGTTAAGCATCTACTTTCCTGCAGCATTTAATTTTTTCTCTGAGAAGTTACAAGTTTTGGTCTACACTACCTGGTCAGAATAACTCTTCCACAATGTACCACAGCTACAGCACATAATACATCCCACTCAGAGCCTCACAAAATCAGTAAGTCTTTCACCCCGTGGAAGAGTTTGAAAGGAAATAGGCAGAGTAGCATTTTGGCAGTACCCATATCCTTTGTAAGCATGCTTTACTAATGAACTTCAAGTTCTTTTCCTTTTGAACAATAATTATCTTCTATTCTTTTCTCCACATAAAATACGTTTTGCAGGAAAAGGCACTGCTGGTCTACTGGCACAAGCTGTTGAGAACCAGACATCTCTTTCCTTCATCAGCATAATGCCATCTGCCTCAGACAGAAAGGAGAATAAATCTAAGGAAGGAGGAAGAGAACGACACCAACAGGAAAGATGTTCATTAAGTCTCTGGTGATGTCTATTCCATCTCTCTAGATCTGGTTAAGAAAACAGAGTGTTCAAAACCTACTGTTCTCCTAGAAAAAAAAAAAAAACTGCATTAATTAATTTTCTTTCTCCTTAACAGTATTAACAGTATTGCAATTGATCCATGTGTACTTTTGAAGACTGAAAAGCTCTGAGAATATTGCAAAAAGAAAAAAAAAAAAGTGCATCTAATAACAACACTTTTGAAATAAGAAACATAAAGTGTTTTGTGTTTCATATATTTGAGGACATTATGGAAACATCACTCAGGGCAAGAAGAATACCAAGAAAACATCAAAACAAACTATGTAAAAATCTTCTCATATGTCTATTAACAAAATAACAGACTGTCTCTTTATTTCTGCATTAGCTGCCTGAATCTAAAATACTAAAACAACAGACACAATATGTGGTTCCTGTTTATTTAAGTTAATGAACACTATGGAAAAATGAAAACTACTTTGATCTTTTTGCATTAAAGTAACACTTGCAGGTTTTAACTGAAATAGATCTTTGCTGAGCTAAAGTATTGCAGAAATACACAGTTAGAAACAGCCCCAGTCCCTTAAAATTTACATCATTCCTGGAGACAATAGATCATGAATGAAGAAACTTTTTTTCTCTATGCACATTGTGGATCTGTGCAGTGAAGCAGAAGTAAGATGTAAAAGGCCTTCCAATTTTTTCTTACGAGTGCTTGTTTATAGAAGCAGACTATAGTAAAGTCGGTGTTTTCAATGCTACTCTAACATACAAAGAAAACTATTTTAGAGTCCCTTCTTGATCTCTGAGAGCAGGGCTTAGTGCCCCTGCATTCAAACAGGGGAACTGGGTTATGAAACCCAAATGGAAGGAAATTATTCTTAACAATTTAATACTTCACGCAATCCAGCAATTTTTTGGGCAGCAACTTGCTCAAGGATACCTTTTTGGTAGGTTCAGTTCTCCAAGTACACTGTAGGGAGCCAAAGCACCTTATGCAGGATGCTGGACTCCTCCTGGGAACCTGGAACATAAATGCTGAGATATAGCTGTGGTGGTGCATGGCAGTACAGGCATGGTCACAGACAATAATGAGTGGTCTCAATGTCACAAAGGAGAATTACAGTAAATTTGGGCAAAATCACAACCTGTGCCATCTCGCTGAATGAATCCTTCAGTGATCCCACAGAACTGCTCATCCCTTCTCAAATACATATGCCCAGTCACTACCATGAAAGCTGCTAGTTCCTGTGCCACATTAGATAACAGCATAAACTGAAACAGGAGCAAAGAGAAAAATTTTCTGAAGAGCTATCATAACATGATAGATACTAAGACTGGAAGGTCATACAGCAATATAGCTACCAAAATGGGAATGCTCCCAGGAGTACAATTCCTCATGCTTTTTCAACACTACACTATTGCATGTTTGAATAGATTTCACTCTCTAAAAGTTTGGCTTAATACTCAGCTTGAAGCTACCTTTCCTCTTCTTCACACCATTATTTCTAATTTCTATTAAGATTCTTTAAATGAGGCACTGCTCAAAGGGATTCTTCTCAGGCTGTGTTCTGTGCTTCAGAAAAGAGGCAGGCTGTAGAGGAAAACACTGAGGGTAGAACATTGAATTACATCAGTGACTTATTGTTTGTCCATTTATCCTGTACAGATTCTTATACCCACTTTGTAGATTTTGCCATTTTAGATTTGTCTCCAGGGCACATCTCTTACTCATTCTTCTTCCTATTCTTTATATACTATCAAAATGGTCTCTTTCTTTTCAGCCTGAAGACACTGAAGCCAATGAGAAAACAAAGTAGGCTTTTCTTTTTTTCTTACTTTATTTCCCCCTGACAGAGTACGTTCTTCTCTTTAACTGCATTGGCCAACACATTTGCTACTCTATGACACTCAAGGTGAAATATAAAATCTCACCACGTTCAACTCAATAGAAATTTTGCTATTGATTTTTCTGTAGCCAGGATATCAACTGTTAGCCATATCTTTCAGTTTTCTACCCAACACTGAGTATATGCTGGGTGAATTAATTTTTGTCTATACATAATACAACATTATTCAGTGGATGTTTAAGAACAAAACCTGCAGACTAAACCCAGGTGTATAATTACAGCAAGTTTGTAGTTTGTAAGGCCATAGAAAAATCTTACCCCCTAGCCAAGGTGATGTTATTCAGCATAGCTCATCTGGGGCTAATATATCTCTGAAATAATTTACTCACATAACCTGACTCTTTCTCATACTCCTTTGTCACATTTCCTTTCTAAATCATTAATATAATTAATATTTCTTATTTATTGCTGAAAGGTAAGAAAACACCTGTAACACATAATTTCCATCTCACCTTTAGGTGTCTAAATGCCCTTAAAACTGTAGCCCTAGCTGATTTATGTGTATTCAAAATGGAGAATAGGCATCTTAAAAGGTTGCTTAATATTCATAGCTATATACTTGTCAATTGAGAAACATGCTATGAAACCCTCTAGTACTTATTATGGGCAGGGTTTTCTGTATGCGTTTGTATGTATGCGTTTACATTTGAACTACTTGTCTGGATTTTATTTAGCATCACTAAAGAAAGATTGGTAATGTGGAATATGAGTAACCCTTCCTAAAGCTGACACCTAGTAACATTAGGTGGATCATGTCTTAAGATAGCTATCTCTCCATTAATTTTAAGAGAAACTTGGAATGAGTTCTGAAGTTGAAAACATCTATGCTGTAGCTGTTAAGTTTATAAAACATGATTCACAATGTTAATATGGGCTCATGTGTGAACACTTGTGCATGTGTGGGTTTGTGTCTGTCATTCTACAATTTCAATGGAAGGTTAGTGATAAAATAATGGGATATGGGTTGCCTTTTCAGTTCAAGTCTCTGACAATATATAACTATAAGTAATTCCTTACTCCACATTTTCCCTAGGGAAAATGGGACACTTACCTTTCTAAATCAGATGCTCTAAGGGTAGTGGTTTGTAATATGTGTGAAATGTTCCTCATATTTCGCATGGAAGGTTTGGAAAATGTTACAGTACTAGCTTGTACTTTCCTTTTTCTGACTTCTGAGTCAGGTGTAACTGCCAAACACAGCTTAAAAACAATTTTTAAAAGGAACTAAAATTTCACTGAAGTGAATTAATCTGGGACTTTAAGTGGTAACAATATCTACAGAATGTGCTGTTTTGGATAAGGCTAAGTGTAAAGAGAGATGCATTAATGAAAGGAAAACAACTTTTCATGTTCGCTGAACAACAAAATATGCAGTAGGCTCTCCTTTGTGTTTGATTATAAACTTTTTGAGAAGATAAAGCCTTCTGGCAATACATCAAACCGCCCTGCTTAGTTTCAGTCTAACAACTCCAAACCAAGTACTTCTTTACAACTTCCCTCCACAATGCTCTTTAGAATGTCCTTAGGTTTTCCTCCAGGCAATGGCAGCTATAGTATGTGCTGAAGGATTTGTCACTACAGATATTAATACACCATCAAATAGAGAAATTCTTTTTAACTCTGTGTCAAATGCAAAATTATCATCACTAATACAAGAACTTAACAGTGTTCTCTTCTTTTTTTTTTTTTNAAACTTGAGGGAGACTGTTAGAGACAAACTATGATGACCTTGGACTGATTCAGCACTGAGCTTTTTAATTTGAATACATAATATTGTTTGGGAATACATATTCAAGGAAGGATAATATGGACTACAGGAATAACTTTGGGGGTTTTTGCACAATTAGTTTGCCAGTCCTAACTAGTATACTAATTGCAAAATTAATTCTAGCCATCTAAATAATGTTTTATCTGTATATATTTAGAGAATGATTCAAGCACACAAATTACTAACCAGCATTATATTACAGAATTGCAGAAGGTATCAGAATTCAACTCCAAAACTACTCTTTTCTGTGTTGAAGTCTTTCTGTAAGTCTATATTGACAAAACTTTACTGAAATTAATATATTTAATAAGCTTTGACATGAATATTTCAAAATATCTTTAAAATACATTTCAATTACTCTCCCACTTCCCTGCATGAAAGGAAAACTTTGCTGTATTCATTTTTGTATTAGTATTCTAAAAGAAAGAAGTTTGTGGGATTTGTTTTTTTCTAAATAGTGGACAAATCAGAAAGTGCCTACCAGCCATGTGTTGCATAGTGCATCCTTTGCCATGTGTATAGAGCATTTTCTCGTTTTTGCATTTCTGTGATAATTTTTATTATTGTAGTTATTCACAGCATGTGAGTTTAATCTTGCCTCTGATATGCAGCAATGCATCTTTTCTTATGGTTTTTTCTTCCTTTTTTTCTCCTTCTAGGAATTTTTTTTGTGCTCCATCCTAACACTACATTCACAAGCGATCTGTAACAGCTTAGAAAACAGATTTTCAGCAGCTTTAAACCTGCAGACTAAGGACAAAACAGGATCAGGCTTTAGGCTTCTTTCCTCCATGCTAAGGCTCCTTGTCCTTACAAAATGTTCGGCCTATCTACTTCAGATGTTTATAAACCTCCAATTTTCTGTCCCTGCACTAAGCTGTGTGGTTTGCAGTGGAAGGACGGTTAAGTGCTGTGTAATGTCTGCCAGAACAGGCTGGAAAGTCTCAGATCATATTTTCTTCTAAGCCCCTGCCCCTCATCTCCAAGGTGATTTTGGGCAAGATATTTTGTCTCATTGTCCATAAGACAGAGATAATGACAATGATTTTCCTGTATAAAGAACTTTGAGACCTAAAGCCACAAAAAAAAAAAAAAGTTATTATTGCTAATGAAATTGATCAAAATTGAGATTAAATCCTTACCAGGCTGTTTGTTCCTAAATACCACCACTCCACCCCTAACTTTCCTCAAACTTTTTGCACAGGTGCAAAATCATCCTTCACAGTTTGGCTATTTTGTGATGCATGCAAATTGAGGGCTCTGCTGGCTGACCAACTTTGTTGTTCATGGAAGCCTGCTATAATTAAGCCTGACAAAAAGGTTATTAGCAACCTGTTTTTCCAGAAACTTGGAAATTCCTCTAACATTCTACTTCTGGTTTGAAATGTACCTTATTAGTGAATTAGTCCTTGAAGATAAGAGTGAAATCCTATTAACCACTTTGAAGTTCTGGAGAAGTGCATGTAATACATTTTTTTTTCTTTTAAAATGTATTTTAAAAGCACCAAAAAGCTTTATGCACAGATTTTTGAGGGGAAAAAAAAAAAAAAAAAAAAAGGATTGTTGTTAGAATTTTAAAAAATTTCTTAGGTAAGATCTGTGTAGATTAGAGGTTTGGACCAGAAACTTATAAAGTAGAAAATGTGATCAATTTCACATAAGAACTTAAGACTGTTTCCAGATGTGATGAACCTTCCTATAGTCAGTCAGTATGAAAAAAATTTATATTAGAACCCAGTTAATATATTGGACTGAAATCTTACTGTGCTACCAGCTTTAGATAAAGAATAAGTAATACATTTCAGAAATTGAGCTGGTCAGAGAACAAGAATACTTTCCCTAAAAGAGCTTCCAAGTGATTTTCCTATCATGTTTTTGAAGGACCTCCATTGGGAGCATTCTGAACAAGTTCCTGATTAATTTTTTTGTTGCTTTTCCCTCCAAGATTTTTAAAAATAAAAAATGTTATGGTAAATTCCTCCTAAGAAGAAATCCATTTTCCAAACTAATTATTGTCTTTTACTTATTTGATTTTTTAAAATAAAATTAAAAAAAAAAAAAGAAAGGTTTTATTCTCAGATACTGTTCCCTGTAAAAATAACATTTTGTTGAAAAAGTCTAAATGTTTTTCACAAACTTAAGCCACTTTCAGTTTCATTAACCTGCACCTATCCTTTCTTTAAGTGCAATCTATTTGGTTGTGATAAAATGACAGTCTTCAAAATTTGCACTGTATTGTTCGAATATTGCCTGTTTTGTGTATAATTGCATACATATTTCTTGTTTCACCCGTGTAACAGCTTTAAGAAGTAAGTATCCAAGTTCTTCCATGGTGCAATATCTCTAATGCCACTATGTTTATATAAGTGATACATTTAGTTTATGGCCTTTACATCTGAATAACCCTTTTAACAAACAAATCCTGTTCATACGCCATGCTTGCTGTTTAACCAACTGAAAGGAAAATAAATTCTCCTTCTCACCATAAGTTACTATTGTTTTTTGTTTGGTTTTTCTCTTTTATTTAATTAAAAGCAATAGCACAACAATCAACAAACGTACAGTTTTGCAAAAGGCATGCACATTCCAATTTCACTTTAACACACAAAATAATACCTTTCTGTTTCATTTATGAAAAGCATAATTCTGACTCCAATCCCACAAATCCAGGAAAATAAAGATGGAGTTAAAAGGTAGAAATCACTGATGCCAGCAAAAACTTTCTTATCTTTTGGGAAAAATAACTCAAACAAACTAACAATGCAGAACCAGAAAATTATTTGTTCATTTTAAAAACTGGACAACTTCTTTGCAGTTCAAATAGATTTTTCTGTACTCCCAGTTGTTTTTCAACTTCAGCAAATACATCTTCTTTTCCTGTTTCCATTAAGTAATGAGTAACCTTGCAGTCACTGCACAGGAAGAAACAACCTTACAGAAAATGAAACAGGCCTCGTAGCAAGTACATGGTATTTACAGACCCTGTTTTTTGAATAAAAAGCAGCATGGTTTGATGTGATTTGGCCTAGACCAGGCTTGAAGAATTCACTCTTGCTTTGGCCCCTGATTTTCAAGGTCAAGAAGGTCAAGATTTCTCACTTCTGCTTTCCCTTTTCAAACTCTCTTTGTCTTCTGTTTTTATGTGGTCAGGTCTCAAGGTCAAGGGAACCAACTGACTCTACATTTGCACAGTATTTAGCACAATAAAGGTTTAATCTTAAATAGCTTGAAAAAAAACATGCATATTTATCCCTACAATTAAATTATTTGGTTATATTTGGTCTGGACACATCATACAGTTACTCTTGCATGATGAACAGAAATACAGTATAGGATTTCTTCACATTCATTATTCTCAGTGTGATCTGTACTCATGTACTCAGTGCTAGCAAGGATGAATATTTTATACTTGCAACTGCTTTAATCTAAGTGCACCCCTTCACTTGCTAAAATATCACATTTATGGTTCACATAAGAACTCAGCTGATACTGAAGCATGGGCAGGCTGCACAAGAAGCTTAATGTCTAGGGAATTTACCTAACTTCTGAGCTGAAATAGCCTAGCCTGCATTTGTAAATCTTACAAACTATCTCTTTCATCACGATGTCTAAAGAGAGAGACAGGCCAAAGGAGCTCTGCATTGGTGCAAGGAGCATCTTGTTGGATGGGACCCTGAAGAATAGGTGTTCAGACATTATTGTTATGGGCAGCAGTTTTAAATCGTACAGCACGAGCATAGAGTTAGTAGAAATGTCAATATGTGCTCCATAAAGTAGAATGCCACCAGTGTTCTCATTGAGGGATAGGAAAAGGGAAATGAATTTTTGAAAATAGTCATAAATAATAAAAAATGCTTGCCCTATGGCATTTTTCTTAAATTAACAAGAACTTGAACCCAGTATAAAATTTCTTGAAGAAAACATGTCCTGTCTTGAGGGATGGGGGTTTTAATCGGGATAGATCAAGCGTGTGAACAATTTTCAAATGCGTAATTTATTTCCTGTTTTGAAAGAAATTGCTTATTCTTGAAAAGTTTGTCAGGAGCATTATCATGTTTTTAAGAGTGTTCCGTGAGTTCACCAGGAAGAAAGCAATACATTCCTAGTAGATCCCTTCCAAACTAAAATACAATTTCATAAAATATTCAGCATCTTTGTGGGCTTATAGTTATACTTATAGGAACCCATTCTCCTAGGATAAAGAACTGAATCTGTTGCATATATAATGAAGCCATAGATAATCATGGTCATAACTGAGGGCAGAATCCATACTTCCTTGCATGAAGCTCTTCTGGGGAACAAAAATGCAAGGAGCTCTGCGGCATGTCAGAGTTATTATTTGAATTTATGAGCCAGTCACTAAACCGCAGTGCAGTTCCTGTATAGGCTAAAAAAACACTCATGGCACCTCTAAGCAGGACCTCTAAGTCACAGAGGCCTTGGGTTTGCCAATGAATACTAGCACAGCTCTTATTCCTCACCCGTTTGCAGAAAACTCTCTGGGACCCCTCTGTACTAGTCCCAGGTGCCCATTCTGGCTGGCTCAGAAAGCCTTAAATTTTCTATCTACGCTCTGCCCAAGGAAGGAATTGAGTCTGAGAAGGAGAAGTTAGATCACCGGAAAAAAAAAATCCAAGGAAATCCATGAGGGGAAAAAAAAGAGCTAATGTATTTTTGTCTGGTGCTTGGTAAATGTGAGTAGCTGCTCATCAGATTGGAGGCAAGGGAGTCCAGCCAGCTTTGCGCTAGACTACGACCAGATGCACAGCTTTGTTTGCATCAATTCCATTCTGTTTCCTTTTCTAGTCTTTTTTCTACTGATTTTTGGTCAGACACAGGCTTCATAACTGAAATGTCCAAAACCTGCTTAAAAAAAAAAAAAAAGAATTTTAATGAAGCTTTCCTCCCCAATAATGTGCTACCGACAAGTCTGTGTCACCTTAGCTGCTGTGCTATTTCAAGGTCCGGGTGTTGGGCTTTACAACCTGGGTAGAGACAGCGGTCTGTTCTATCAGTCATCACCCACTTCTGCTAGCCTTTTCCCCTTGAGAGAGCTGATGGGTTTGCATCTAACCAGGAACAGACAAATAAGGGGCATACTGACTATGCCGATCCTCAGGGAGATTAGGCTTTAGTGTGTCAACAAGTCCAAATTAATGAGAAGAAAAAACACTCCTCCTGGTGTACCTGAGTGTTCAGTGAAAGAGGTGGAGGCCCTCAAGGGTTTCCAAGTAGAGCAGTGAACTTCTCCCTTATCATAATCAAAGAACAGCCCAGGTTGGAAGGTACCTTGAAAGATCATCTGGTCCAACCTTTCATGGCAAAGGGATCCTTGATTATCTAACAACTTAATCTGACTGCATCTTGAAAACCCTCAGTGATGGAGTCTCTGCCTGCCTGTCTTCATGGTACTTTTCTGACTCTGTGAGAAGTCACTGCTTAACTATATGCTTAAAATGCATACCTCTCTGGGGTGTCCAAGGCTGGATCCCACTACTATCAAGCCTTCAGAGTAAATATTGTTTCTCTGTATGAATCTGTACTAATAAAATAGAGCTCTGGTTTTATCTAGGTCCCATAGCTATTGGTGTAATACAAATAATCACAAATACAAGATCGAGATTCGCAGAAGGGCTTGTGAAAATAGGTTTAAGGCAGGAAAACTTATGTAAAGAATGTCAAATAAGGCCGATCGAAAATGTGTGATAAAAATGTTGAGGTAAGAGGTAAATAGAGGTAGTAGAATGGCACAGGTAGAAAAAGTCTGAAATAGTTAAATTTGCAAGAGGATAATATTTGAAGATATGAAATTTTATACATATTTCTGCCTGACAGATCCCTTCCAATGAAGAATATAAATCACAAAGACATGATATTGCTTTGTCAGTAATTCAGCCCTTAAAGTTACCACTTTAGAAAAAGTCACAAACAAGTGAGTTCGAATAAACATGTAAAGGTATAGTCACACGGAAATGGAAATTTGTTTTGGAAGGAAATAGCAGAGTGGCATATGGAGTAACGTACAGTGAAATATTTAGCTACAACATGATATTTTTTGAAAACAGTATGTTAAATTATAAAGTAAAAACTAGGACGAATTGACAGAATAATTTATTGACAGTGTAAGAAACTTATTTTCAATCCACCCATGAGTGTGTGAAGGTGGGTACATATAGCCAATTAGTAGTGAGAAGTGCTAATAATTCAAAGTAAGATAGACATGAAAGAGAAACATGAGAAGAAACACAGAAACTCTTTAGGAAATTTTATAGTTATTATCCATCCACACACTGGAAATTTTACAAGCTGTTTTATACAGTTCTCTGTAACATGTAAACATAACCATCTGCCAAACATAACCTGTTTCTCCTAAAAAAACTACATATTAGCCTAAGATGTAAGAGCACATAACATATTCGTAAAGCAAAATCTCTCCTGTGAGAGCAAAACCTATATATCTGTGAGTGTAGGTGCATACACAGACCTAGACAGAAGTTATTACCCTCCTTTTCTTTTTTTTTAATGTTTGCGATTATATAGACATCACCTGCACACAATTGTGTTATATGTCTTCTGACCCTTTAGAAAGTTCATTCCCAGGGAGGGCACAAGGGGATCGAGAGAGATATGTAGGAAGTAAAATTGCATGAAGGAGACAGACGTCATTAATCCATCGATCTGACTGCCTGAGTCTGTCTTTCTATGCATTGCTAACTCCCTGGCAGGCTCTAGCCAGGTAGCAGAGGAAGTGCTAATGTGATCTGACTCGAGATCAATACTAACATGGTCTTAGATGCACTGTTTGTGCTTGCCAGAGTACTAGTTTGGAGACAGTACCGGATTATGTTTTACACCTTTTTAGCATCTAACAAGCATTCTGGGCCTCTAACAGAAACCAAACACAATTAAGTATCAGAAGCCAGAGAAAGGCTGGAGGACTTGGTGATGTTCTGATAACAGAGCGAACCTTTGACCTCTGGGTTAATAGTCTAAAACTTGCTTAAATTAGTCATGACAGAGGGCTAAATTCTGCACTGACTTTTACCCTTTACAGCCTGATGGAAACAAGTAGGCTTGCAGGAATTCAGGCAAATGTAAAATTTGGTCTTCAAATTGAAAAGCAATTAGAACTGAATTGGGATTCTGAATCTGTTCCTGTGATCAGTTTAGACATGCAGGCACACAGCAAGTGCCACCAGTCCTGTTTGCTAGCAACCTCTGCGGGGATGCTGCGACTGCAGACTTCATCCTCCCCATCTACAAAGAGACCTACCCAGCTGGTGCCACAACCTGTCAGAAGGCACCGTGGAGTGGTACTGCTGCCATCCATCCTCTGTGTGACCTATGGGTAAAGGTCTTTTGCCTCCAAAAGCAAACATAGCTCCCTCTAAGAGTGCCAAATCTATCTGACAAGCAGAAGGGTCTAAACCAAGTTAGAATCATTTAGTGGCTCTAATATCTGTTCATCGCAGAGATTCAGAGTTACAGCTCCCATTCTAGCTACAGGATGTCATATAGACATTATGATATGTAATAATTTCAGATAGTATATTTATACAGAGCCATTTAAGCTCCCTAAAGCACTTCATATGTGAGGCATAGAGAAGCATTATTTCGTTCACCAGCAAAACGAAACTACCCATTCACCTGAAATACTCTCTTGTACTTCAAGTATGTTAATCTCTCAGCAACAGTTAAAAGAAAACACAGCGGGAAAACCCGTGGAAGAAAGGGTATGAAAAGTGTCATCCACAAAAGATACAGACACAGGTTGTAGAGGAGCCAATGAGGAGGGATACACTACTGGACCTTGTACTAACAAACAAAAAAGATCTGGTTGGGGAGGTGAAGGTCGGAGGCAAGTTCAGCTGTAGCGACCATAAGATTTTTGAATTCAGGAACCTGCATAGAAGAAGCAGCGTAATAAGTAGGATTACAAACCTGGGCTTCAGGAGAGCTAACTTTGGCCTCTTCAAAGACCTACTTCAAGTAATACCATGGGTTAAGGCTCTAGAAGTAGGGGGGTCTCAGAGAACTGGTTAATATTCAAGCACCACTCCCTCTAAACTCAAGATTGGTGCACCCTTAGGAGTAAGAAATCAAGCAAAGGAGGCAGGATACCTCCATGGATGAGCAAGGAGATTCTGGAAAACTCAAATGTGGAAAAAGCAACTAGTCACTTGTGAGGAGTATAGGAGCATTATTGGAGTATGCAGGGATGCAACAAGGAAGGCTAAATCCCATTTGGAAATAAATCTGGCAAGGATTGTCAAGGATAATAAGAAGGGCTTCTTCAAGTACATCAGTAACAAAAGAAATGCTGTTGAATGGTGCTCTGGTGATAGACGATAGAGAAAAGGCAGAGTTACTACATGCATGCCTCCTTGCTTCAGTCTTTATGGTTAAGGCCAGCCCCAAGGAGTCTCAGATCCTGGAGGTGAGACAAAAAGTCTGAAGAAAGGAAGATTTTGGTTGAGGAGGATTGGGTTAGAGATCATTTAGGCAAACTCAACACTTACAAATCCATGGGCCCTGATGGAATGCACCCACAGGTGCAGACCACTAGTAATGTATGGAACACTCAGTGGATAAGGAATTGTCTGGATGCTCACACTCACAGCTCAATGTCCAAGCAGAGAAAAGTGACAAGTGCTGTTCTTCAAGTGTTGTTACTGGGACTAGTGCTGCTTAACATCTTTGTCAGTGACATGGACAGTGAGAATGAATGCATCCTCAGCAAGTTTGCCAACAACACCAAGCTCTGTGGCACGGTCGACTCACTGGAGGGAAGAGATGCCATCCAGATAGACCTTGACAGGCTTCAGAGGTTAACCCATGCAAGTCTCAAGTTCAACAATGCCAAGTGCAAGGTCCTGCACATGGGTCGGCGCAATCCCAAGCACAACTACAGCCTGGGCGGAGAATGGATGGAGAACATCCTGAGAAGAAGGACTTGGGAATGCTGCCTGATGAGAAGCTTGACATGACTCAGCAATGCACACTGGCAGCCCAGAAAGCCAACCACGTTCTGGGCTGCATCATAAAAAGTGTGGCCAGTAGGTTTAGGGAGGTGAATCTGCCCCTCTGCTCTGCTCTGGCGAGACCTCACCCCAACTGCAGTTCTATGTCCAGCTCTGGGGCTCACAGCATAAGAAGGACATGGGCTTGTCAGAGCAAGTCCAGAGGAGGGCCACGAAGATGATCAGAGGGCTGGAGCACCTCTCGTATGAAGACAGGCTGAGAGAGTTGGGATTGTTCAGCCTGGACAAGAGAAGGCTCTGGGAAGACCTTATAGCGGCCTTTCACTACTTAATGGGGGCCTACAGGAGGGATGGGAAGGGCCTCTTTATCAGGGAAGGGCCTCTTTATCCCTCATAGGATGAGGGATAACTGTTTTAAACTTGAAAGAGGGAAGATTTAGATAAGATATTGGGAAGACATTCTTTAGTGTGAGGGTGATGAGACACTGAAACAGGTTCCCAGAGAAGTTTAAGTGTTTAAGTGGAAGCTTTTAAGGGCAGGCTGGATGGGGCTTTAGACAATCTGGTTTAGTGAGTGGTACCCCTGCCCACGAGAAGACTAGACAATCTTTACAGTCCCTTCCAGCCCAAAGCATTCTATGATTCTATGAATTTGCCATTGCCACTGACTTATTTCATCTCAAATAGATCAGCAAGTCAACATAGGAAATGAGTTGCCAGCACTGCTTTTGGATGTGACAACCAGCTGGGGAGAATTCTTCATTTGTCATGCTGCTAGAAAAGTGAGTATCAATTCACTACCAAAGGACCCCTATCAAGGACAAAAACCTACTACATTCTGTGCTGTGACATAAGACGGGCAGTTTATTACCCAGAAAACCCTGAGAGTTAGACTCACCAGAAGTACTACATGGTAAAAGAACAGTATGTGAGGATTGTTGTCCTCTGTTTGAAACTACATAACTGTTTATACATCCTCTGTTTCTCCCCCTGCTATGACTTACTTCAATATCAGCACTTCTCTAATACTTCTCTGTCTAAAAATTTTTACTAGAGGTCCTAAGAAAGGAGCATGAAGCATTGTTGGGTCTGAGGCAACATGGAGCAGCTGTGCTGCTTTTCTTCTTTTTAAGAAAGCAAAGGACGTGTTCAATTTAAAGAAGACTTATTTTTAATGTAAATAAGCAAATGCTGTACATAATCCACACAATTCTGGAGCTTACAGATAGCAAGTTTGCAAAGCACAAGGAAGGCAGCTTTGTTTCTCTTTAGAGCTCAGAAAGGCGAAGGTCAGACAAATCAGAATATGGAACATTTGGTTCCTCATTGGCCTCCCTGGTGCTTTTTCCTCTCAGTGCATTTCATTTTCTTGGCAAATGTCTGTGACATATCAGTAAGTCATTTTAACACTTCTTCATGCCCTACTATTTCAGTTTCAAGATCATTAATAAAACAGCAGCTTGGAAGGTGGCACAACAGGCATTCTAGTATGCTTGCAGGTAGGGTGGCTGTCTGATACTTTTTTTTTCCCAGATATTAGCATAGCCAGACCTCAGCCTCATAAATAAACAGCACATAGTCTACAGAGAGTTTCTTATGAAAAAAAAAATACGCACAGTATGCTTTTCACTGACTGGCTATGTGCTGTTGAACCATCTATTAGAAAAACTTTACCCTGGAAATTCAGGCCTTATAATATTAAAGTTTTAAAATGAAACCCCCTCAGGCTAGCCCAGCATAAACAATTAGTTGCTCCCTGTTAAACTTCATATCCATAACAGCCCATTTTGAATGTTTCATAAGGTACACTGAGGGACATCATTAGTATGTGAATTTCTTTTACAAAGATCACAATGAGGGCTTCAGGAAGAGAATGCACATATCCAGGGAAGATTGGCAGACAGAACGTCACAAGCTGCTCGTGCTGAGTCAATTTAGAATCATGTGAAAGCATTTGAGCCATTTAACTCTATTTCTTTTGATCCTCAAATCTCTGCCTTCACATAATCTTATGAGTACAGTTTTCTAAACCCAATTTAATATCCTATCTTGATATTCCCTACTGGGTCTCTGGATTATTTCTTTAACTGCTTTTTCTTCTTTTCTATTTTCCTTTTTAAACTTTTATGATTTTTTTTTTTTGTTCTAATATGAAAGCATCTGAGGTTTTTGCCTTTTAGCCTATTGCTTCTGACAGTTCAGGGCTATCCACCATATAGTAGATTTCCTCATCTGACCTTATAGGCAAGTCTAATGCTGCTTCTGATTAGCTTCATTGACTGCTGCATCCATGATGCTCTACTTGAAATAGAATGAAATTCACACCACCTCCTTATTGATTCCTAGCTCAGAATCCAACTCTATAACTTTAAATCTAAAAAGAATCCCACCCCCCACACCTCCTCACCCCCCACCCCTCCCGCCTTCATCTACATAAAGAAATTCCGGACATCCTAGCAGAAATCTATACCTACAGATAAACCCCAGACTTACTGAAATCAATAGCTGGAAATCTGATAATGCATTGAATATAAGATCTGGTGAGGAAAAAGTAAATTGAACCTTTGTCACAATTGGATTGAATTAACATCAAAGCAGGACAAATCGTTTATTTTTGGCTCTGCTTCTCAGTAGCAAAGATTGTATTGGAAACAACAAAAAAATTCAAATACTAAAGGTTATCAAGGTTTCAAAAATTCATATATGTAATTGTCATGAGAAAAAGCAGCTAGTGACTCTTCAAAAGACAGAAGTGTATAGCCAATATGAAATATGATTTTCTTATTCTCCATGGACTCGGGTAATCACCAAATCCACATGTAATATTTGAGGGCCATAATGTCAGAAACACTTATATCCTGGCCCGGTGAGTCAGGAATGACTCCACCCAAATGCTCTGTTATATTTTCTAACAGTTCATATGGCCCAAAGGGAAAAAAATAGTTTCTTATCAGTCACAATTTATACTTTTTCAAATAAATCAATATGTGATGAAATCTGATGAAATGTATTGGTGGTACACAAAGATGGAAAGCTCCAGTGAGGAGCAGAGCAGAATGCAAAGCATGAAGCCTCTGTCAGATGTGTTTTTCTGTTGTGCCTCTTTGTCGCTAAAACTCACTTTAATGATTTTGAGTTTATCTACACCATGAGCAGAACTGTAATACCAATCTAAATAGTAATTCACAGCTTTTCCTATTTTGGGCTGAAGCTTTGTGTGGACACACTTATTTCAACATAAGAGTGCCTTTACATAAATTTAGAGAAATTGGAAAGGAATCAACTTTAAGGTATATCAAAATAGGTCACTTAGACTGAAATAATAGTGTCAGCACACAGACTTAAAATAAAACAATGAAGGGTGTGAATAATAGCTCATATTTCTATTTGGATAACATTCAATGCAGCTTTTTATAGCAGAAGCAGCAAGGATTTTTAAGATAACTGCACTGCTAGTAGGAAATAAAAAATAGAAAAGTTTTTTTAAAAAATCACAATACTCTATTTTTTTGCAGAGTGGTAGGTAACACTGCTTCATAGTCTGAACTGATCATTGGATCAACACAAAAATCTAATGTTAAAAAGAAAAGAAGGCCTGAGGGTTTGAAGTGGAAAAGGGA
The DNA here is from genome assembly GCA_013400055.1 of Nycticryphes semicollaris. Lineage (NCBI taxonomy): Eukaryota > Metazoa > Chordata > Aves > Charadriiformes > Rostratulidae > Nycticryphes > Nycticryphes semicollaris. Next base: position 483,357 of record VXBJ01000661.1, read on the forward strand.
GATTCCTGATGTGCGGCCAAGAAGTGCAACCAAACTCATTGTAAAGATAGGAATAATTTATTTAGGTTTTCAGTTCCTACTAAGATACCTCTAGTCCCCTTGAAAAGTAACTGGAAAATGTATATTTAAATGTCGAGTCTGTCCCAAGGGGTTCAAAATTAAAAAAATGTTTAGTTCAGTTATACTCAGCAGGCTTATTTTCTTGTTTGTAGTTATGACTCTGATTTGCTGAATCAGGGCCAGGAAAATCAGCATCTTTTAGAACTAAGCCCTGATTAAACTAACAGAATAATAGCAAAGATCAGGCAGGTTTGGTCTGGCCGTTGGTCTTACATGCTTGTATTTTCTTGCAATTTTAAGTGTATTTTTTTTTTCTCGCAATTTCAGGAGATCTTTTTTTTTTAATTTCTAGCTACTGAGAACTAATTCAACTACAGTTAGAAACTAAATGTCTTACAGGTTCTTTATTAATTATTTTCAATGCAGCAATTTCAAAAATAGCTTTGTGATATTAGAGCTCACTTTATAAATTATGCCACATGGCTTCCATATTATAGAAAATTTTGGGAACACCAAGGTGCATATATTTATCCCTCTGTATGCATACATATAAACTGACATTTCCTAAGGGAGTGCTTCAGCCAGGGCTACTACAACATTAAATGAGGCCACAAATTCATAATTTATTACTCCAGCTTAAAGCAAATACTCAGCATCCAACATCAATCCATGAGACTAAAAGTTAAAATTGTCTTTTAGTCAGTAAAGAGAAAGCTTATGAAAAACAGGGATTTTTGCTTTGCATTTGTTGTTGCTTTGTCAAGTTTATTTTTTTATTTTAAAAGCAAATGTTACTGAAGTATCAAGTTAACAAAAACAATTATGTTTTTTATTTCAACTCTTGCAGCATTAATAAACCCCCCTGTAAACTGTATTGCATGATTTATTTTACAGACACAAAAATTGGCACATATTGTATAGACACAAAATGGATTGCTAGGGTAAAATCTACCTCTTACCTAAGTGGCAGATGTCTAACTGGTTTGGGATTTGGCTTTGGTTGGCTTGGTTGTTTTTTTAAAGTGTTTTTAACCAGTTGGAATTTGTGTCCTCAAAACTTATTATACCTCAAAAAAAAATGTTTATTGAAAGCACCTTCTGGTTTCATCTGTGTATTGAGGAGACTTTGATATACTAAGATCATTTAAAATCTTCTCTCTGGAAACAATCTAATTTAAGATGACTTGAGAACTGTAAAGAACAGAGAAAACTAGCTCTGAAGCAGAGAGGAAGAAAAAACCAAACCACTCCTCAACTTTCAAAATTGCTTCGGTCTGTCTATATGTGTAAGTCTCAGTAGCCCCAAACAGGACACTTATGGTATAGAACAGATTACTCTCAGTGTTAAAATTCAAATTAAATGCCACACTCATACTGTAGATCTGAATGGCTCCAAGTCTTTCCAGCTCTGAAAGTAAGACTCATTTATTTGAACTTATTTGATGACATCCCCATAGAAGTGCTTCTTGTCCTTCTGTTAGATTTAAAGAGACAAGTAAAAATGGGAGGTGGGCGAAAGTATGGTTACTTGCCAATTGTAAAATTAATCGCTGCTTTCAAAAAAAATTTTCCTAGGAATATATTCCCATACTATGTAACGTATTATATTACAGGCAGGGGCAACAGCTGCTGAAGAGCAACACGTCATTGGGATATTGGTAAACTGGTTGTAAGAGAAGAAGATGATGAAGGATGATATTAAAGAATTGAAGTCTGCTTAAAAGCTGATATCAGGGAAGAAAAGCTAAAATGATGCCTTGAGAAACTGAAGCCTGAGACTGGAAGAAATCACCTAAATCATTGAAGCCAGCTCCTTGCAGTCACGTACATTCATTGTCTCATCCAACTTCAGCCATCTCATGGCTATAGCTCTAAATTAAGGTATTTGTCTATGGATGGCTACTGTAAACAGAGAGATGAGAAACTATAGCGAGGAAGCAGTCTGTAATAAGGTAGGTCTTGGATTCCCAAGTTCCAGGAAGTAGCACTCCAAACACATCTACATCCACTAAAACACATCTCAGCAACTTATAGATAACCCTGGGGCATTAAGAAAAAGATCAAAGCAGTACAAATGGCAGCCTGTAACACAAAAAAGAAAAGGAAAGAGCAGGAGTATTTCTCATATCCATATTCCTGCAATAACTAATAATTCATCAGGAGAAAGCCCCAGCAGGCTCTGGGAATATAGAATACACTATTATCGTTAACTACTGCTCAGTTCTGAGATACCACTGTTCTGAGCACTTCAATAATACCTGAAATAGAAAAACATAGCACTGATCAGCATATATGATATAGTAAACATATATATGTACAGCAAAAAGATATCTATATGAAGTTCAATATATGATAGTGTCAAATTATAGATTTTGCTAATTGTGGGGAAACCGTATTATAATAGAGATGAGGAAGAAGAATAGGTAACTATTCAACTTGTTTGACAAATGGGGTTTCTTACTGAAAAAACAGGTAGAATTAAGTAAAAGTAACTAAAAATAAATAAAAAATAAAAATACGAATAACTCTCCTGGAGAAAAAATCCATTATAACAGCACTTAAGGCTTTGTGATCATTTTTTTCCTGAAAGACAAAGGCAAGGTGAAATACAGAAATTCTCAGCAAAACAAAATGTTCAATGTGAGTTATTGCATTTTGTGGTGAGATATTTGCTCTGAGCCAGTTCAGCATCAGACACCATCACCCCTGACTCTGCACAGCCCAAGGGGAGTTGTGGTTCAAGAGTCTTTTGCCCCATCTCTTGGCTATAACCTGTGCCACCTTGCTCTCCTGTGAGCTATAAGACAATGAAGGTTTCCTAAACTGAACTGCCTGTCTGCCTGCCTATATTATTGACTATATTTCTATATATGACAGTTTTCAACTGTATCATTATGCTCTATCTAAATTAAAATTAGGTGGACAAAAATGGGTTCCCACAAATGAGAAAGAAACTATTTATGTGATATCAGCTGAACAAGTCTATCGGTTTTAGACTGCAATTTAATCTGTTTCATATTCTTAAGCATAAATTTTCTGAAGATATTTGACAAAACCCTGAATTGTCAGATATCGCATTGTTGGACTCTTGCAATAGCTTATATGGTCTTTCAAATTCTGTGGCTTTTTTTTTTATCCACAAAGTTACAGTTATATTTAAAATACCAATTAATCCAGACAGTGTTTTCTGAGTTAAGCCTTTTCTCATTCTCAATTGCCCTTTCTTTAAAAATGAAGTTTATATCTTTCAAGTTATTATCACTGTCAATATTTTCCTTTTCAGAATAGAAGTATTCTAATTTAGAAATTAGTAAAACTGTTACCAAAACTTTCTACCTCTTCACAACTAGATTCACAATAAAAAGAAATGTGAATAGCCAAATTGATCAATTAACACTTCAAAGGGCTAAGCAGTGTCAACAATATATATCACTCAGTCATTTCCCATTTATTAATTACAGTGATAAAACCTCAACAAAGCGTGAGAAAGAGAAAACTTTTGATTAACTGTTAAGACTTTTAACAGGTCTTTGTTTCCTAATATTTTAAACTCTAATTTTAATTTTAGCCAATCTAACTTCTCATCTTACTGAAAAGAAAGAAATATAATCTGTTTTCAGGCAGCACACTATATCATTAGATATTTTTCACATCATCTTTAGAGACAGACAAATAGATACAGAGACAGTGTTAAGTAAAACAGGTATTTATGCTCAACTCCACAGGATCTGGCTGTGTTGGGGTTAATTTTCTTCATAGCAGCTTCTCTAGTGCTGTGTTTTGGATTTGTGACCAAAGCAGTGTTGATAACACAGGGATGTTAACGCTGAATGGGGGACTGAGCAAGCAGCTGTGTGGAGCTTAGCTGCCAGCTGGGGTTAACCCAATTCATCAACTCATCTTTCATTAATTTAAGGGCGCTTTATTGTTTTTTAATTCTCTACATGCCATATATAACATCTGCAAAATACAATATAAATTAAAGTCCTGCTGTATCAGAGATTAGGCAAATGTGAACAACAGGCAGAAGTTCACAGAAAGTTAATTCACCCCATCAGAGACAGGTGTCCCAAGCCTTCAGCCCAGACAGATGCATTTTCTGCACCACTAAAAAGCCTCAAAATAGCCAAATTGAATCTGTTGCAATAATCCAGGTTACAGTAGAAAAGTTATGGATAGCAATGACAGACTTCATACAAAGGAGGAAAGATCACAGACTAAGCAACCCACAGATCACAGGGAGAACTTTTTTAAGACAAGCACTATTACCAGAGAAATTTTTGCTGACTTTATTTCCTCATTCTCCTATTTTATTATTTTATTATTAATATCTATGAAGATGCAGACACTAAGTTGATAGATATAATATTTTCTGGAGCTTAAAGTTTGTACTTTTTCCATTGTACCATCAATTCTGGCATTTTCCTGTGTTCCCAAACATGTACTGGCCTAGTGACGGCCAGTAGTAGCAATCAGTAATTATAGAGCTCAACCTTACAGTGCTAGGAAATGCTAAAATACCCTTTAACTTTCTTTCCATTTGAAGTGTCATTATGAAACATTATTTCCATGTCTTTACTTTCGTCTTAGCCTGCTATAGTCTTCTACTCACATTTTAGAGCACACTTAGTTTTTCTTATGTAATTATTTTGTTTAGAAAACATAGCTATAGATCTGCTGTAGAAATATTTGCAGTACCCTTAACTCTGTGGGACCATTCTGCATGCAGGCAACTTTTTTTTTGTTCTTATTCATCTATTCTTCTACGCTCTCATTATCGAAATCACTGTTAGGCAAGAAGTGTATTACCTCCACATTTCTGCAGCTATCCTCAGAGGTCTCCTCATCTCTTATCACTTACCTAACAACCAGCAGACAACTTCCATGTTACTTGAACTATTATAAGCAAACACATCTCATTTGCTTAGTTTAAGAGCTAGAACACAAAGCACTTTATTTATTTGCCTGGTTTAAGGTATTTCATGTAAATGTCAGACTTCATCTTTAGTCAGACTCCAGGGAACATGCCTACAACTTAGGTAGCCAAGTGAGACACTTAATGGGGATTTGGATTATTGAGATGAAATGTGGCCGTTGGCAACAGTCCAGATTCCTAAGACTTTGTAATATTCTATAAAAAAACCCCAACAGAAACAAACCAACAAAAAGTTTAGTTAGTTTTTTAACACGATGGAGACAGTTCCAGGACAACATGAACAAACCTTTGCTTTAGAATAATTTTTTTCTGGTTCAAATAGGACTTGGCTTTACTGTAAATGTAACTCAAGTAAATATCCCTAAGGAACCTAGGAAAAAGGAGGGCTTACAGTTAAACTCTTATATTTCTTTACTATGATTTTAAAGTGCCACATTCGTCAAACTGGGTACTGTTTCTTCCTCAGTGATTTGGAAAGGACAGTAATGATTCATAAAACAAGCTGCTATTATTGCTTTGGAGGGCATAGGCATGTTTTTGGATTGGATTAGATAAGACCTTTAGCCTCTGTAGATACCAAATCACATGTTAAATATTAAAGTTAGCAGTAATTTTGTGGCCTACTGTGGGCAATTAAATTGTGGTTCAGATTTTGTTGACTCAGTCTCTCTACCTTTATTTACATACATATGATAAAGTTGGTAGATGGAAACAAATCTGGAAAAAATGCCTCCTTCTGAATGAAAAAGTGGAACTAGATTTGTCTATTTAACCTTTGTTAAACCTCTGAGGTATTTCCATTGGTCATCAGTTTTCTGTTAATGTGTGTTACAGAAGAAAAATTGCTCTCATTTTTTTTAAGGGGGAGGGGTGAATGACAGATTTGCTTAATGTATTTTTTAATTATTTAAGTCAATACAAATTCTATTTTTTGGCCTATTGCCTTTATTGAGGTGGGAGTCTTTTTGTTTGTTTGTTCTTTGGGGTTTTTTTTGTTTGGTTTTTTTTTTTTACTCAATCAATCTGATATTAAGCCGTTTATATATGAGCTACCACAGGGACTTTGTGAGTGCTGCAATTTAGCTGTGTCATGTCCTCATTCTCTTTCAGGTCCAGCCTAGATTTTCTGTATGTATGGTATTTGTTAATGCATAGAAAGGTCTTCTTTTGGCTCCTGATGAACTCCAAAGGAAAAGAGTCTTCTGCTCAGTTGGCTAGAAGTTATACAGCATACCAAGGCTGCTCAATTTCAGAAATCAGAAATGTTTCATTTTTTCAACAAGGGGTAACAAGCATTTTGTTATTTGTTATTTCAGAAATATTTTGGAATATTTTCCTCACAAATCATTTTATATATATATTTTGAGTTACATTCTAGGACAAAACCAAATTTGACATACGGAATCTCTATATCATACATCTAGAGCTCATGATTTTATAATCATATGTGTATGAGTATTTAGGATGTCAGGGGCTGTTTGGTTGAGTGAGAAAGTTTTTCTAAGCTTTCCACAAATATCTTGATATTTGAGAGATGAAAGGACAGGTACCACCTAGCAGGGAATGCTCTGTAAATCCTGGCCCTCTCTTGGCTTGTGGAGTGTTCATATAGTTCTGCCATCTGTTTTACCATGAGGCACTTTTGCATTGATATAATGACATCCATAAAGGGAGTTGTTCCCTTATAACTATATAATTAGAAAAAAATCACACTGCTAACCACTGTCGTTATACTAATACAGAATTAATAAGTGGGCAGGGTCTACTGAAGCATGAGGCTGCTTTTAGATGTGCCCTTTGGGCGCAGATGAGTCCAGATAAGAGCTAAGCATTCCCATCTTGTTCTCACCACTCCTTTACTTCCTCAGGAAAGATAACCACCCATCAAATCTGATAGAAAAAAATTCCATGTGTGGCATGTCTGACCCCTTGTCAAATGGATAAAAATGAAAACCCAGCAACACTGGAACTCTGGTATAAAAAGTGATCACTCTTTTCAGTCATTTTGCCATAAGTAGGTTGGAGGTTTAAGGCAGGTCTAAGGGAACAATAATATGCAAGTAGGGTGGAGTGGTGATCAGCAGCATCTCAGTCCAGCACAGGTGCCGCCTGAGCAGTATCTCTGACAATGGCCTGAGTACATGCTTATCCTCCAGCTACTGATACAGTTGAAACTACTAAAAATTATTTGGCTTCCTTCACTAGATTGGTGAGATCCCAGTATCTGTGGATCCTTGATAACTGGGAACTAAAACAGCACCCAAGTATGGTATGAGTGGGAATTACACTTCTTACTGACAACTGTCAAAACATTCCTTCAGAGGGACTACTTCATACCATCTTCTGCATAATTTGGGATTTTGCCAGTCCCTAGAAGACTTTGAAAAGCAGCTGTTCCAGACACTGTGCGTTCTTCTATTTGGAGTTTTTCTCTCTTTATTATTGATCTTTTCTTTCCAGTTTCTCTGTTTGTTGGTCTTCATATATTCACTTTGACAAACCACATCTCTTTTCTCAGTGCATTTTAGTTTGTTTTCTTCCACCATCCTGTCTATACTTCATCATCACTCTCTTGGAGATGGATGAGAAAATAATCACAGTGAAGTTTGACTCAAATTTTCCAACGTGCAACAAATGAGGGGGGCCAAATCAGGCAAAACTTGCCAGTCCACCCATATTTAGAACACTGAAGCAGTTGAAGTGGACACCTTCAGAAGAAGATATTTTAAAAGTATCCACTAGGTATATTGACAGATATGCCAGATATGGGACTGCATAGTGTTGATGAAATTACACTGCATTAGACTCCTATGATCTTAAATCCAACTCACACTCTCTTGGCATGGGCTGACTCTTCAAAAACCAAAAATACCCTTCACATTTTCTAAACATCCGTGTTTCTGAAACCTGTCTTCCCTTTGTAAATCTTTCTTTTCCTGATGCTTTGCATGCCTTTGTAAAGATTTCATTAAAAGAAATAAACATACATACATTAAAAAAACCAACCCCCTTCTATTCATTTCCTTACTACAGCATTCAAGCTCTGTGGCAGTGTGCCTAGTTTGTATTACCAGGACTAGGTTTTTGCAAATGAAACTCTTTCAATTAGTGTTTCAGGAAGCAATTAAATTGTCTAAAATGTATTAATGAATACATTGAAATCTGGAAGAGTACCCTTTCTCTAATACTTCCATTATTAATGCACCATCTGTTTTGTTTTGTTCCCTCACTAGTGTACAGTCTCAGTAACCTCATGTCCACAGAAGACAGTATTCTCAAAAAGCAAAGCCAAGAAATTTAAGCTGATAATCAGTCTTAATTATACAGTATACATTCCAAATAATTTTACAGATACAATAATCAAGGATGATTTTTTTCTCTCTTTTATTTAAATGTTCTGTGCACCAAAGAAGCTCTCTGAATAACTGTGGGTTTGATCTTCATTTTCATGCTACAATAAAGACAATTAAATATTTGGCTTCAATATGTGGGGTTATTTCTATAACAGGCAAAGAAGCTAACTTTTGCACAAGGACACGTACAATAATGAGGTGTAGGGGCAGCAGAGCTTTCATTAGAGAAAAGACTACAGGCATCAGATGCATTTGGGGTATTATTTGTGTAGAGTACTTGAAAGAATTTGAGCTGATCGAGATAGTGCCATGTGCATCACCATCTGTAGAGAGCATCCATAAAATATCCTGAGGTGATAACTTAAAAAGACATATGAAAAATATTAATATTCAGGCTGCCAGAAGTATTTCTTTCTGTTTTAAGGGTAGATATCATCTCATTTGACCTCAAACCAAGCTAAAGCACCAAATAGTTTCCAATTTGTTCTAAATGGGAGAGATTGCTCACTTGTACCCTTGTGGCTTTTTCATGGACTGAAACAAGGTGCAGGGCAAGATGCCACACTGATTGCCATTCCAGTTAGGGCAAAGCAATTGTTGCCCTTTCACTTCAGTATTGAACAGGTAATTTTTAAGAAGTTTAGTGCTTCCAGTACTGCAGTAGTTGATCCTGAATATGTGTGTAGTTACATTGATCCTGAGATGTTCGCCTCAACTTTTTTTTTGTATAAGGAACACAAATGTTTATAGAAATACAAAATTGCATGATAAAGTTCTGTGGGCCCTCCAGCAGTTTCCACAAAGAGCATGAGGCATATCTGTTGTTTAGGGTGGAGGCTATTTTTTTAAAAGATGAGGCCACTTGATAGCAGAGGGATTCTGATGGCCTTTCTTTGGAAAGAGCTAGACCTTTACACATGAAAGAGCCAAAATCTGTAAAGCTTCAGAGAATTAGTTTCAGTGTGCCTTTCAAAACCAAGCTTTCAGAAAGTCCAGAGGCAATTTACATGAGAAAGGGCTGGCAATGAAGGATACTATTTTGTTTTGATTGGTACCTCTGGTTACTTGGGTTTGGTGTTGGGGGGCAGTACAAAATGAAGAGGTTTACCATTTTTACATATTAAATTATTTCTAGAGCCCACATTTCAAGTTTTAGTTTGGTTTTCATTATATTTCTACATGTATAGTAACTAGTCCCATGGCTGTGTATCATAATAAGGCTGGGAAATTAATTTTTACACTGCAAGAATCTTTCAGAAGTGTAATAGTTTACTATATTTTACTGGTTAGTGTGCTAGTTAGTCAACCACCCTTCCCAGGAATAAAGGTGGCAACATACAGATCATGCGTGAGCAGATGGAAGCAGATAACAGTCAGTGTGAGGATTTTTTTTTTTTTTACACATATGTGACTGAAACAACATAGACAACTACAGAGTACAGAGCCAAGGTACTCAGATTCTGCAGGTTACACTGTATTTGTTACCATTTCATCATTTAAAAAATAGCTTGGGTGCGACCACTCAAGCTGTGTTTAAGTCCAAGCCCTCTGAGAAATCTATGCTCTGTTAATTTGTAGGAGCTTGAAGAGAAAAAAAATAAATTGCATTTAGGTTCACTTTAAGGAGGCATTTTATTACCAAAGCAGTGTGAAGGGATCTAGTATGAAGGAGATTTAGTCCTTAAATTTTAAACATTATATAAAAATTTAAATTAGTCTCTATTCTTCAGATTGTTGTCATTATGGAAAGGTCAGAGATGATGAATTGTTTGTTGCTGCTGCAGATATAATGTACTGTACAGTTCTATTATTTGCTGTTGAAGAAAACATGATTTATTGGATAGTGTCAGAAAATATTTGCTCCAGGCCTGCAATATATGAAATATATAGCCTGTATTCAGCCATGCTGCTTCAGGGAACTACTATGCAATCCTCTGAGGCTAAAAATAAGATCTTTCTACAAGTCTGAATTATTATTTAGTGATTCAGCAGGAACACTACGTCTTCAAAATAGTTTTTACAGCTACACATCAAATGTTCTAATTAATAAAAAATAAATCAAATAAACAAAATGTGCACTATCTGGAGTTTCAAATGCTACTGACTTTATAGCTGTTTGAGGAGGCATTTTGTGTGTTGCAACCACAGGCACATGATGGGAACCAGAGCTAGTCAACAAAAAGCAGTGGCTGCTGACAATAGATAGTAACAAGATGTAAGTTTAAACACTAACTTGTATTAAAAATCTACATAGAAACAGTTTCCTCATCTTATTTAAGCATTTTAGGTTTAATTTTTCTCCCTTCCTAAATCAAAATTAAAAAGTAGAAATAAAAAAAAAACTTTAAATGTAAAGGAACATTTAGTTTGACTTGAAATTGTTTGCTTAGATCTGATAACTTAAAAAGTACTGCATTTAATTCAAATTTAAAATCCAGAAGGTGATTTTAAATCACAAAATTGGAGATTTTGGAATAATGTGTAAGGTTTTTTAGAAGAAATTAAAGCTAACCTTTTTCTTGGATGTGTATTCAGTTCCAGGAAATTGGTCCTTTCTAGCAAATAAAAGTTGTAGAAAATTTTGTAACCTGCTTCAGTTATGTGTTCTGATCTCCAAGCCCATCATTTCCTTTCTTATCATCAGTGTTTTAGCAATGTCCAAGCAATGGCCATTTTGAAAAATAACATCTTAGACCAGCCTGTGCCATGAGAACTTTTTGAGCAATGGGACATGCATCCATCCTGAAAATGGACAATTTTTTCCTGAGATTCTCTGAAACAAGTTTCATTCTTCAGTCTCTGCTGCTGAATTCACCTTCATGTATGAAAAATAAGAACAGAGTTATCATTAGCTCAACACAGTTATTTTCAAAGCATATGTGGTGCATCTTATCTGCTCAACAGGAGAGTCTCAAAGTGTGGGGAGATGGTGTCAAAAGAAATATAAGGAACATGAGAAGCTGGGAAAAATAGCATGTGCATGAACACACACCAAGAAAGACAGAGAGGCAGCTTTCCTAGGGTGTCTTTCGAGAATTATGACATCAAATTCTAAAGTGCTTTACAAAAATGTGGCAAATTCATCTCAGCTGGTAGCTCTGTTAATGTCAGTGGAGTTACAGCAGGAATGAATTTGTTCCAATGAGAGCATCACAAGGAGTACACTACTGTTAGACTGTTACATTGGTTATTAACTCGCTTTCCTCTCAGTGCTAAAAAGTCTAGCTAAAGCTTCATGGATCTATTTTTAAACTATGTAAAGTATTTGCCTCACGGATCAAAGAAATATGAAGCCAAACTTACCATAGCACAGACTCGTGGAAAAATGGGCTAGACTGAAAGAAATATCTTTGAAATATTTGAGGGACCCAGCATGAAACCTGGTTAAAGTTGTATAGCTTTCCATTTGAAAGGTCACATTCAGAATTGGCTTATAACTTTGTGAGAGGGTTACTTTTCAAGCTGAAATTGTTCATAGTTATTCTCAGTCAGAGACTTTTTTTTTAATAATGAGCAAAAGCGGGGCAGTGATTTTTAAAGTTTTACTTTTGATTAATTGCCTTCAGTGCATACAAGAGCAGAGACTGAGCAGCTGGTATCAAGAAGGTGAAAAATGTGGTTCAAGCAGATGAGAAGCTTGTCTCTCTGAGTGCAGAAAATGGCTTGGGAAGCACTGAAGAGATTAGGGATTGCGCTGGGCCTAGAGAAGGAATAGTGGTGGCCAAAATTGTGATCGTTTTCTTTTTTTTTTTTTCCCAAAATTTCCCCTGGCATTCCACTTTCAGTTTTTCCATAGTGCCTTTTTCACTCTTGGAGCCTTCTGAGGTCCACAAATGGGCACGTGTGGTACACAGCAAGCAAAAACAATAGCCCCAAACCAGACGGGGCAAAACAGTTCCCACTTGTGCTCTCTGTCTTCTCTCAGTATCAGACTTGCACAAAATAAGTCCCTGGGTCTATGCACAGAAAGAGATCGCGTTGGTCCTGCTTGGGTATTCCTGTTCCTGATGTGTTAATGGTAAAGTATGGATAGAGCCCTTGCTGAGGTAGCTGAGCTCATTCACAAGCTATTACTACCCTGACATCTGCTTCCCCTAAAGACATGGTGGGTGTTCCCAACCTGAGCTCTAGCTTAAGTGTGTGGAGAAAAAGCACGTAGCTAGTGAGGCTCACACAGCCTGTGCTAGGTCCTGAGGTGTCATTCATTCATGGGTACATATTGCCAAAACTAAATTTAGGGAAATTAAGTTCCCCCCTAGGTCCATGAAGGTGATCTGATGGACAATCTTTAGGAAACAAGCCCAGCTGAGGCAGTGCTAAGTGAAGATCAGGATCTCTGCCATGCTTTGTGTACTAATGGGATGGAGGTGCTTTATTGGCAGTTGGATGACCTTTGGCACAAACTGAGAACAGAGATCACTGTTGTGTCAGATATTGTCCTGGCCCTCCATCATCACAGAGAAATGTTATCCTTCTTCCCTCTATGTCACGCCCTTTCCCTAAACCTGGAAGCAAGGCCTGCACCTTTGCTCTTCCCACAGCTGCCCTCTGGTTTCTCATGCTGCTCCTGCAGCAGCCACAAACACAAGTGGCATATGCCCTGGCAGGGGAACGGAAGTCAGGCTCTACTGATTAAATAAATACCTCCTTAATGGATTTACCCTGGATGAAACCCATTCTGTTCACCTGCCACTGCAGATACAGTCTCAGGTTAACCCCTCTCCTTTTTGGCTTAGCATTGCTCTGAATTAGCTGAAAACGGAGCCCTATTTTCTGCTCCATTCACCTGAGAGGATAGAGAAAAGCCTGCATGGGTTCCTCCTCAGTGTTGTTCATTTCCTGGCACTAGAGAACCCTACCCCTCTCCTGACTGTAGTCTTTTTTGTGTGGAATAAGATGCAGTGGTAAACAAAGAATAAGCATTGTCTGTTCAAACACGTTAATGACCAACCAGTCAATACTATCTTATTCATTTATTAGAAACTGAGAAAATGCCTGTTACCTTTTGAGACCAGACTACTGTAGGTGGTGGGTTTGTTTGTTTAGTATATAAGAAGTTATCGATCAGAATATTTAGTCAAAAGTTAGAATGCTTATTGTGAACAGTTGCTGAGATTTGTGGTTTTACAGAGCTAATCTAAAGCAAAAATTATTAAAGTCAGGTCAATAATATGGATTGCTCCCTTCTTTAACATCTTGCTCAAAGAAATACAAATGAATTTATTTATATCTATTTGTAATATAGATTTCTGCCTCCATTTCTAATATACTAATGTTTATTCTTGTGGGAATTCAACTGATAGGTCTTTCCTTATCATATTTACTGTCATTAAAAATGTTGGATAATTTTAACACATGATTCAATGTGTATATCCCATAAAATAGGTTCATAAAATTAGTGTTTAAGGCTCTCCCAAAGCTTTAAAAAGCATTTAGAAAGCAAATATATTACCAGTTCTTGACTCAGCTTGGGAAATATAATTTTATATTTCCCAGCAGTATATACAGCCTCTTTTGCTATATATCAAAAACAGATTTCCTCCCCTATACCATCTAGTTTCCTAGGGAAACATGTTTGTCTGCATTACACCCTCACACATCATAAATCATACCTTACCTGCATATTGTGTTCTGTTTGTGACTACAAACAGGAGTCCCATACTTCCTTTCTTGAAGTGAAGCCATTTGTACTTTGGTAATCAGCATTTAATGTATGCATTTTCTGTTTGAATAAGCCTATTGCAGCTTGCTTTCATATTGCTGCTCAATTATAGAGCACTCCAAATGCATTATGAAAACTTTGAAGGTACAGAAAATAAAAGATCGTTTGCAAGGAGAACATATACAAAAGGTCACATTTGATACTTGGATACGATTGATGCTTTCCTGCATCCCAGCTACTCCTCTTCTGAGCCACGGCACCGTATTGATAAGTATACTTATCTTTCTCTATAGTAAAAATATGCGGCTTTCTAGAATCAGTCAAGTACTACAAAAACTAGCGGGGTCTCCCCAGAGGCATGTCCTCGTGTCTCGTTGTTCATATTTGTGTTTTTCAGCTGTCTCACACAAGCATAGCGTCCACATTTGGGCACATTCATCACTTCAGCATTAGGAGGCTTATCAGTTGCTGTCATAAGGTGATCCACTGACAGATGCTCTGGCATTTTCATCACCCTCGACACTGTTTCCATTATATCTTGTATAGGTTCTCTGAAGGGAGATGACAAGCACATGTGGAGACAAATTCTTTGAAACACCGAGTAAACCCCAGACTTTCCTTTCAAGGAGTATTGAATATTTCTAGCTTATTTGAAAAGGAGTTGTGCTGTCTAAAAAATTTTGGGTTTGAGCTGTTTTAGGAGGGTGTAGGTTGTGGTGGCGGTGAAAGTTCTTATCCATATGCATAAAATAATTAATGTCCTTTTAGAGTTATTTTAATTCTTCACACTATATTTATTACAACTCACCAATCTCAAGGCACTTTAAAACATATGCAATAAATTTCACACATGCATCCCTTTGTCATGTAATTAAACCCAGTCACAGAGTGCTGGAAGATGACACGTCCAAGGTCCTACCATAAATTGGAAAGCACCTTTCAACACATCCATAGTAATTCATTATATCACTAATAAATGTATGTTCTGGCTCTTTTTCACCCCAGAGCACTGGCAGCCAGTCTGGAGTGGTCTGTAGGAGGCAACTCTGGAAAACAATAATGCGGTTTTAGAAATGATACTGCTGCCTATCATCTCCTCTGTAATAACCTATCTTGTTCAAAGCCAGCAGAGTAAAAAAATAAAAATTACTTGTGTTGTTATGTGCTTTTTATTTTTTTGGTAACTTGAACTATTTACGGTATCTCCATTATTTTCCTCTTCTGCAGGGAGGGCATACAAAATCATATTTATTGTACTGTCTGTCTTAACTCAACCACAGGGCTGCAGGTTTAATATCTCAGCACTTCGCAATCCTCATGTTTACAACATCCGTGAAGTAGTGAAGTTCCGCTTGTAGATGGTATTATATGATTTTTTTCTGAAGCTGGAAGAGTTTAGAAATTCCTTGAAATTCTACCATGCACATTATAAGTTAGGCAATTCTTCATTCATGTACAAGAGCAATTAACTCTGTAGAAATAGTCACTGAAAATCAGAATGTAACAGAATTTTATATATATATATATGCATGCATATATATATATGTGTGTGCTTCTGTAGGACAGAGTCTGCTCCGTGATTTGCTCATAAACCTCCATAACCATTCTGTATCCAATACTGTGTTGACAGGGGAGGTTGTTTTCATGCTAGGACATTGCTGTTGCCCCTCAGTGTGAGGATGTTTGGTGAAGGCAATCTTCAGGCAATATGGGATAGCAATGTCAACACCTGCGTCCTTACCCAGCATATGAAAAAGTGCAGAGAAAACAATGTTCGCAGGCTCTGAACAGGAAAGCAGCTATCTAGGTGGAAGCGAAAACCATGTCTTTTCTAATTAGGTCAAAACCGAGTGGTTTGAAAAGGTCCCAAAAATACTTTTGCACTTGTAGTTGGTCACTGACAGTGTGTATGGGATGTCTGGCAGCATTTTAAGTTCAGGCTGGGATATATGACAGTATTTACTGGGGACGAGCATTTTGGTGGATATTGTTTCACACTGTCAAACCTGGCAAAAAGAAGGACCTAAGAGAAGACATTAAAGGAAATATTTGTCCTTTTTCCTTTTGAAAAGAAAAAATAACATGGGCGTTTTTTTAATGTAGACTGTGTATGCAAAGGAATTTTAATCTAGGTTTTTGGGTTGGAGACGATTGTTTGTTTTCATCTGGGTTTTGGCTTTTTGAGTTTTCATACTGTTACTGTTCATTATTTTGAAAAACTATGGAAATAAACACTTTCAGATAACTCATGGAGAGCATAACCAAGGCTTCTGTATGTTCCTTTCCCATTTCACTTCTCAAAATACTCCACAGGATGGGCAAGAACCCAACTTCTGAAATTTAGATTTATCACTGAGATGCCTGATCAATAGATCTTTGATCTCAGTAGGACTCTCCCACTGGGAGTTGGACTAGGTGCAGATTTATTTAGAACAAAGCAGTCTGTGTGTGGCTGTTCCCAGATGACTTTCTGAGCACTGTACATCTGTAGGGATTAGTTTACAGGCTGGCTAGCTCAACAGATTTTTTTTCCACATGGTTATTTCAACATATCAAGGCATAAGACCAAGACAGTCCAGACATGTTGAAATACATATTCACTTCTGACTGTGTTCTCTTGTTTTTTTAGTACATTTTTGGGTCTAGTTGTGTTTGTTCATTTGTTTGGCTTCATATAATCCTGTTCTAATATTTGAATTAAGTCAGCAAGGTACTCTTGTTCAAAAGACTGGTTTGTGAGTAAGAACCATCACCTGAACAAAAACCACTAAATATTCCTGGTAAAATTTGCCTTTTTTAATTACTACCTCTCTGGCAGGCCTGAGAGGCATATATAAATTATTTATATGCACAACAACGAGAGGCTTGTTCATGAATGCTATTAGTACTGTTGCTCTCTGTACTTAGGAAAAAACTGATTCCCATCTTTAGCATAATGAAATTATATGACTCTAGTGAGCAGTGATATAAATAACAGCACTGATGTCTTCAAGCATCAACTGATGTTTGCTAGACTCGACAGGTTCTAGTAATTGAAGATCCTGTGATTGACTTAGCACTGCCTGTGCCACTGTATGTTGCTGTAAAAAGAAGCTTTCTCTGTGTATATGATGAGGAGCAGTCTAAAGCAAAAGAACAGAAATGGTTTAAATTTGTTAATTTCAAATGTCAGAACCACAGAGACTTTAATCATCATTTTTTTTTTTAAAGTCCATCTATTATTACTGACTTTTTTGCCCGTTTTCCCCAAAATCTGAAATGAAATAAAAAGAGATAATTCGCTTTCTGATGATGGCTGCTTCTCTGCCCATTGATCAATAGCTGATGGGTACTCTTGGATCTCCAGTGCACTATGGGACCTGAAAAGTTTACACAGCACGTGGATAACTATCATGATGCTTGTGCATCCCAGGAGAACTTTTTCAGTAAACCCTTGTAATTGGCTACACAGCCATGGTTCAGAATGTTTGTCACAAAGCAGCATTTATAGGACTCATTTGACTTTATAATGTCTAATTTGTGCATGTTTTTATCAGAAGGAGAGGGTTTGACATGAGCACAGGGGCAAAATAAGTCATAAATTAGGACAGTGACTTCTCATAATACTTCAAAATTCCCCTTACTATTCCATTTTTTCTGACACATCGTCTCTCCCGGATGCGATGAGAGTGAAGCACCAGCTATGTCTGTCAGCAACAGTGTCTTAAAACCCTGTTAAATGTTCTCAAACAAGAAAGTTTTAGTGCTTATAACTGGCGGAGCAGGGGAGGAGAGCTGTGTGACCTCCTTCTGTCTGTTGCTCCTCTGATACTAATTTCAGTCTGCTGACTGATTGGCAAGCTGCAAACCTGTTAGCAAGAGATTTTTAGCGGTGGGATCTGAGACAGGGTTGTTTAATAGTGTCTAGGTCTGAAAACGAATTCCTTCAAAGTTCTGGGAGGGTTTGGCTTCAATATTCATTTCAATCCTTTCTGTCAGTGGACGTTTCCAGGAACATGTTACACAGAAGTGTATCAGGAGTGGTTAAGGTATAGCAAAGCCAGTTTCTGAGCACAGGGTTGGAATAGATATGTCTTCATAGGACTTCCATACTTATTTTGCAGGCTTGTGATGGTAAGCAGATCTAAGCCACAAGGTTCGGATAAACGTGCAAAAAGCAATGATCAAAGGGTGAAGAATGAATCAGGTCTTATGCTCCCATCACATTGTGTAAAATCAGTCTTGATAAACAATATCCCTACAGCCTGTGCTTCATGATGTCTACATTTCTGGACATTCTAGTCCCTGGCCTGCTGTGAGCAACCAGAAATCACAGGCTTATCTCTGGATTAATATTTTCATGATGGAGAGGACTGAAAATGTTCTAATCAGATTTTTTCTCTGCTGCAGTTGCTGTTCACAGCATGAATACTGGTTGAAGAGGCTCATGTCTAATTTTCAACAATATTCAAAAATTATGTGTTCTCCAAGGAAAGGCCACTACAATGACATTTATATGTCCACAGCTCAGGTTTTGTATTTTCAGAACATAGTACACACTTAGAATTATTTTTATTTCTTTTTTTGCATGAAGCCATTTAATAGGTTACCCAACACTTCTCTTCTAACATCCCGTAGCTGACATTTACCTCAACAGTATATAAACTGGAGACAAGAAAGAGAGAAAACTCTTCATGATATTGTTGACTTCTTTTTAATTTTGTAGAATGACACCAGCAGGTGCTTTAGAAAGACAAATAATAATAAAAATCACTGCTAACATAATTCAGCTCTGTCTCGTTCTTGTGAGCGCTAAAAAGAATGAGCCAACAAAAAAACTGGATTATATTGATTTGTGATTGTCCTCTTTTAACTGAACTCTCCTTTGAAAAAGTGTTCTGGCAGAGGTAAATTGCTTAAGTATTTTCCCAAAAGAAAAAATAACTGGAAGAGATAAAGCAGTTGTTTTCAGTTTGTCTTCTTCTACTAAAGTTTTAAAGTGATTACCCTAATTAGGAGTGTTAACAGGAAAATGAGATGCCAGCTGTTGGAGATGGGTCTAATGGAAAAGGCTTTGTAAAAGAAGCTTGCAAGATCAAGCCTTTTGGAGAAGAAATTATAATTGATCTGATGAGAGTCTCCAGTAATTTTGGCTGAACTAAACATACAAAGACATGGCAGGGATATTTATGGGTTTTATTATTTATAATACATTTTAACTTGCAGGAACAACAAACCTGTTGTTCTGCAAAACAAGAGGTCCACCGGGGACACTGCAAGGAGTGAGCACTGAGCCTGGTGTGTTTGCCTATCCTTGAGGTGAGTATGGAAATAGCTGTTGCTGCAGCAGCCAGTGGGATAACCGGGATGCTCCTCTGTGGCCCCTTCTCTATCAGTGCAGGACAAAACTATTTCAGGAAGCTCTCACCAAGTGTAAACACTTTCCTCACGTTTTCTCTGCCTTACTGCTGTGAATGTGAATGCTGTATGTCATTTCTTAAGCTTTCTGAAAGTGCTGCAAGTGTGGCAGTCCATATTTCTTCCTTGTTCTGTGTTTGCAGTGTGTGATGCTACAAAGCTGAATGAAGAAGAGGTGGGGAAAGCCAGGGAATAGCGGTAAGAAGGAAGAAGCAGTTTATACAGCAAGTAAAAAGCCAAGTAAAAGCTGTACAGACACAATAAATCTTTTCATGGTATTACTCATGTTCCCAACATATCCAAGGGTGATACAGGGGTTGCTGAAGGGTGAAGAGAAGTCCATTGGTTATTCTTTCCACAATATCTCTTGGGAACAACTGGTCTGATGCTGTGCCTCTTTCCCTCATCTCAGTTGTGACAGCATTCTCTGTCTAAGAGCTGAAGACTAAAATGTTACAGACATAGCTGCTGTGGTTAGTGCAGAAACACTGATGGAAACTATTGAGGCAGACACATCTTGAAGTTCAGGAGGTGAAGTCCCTTCTCGGACAACATCTATATTTTTGAAAATACAGTATGGGACTCAGACCATTTCTTTACAGACTAGTCTTTGTACAGCCACGACCACCTTAAATATCATACCAGAATATTTAGAATACTTGTAAGTCACACATTGAATTAAAAACTCCTTTTGGTAACCAGTCAATGGTGAGTGTCATGCTAGTGCTTGAAGTACAAATAGAAGAATATATCAAGACATAACTGAATGCACTTTGTCTCTGCTATATTTCTATTTGAAATATTTGTCAGGATCATCTAACAGCATTTCAGATGCTCTTGGATATCTGAAAGTCTGGATAAGGCTGCATAGTCTACAGGAAACACATGGCTTCTTGGAGACAACTAGAGACATCATTGGACATTGAAAATGGCTGTAGTTACCCATGTGTGGGCAGCTAAATCAAGTTAATTATGCTTCATTTAAGGCAAAGTAGACTTTTTTGTAAGGTCCATCGGCTGTTTTGACAAAATTTTGATTCAACTGTCTCAATTCAACTTGGTTGAACTGTGTTAAACTGTTTCCCACTCTACACTGCATTGGTGTGACCCTACCTTGAGCACTGTGTGCTGTTTTGGACATCTCATTATAAGACGGACATCAAACTATTAGAGCATGTCCAGAGAGAGTGACCATGGTAATGAAAAGCCTCAGGGACAAGAGGAGCAGCTGAAACCCCTTGGCTTGTTCAGCTTGGAGAAGTGAAGGCTGAGGGATGATCATGGCAGCCTATGCCTTCCTCAAGACAGGCAGGTGCTGATCTCTCTCTTGGGACCAGTGACAGTACACAAGGAAATTACATGAAGCTGCATCATCTGCATTAGAGTGGACATTAGGAAGCGGTTCTTCACTGAGCAGGTGGTTAGTCACTGGAAAAGGCTCTTCAGGGAAGTGGTCTTGGCACCAAGCCTATCAGAGTTCAAGGAGCATCTAGACAACATTTAGTCATATGGTTTCATTTCAAGTAGTCCAGCAATAAGTAAAGAGTTGGACTCAATGATCCTTATGTTCTTCCAACTTGAGGTATTCTGTGATTCCATGATCCTAATGTAAGCACTCACTGTCTTTTTGGAAGCTGTTTTTGGTGCCCTGCCCACCAGCTGCCTTTCAGACAGGTTTAGTTCTCCCTCAGCACCTTTTTGTATCTATCATCTCCAGTTGTAAGATTCAGGGGTACTGTTTACAAAGGGAATTTAGTACAACACATTTAGAAACCACATGTGATTATTTGCATGTCAGTCTCAAACTGAGTTCCCAAGTTTCAAGATGCCAAATACAGAGCTGCTAACACTGTCCTCACAATGGCTCCTGAAGACATTTTTATACATCTTATTTCAAACACCAATGCACATTTGAAAGACATGCATATAAAGGGATCGAGACTTGATGCCAATTGCTCTTGAACTAGGGGAGAAGATGGTCAGGTGGCCACTAGCTCATGCTCACTTCGTACTCATGAAATGAAAGACTCAGGGTTAAAATTGATATGTGCAAAAAAATGCAATACAACTGCATACAGAATCATTGGTATCAGTATATAGGTGTTTTTTATTTAATTTAGATTTGATTGTTGTACATCAGATGGAATGCAAATATTTTTTGCATCCATAGGGAAGGAGATCCTCTCACTTACAGCTTACCTTAAGAATGAAATAAGCGACTACATAGCACCCGTATCAAGTGTGTGAGGCAGCAGTCTGCTTATTACCTAACTGGATGGACATGCAGGAAAATGTTCTAGATATCTGGTGTTCTCTATTCAGCTAATAAATCTAATGCAAAGAAGACGGTGATGTTTGCAGCAAACTGGATACACAAGTGCTTACAAATGCTGCAAGGTATGTCACAGTTTCCATTGCAAAAAATCCATTGCTACCGAGGATTTGAAAACATGCTTGTAACAATCCGTTCTGCACAGCACAACTTAGTGGGTAAGTCTGGAGCAGAGAGAAAATGTTTTATTAATTTCCCTATATTGCAACCAGAACAAGTAATTTTGATTCTCATCTGATGCAAAGTGGGCAGGGACATGCAGTGTTTTCTTATTCTACCATTTTCAGATATTTTTCAGTTTATACTATTTGCCCTTACTAGTTTGAGGAGGGTTTATATTATTTTTTAAATATCTGTGAAAAGATTTCAGGCAAGATATTTCCCATTATGCTAAATGCTAGATAAAGGTAATGGTTGCTGTCCCCAAAGAGCTTACAAGTTTAGGTTCTAATCACGCAGATTTTCTGCACACATCAAATTATAGACAGAACTGCTGACACTGCCTATTAGTAAGGCTTCTCAACACTTTCTGTCTAAAGATGTTGTTTAGTGGCTGAAAAATTTACCAAGTTTTAACTAGTTCAATTGAAATGCATGCAAGTTAGCTCCTACAGAAATTTTAAGCCAAGAGAAAGAGCAGACATATTATTTTGTTTATGTGTAAAAAATGCTTGTGACTTTTTTTTTGCATTTTTTAACACTCCATTAGTCTAGTGTATTCCATCCAGCATTTACTCTTTTTGCAGTGACCATGATATTAGGCTTACATCTTCTACCACAGCAGAAATCCACAAGTCAACAGTCAGCTTGGGCAATAAAAAAATGTTATCATTCCAGACTTACTGAAACTTCCCAAAAATAACTCTGATGGCTCTCAGCACATTGAAGAGGGCGGGAGGAGGGAATTCACTGAAATTATGGCAATTTTCCCTCTAAAGTCAGCCAGAGGAAATGGCATCAGGGTTATTGTCTCCTATGAGTCTTCAGTGATTCTTCAGTTGTATAAACTAGAAAACACAAAGGACAGCATCTGGACTACTGTAAAGAATAAGGCAAAGAGAGTAGACTGAGACAAAGAATTACTCTGAGGACAGTATAATTAGAGGATTCAGCCTTGGTAAGAGGGAGACAGATATAGCAGCAGTAGAGATAACAGACAAGAGTGGAGAATGTGATATAGAAGTAAACGACAGGGGAGAAATTGAAAGAGGAGTTCAGAGGGGGAAAAAGTGAATTGGCCAGGCAGTGAGACTAAGAAAATGGGATGGGTGTGGGGAAGAGAGTTCTCGATGTTGCTGGGGCAGAATTCAAAAGGAAATTTTATCCCCTTCATCCCCTCAAGAAGATGACAAAGTACTATTGCAGAATCAATCACTCAGAAGTTAGTAATACCAGAATTCAGGTTGCTTAAGTAACACAGAAAAGTGCTTGAAAAGAAAATAATCTGAGTTTTTTAATGACTTTCAAAAACTTGTTTAATGCTGCATCTTTCTGCCAGTAGAATAAGAATAGTACCATCTCTTCCCCCATAGGAATATCAAGCAGAGTAGTTAACATTTTCAGAGTGCTCAGATACTACAGAGATGCGTGTAAAAGATAAATAAGGAAATTGATCATTCGGTTCCTAGAGAGCAGATGTTCCAAACTTCTTTCATTGTATCCAGAATCCGGATGCTTCTGAAAACCTCTCTTGGAGCCTGATGGTGTCTTTAGGAGCTTAAACACCATAGCATTTGCTAGCTAGGTTTGTCGCTTCTTCGGTGGCAATGCTTAGACTCATATTTTAGTTTATTTGAGAAGGAAACCAACTGCTACACCTCAGTACACATAGCAAAGTGGGCAGTGGGGACTAAAACTCAGATGAGAATATACAAAGGTACCGAAAAGGCAATATAAACTCACCTTCAGCATCTCAGATAATGAGGACCTTGCAGTTTCATATGCTGCTGTGGTGATAACAATACTCTGAGGCACGTGAATGTAAAGTCTTGGGAGCAAGATAAACATTTTAGGGAGATGTAACATAATTTTATACTAGCATCACTGAATAAGAAATTAACAGTCTTGGAAAAGAGACGAAGCTGCATATTTCATCTGCTAATGGAGGTTCTTTTTCTACACTCATTACCACAGCTGACTGACACAGAGAGGATTTCATCATCAATCGTTTGTGAATAATCTTTATCCTCACTCTCCAGTTTGCTGAAGAATTACTTTGTTTGAAAGAAAAGAATTGAATTACTATTATTAATGAAAGTATGTTCAGTTGAAAAAAAATAAAAATCAATGCTTCACTGTATTAGACATAAAGAACTATCATGAAGGCATTATCTGCCCAGAGAGTCTGAAGTCTGGGACTTGGATAATATGCAACAAGTGAATAAACAGAGAAAAAGGTACAGAAGGCAGCAAGAGAGGTTTGAAGAAAGTTAACAACAAATACAGGTGTGACTGTGTAGTATACAAATAAATGCAAACAACAAACACCTTTAAGAATTTTGCAATTTCTTCATAGATAATTAAGAGAAAGAGGGAGTAGGGAAGTGAAATAGAGATTATTCAAGTCAATATTACTTGTGGTTTTCTGGTAAAAAAACATATATATATGTTCAGCAAGGACAGCTGAATTTATGTCTCACTCTCTTTAGCATGAATTTTGGTCTCTAGTGCCAGAAGAGATCAACAGGCCATCTATTCTAATCTCCAGTCTTCTACATGCCTTCTAACTTCCTCCAGTTACCCCTGTACTGAGCTCACAGACTTAATTTCAGCAAATCATCACTTCAGGAAAGTTTAACTTGAAGACTCTTCATTTGAAGACTCCAAGGAACACAGACCTCATAAATTCCTTTGGTAATTTTTTGTATTAGTTAATCAAAAGACACTTACCACCTAATAGATAAACTGAAATTGTTGATTCTTCACTTCCACTTGTTCATTCATCTTCTATTTTTCAAGTACGTGGTACTTTCTATCGAAAATATTTCTAGTCTGTAGTCACATCTATCTTTGGTCATCATTCTGATAAACCAAGTATATTGAAGAAGTATTTTCTTTTGCGTTCTCTCTAATTCAAAAATGAATAGTTATCTGCTTCTGCATTCTCTGCAATTTTGCAATAATCCTTTTAAAATAGCAGACACTTAGGGCAGGATTCAGCTCCAGCTTCAAACACATAACTTGACTCAGTTTTCTAAATATCTAGCATTATTTGTGATATCCACAGGCATCTAAGACATAACAGAGTGCAGGTAGAGGACTTGCAAAAAACGCACAGCACTTCTGACAGGAAATTAGAGTCCAAGTAGGTTATCCTAGAGCATCTGTCTCAATATAAGAAAAAATATTTACTTTAACGGTGACAGAGCACTGGAACAGGCTGCCCAGAGAAGTTGTGGAATTTCCTTCTCTTGAGATATTCAAACCTATCTAGATGTTTCTGTGCAACTGGTTCTAGGTGAACCTGCTTCGGCAGGGAGGTTGAACTAGACGATCACCCAAGGTCCCTTCCAACCCACACTATTTTGTGATTCTATGATCCCAAATGGCAATAGACTGTAATGTTTAGGCAAAGGAAACTTGTCATGAGAACACATATGCCTTGTGCACATGTACTTCGCATGCAAGTTGAAATTCCCTTTACAGCCAACAACCACCTAGTCAATGCAGTGAGCCATATTTATAGAATAAGTCAGTTAACTCAAAACAGGAGAGCAGGAGAGATTAATCAATCCTTAGATTATTGACTGCATTGAGTAGGGTCTCAAATTAGTAGCTCACACTCAGATAGTTATTGCCACTTAAGATATTCTAAGGTATCTTCCCTAGCCTCCAGCTGCCATACCAGGCAGACAAGAGACTACCATCATCCTCTATCAGCTGTGTGGGGAAATCTGGGATACTCTAACACATCTGAAGTAGCCCAAGGCAGATATATTTAATTAACAGATTGAGGCCTTTCCTTCAGAGTACGAAAATAGAACTATACTCCAGTTCTGCTAATATTTGTACTGCACACATCTCTGAGCATATCCCTCTTCAAACTACTCCTACTCATACTCCATGAATTACTGCAGCGCTTTGTGATGCAGCATTCCACTGAGATAAAACATTTATTCCCTGTAGTCCTAAAACCCTTTCAGGGAATGGATGGAAATTACCTCAACTCTTATATGAGCCAGGTTCCCGTTATAGCCAGTGGAGAGAAATTAGCATTTCTACAGCATGATTCATCCAGGCTATTTTAGAGATTTACCTTGAGATGAGATGAATTGTACCAAAGTGCTTGTTTCTTCCAAGTGACAAGAAAGAGAAAGTAGATTATTGTCTCAGATGTAAATATCTAAGCTGTAGAGATCTAAAATTTTACGTGATTAATATGACCTTTACTGTCTAAGATACAGTTTTGCCTTAGAGAAGCAAACAGACTTCTCTATGAAAGTGTTGTGTAAGGCAATGTTATACTTTCTCCACTTTTTCTAACTGATGAGACTGATTTCTTTCAGGGCTGCACCACCATTTAAAATGAACAAAGTATTGGATGAGATTTGCCCATATGCTACACTGGAGAGGAATTCAGGATACCAGTTCCCCCAGAGGAACAGAAAGAAGGAAAGAATCTGTTTTTACGATATGTAAGAACCTGGTTTTCCTCTGTGGTGTGAGCATATACGGTTGACCCTGAAGACTGAATGTTCCGAAGTCTGGCAATCATATGTGCAGTCCTTGCAAAAGCCCAAAGAGTGTCTATCATGGGAATCACCTGGAATTATCTCTTTACTTGACAGCACTTTGCTGTGTACTGCTGAGGTTAAAGGCAGCGTTGAACAGCAGCATGCTCTCTGACATTTGAAAGGCTGTTCTCCCTTCAGCATACATCTGTAACCCTCATTAATGTCAGTGGAAGTCAAGGATGCAAGGCTGGACACCTCAGAAGGCACCACTGGGGCCAGCCTTCAAAAAGATGAGATACGGGAAGACAAGAGACACTTATACAGGCAGAAGGGACTTCAGGAGACAAATATTTGTTACCCATTATAAGCCTATTTGCATGTTGATCTGCATTTCTGGAACATAAATCTGTAAAATATTAGGGTGTTTTGATACCAAATACAGCTAAGAGCACTCAGCTGCTTGCAGAATTGAACCATATGAACTGAACCTCTGTGTCTGCTATATAACATATGACTGAAAGCATGGGGTTGTTTGGTTTTCAGAAATCATGTGTGTGGAAAATAATTGTACAGTGCTTTTGCTACCTGCTAAAACCAAGTTGCTGTCGAAAGATGGCACATATTATTAGACTGTTTCCATAGTCCAACATGCGAACACATACCTAACATTCATAAAACCAACGCTAGAAAGTGTTCAAAAAACCCTGAGTTTTTAATCATGCCACACTCACTGAAAGTTTGCCCCCAGACATCTTCAGTACATTCCAAAACATAAAAGGCCTGGCATCTATAGATTGTGTCAGTTATAAATGAAGCAGGCAAACATTTAATCTCACACTTGTAGGTTCAGAAAACAGCTTTTCTTTCTCAGCTGCTGTCAGTGAGGCTATTCCTGCTGCCACCACAGCAGCTACTGCCATCGCTATTCCTGCTTCTGCTGTTTCTGCTTTCACTATGCCCCATGTTGCTGTCTCTGTGCCGCATGCCCAGCGGTGAAAGATATGGCACCGCGATAATAGCAGCCACTGAAAAAGCGTCAGAAGGATCTCTGGTGGTGGAGGAGGCAGCAGCACTCAAGCAGCTCTCTCATTTGGAGAAGGATCCGGAAGGGGAACACAAACCTTATGGGTACATCTGATGTTGTGGGCGATTAACTAAAAATCAGATTTTAAAAAGCCACTGTGGGTTGTCCCAGTATATTAAAAGAGTGGGACTTGTTCCGTGCTTTTAGAGGATGGGAAAAAAAATGGGTTTACAGTTCAAGCAATCCAAGTTATCTTTCCATTAATATACTCTAATATGCATTTTCTAACTTCTAGGAAGTACATTTTCTGCTAGTACTTCAAAATATCTAACAATTTATAATCAGATTAATGTAGTCCCTAGACAGATGAATAGGAAAATTACATTGTGTTTGTGCAGGGCAAAGTTCCCAGCTCATAATTATTGTAACTGAACTTATGTGGTCACATCTGTGGTATCTAAATTGTTTCTCTTGTAATAAAGCTGAAGTAGAACAGGGTGTAACCTCATGCAAATGAACTAGAGGTTATTAAAAACCTAGTTCTTGGAGTCAAGGTAATATTAGCAGACACTTCCTCTTTCCTTTTTCAGTTTCTAAATTTTGTACGGTTGGAATTTGAGGAACTTGGACTAAATTTTCTCCAGTATTTCCTGACATCTGGCAGCTTGGTTGGAGCATCAGCTTCAGGAATGTGCAGAATTCACAGCCTGTCTTGTGCATGCACACTGTAAATTTGGAGAACATATGCAGATAGGGAGCCTTTGGCCTCTGATGCAAGGTGTTCTACTCCTAAAATTCAGCAAATCTGATGTCTTTAGAACATGTCAGATTTACAATATCTGCAATAGCATCAGTTTAGTGAGCATGTAGTTGGCTGCATGAATAGCAGAAGCCCTCTGCTTATTGCAAATGTGCATAGGTCTCTGCTTGGTAAATCCTATGCAAAGAAAAATGGTATCACTTGATCAGAAAATTGATGTCAAATCATTTTGTGGTGACATTTTTCAGGATGAGGAATCCTGAAATCCTTTTATTTACACTGGTCTCTTTTGCACTTTTATCTCAGCAAAGACAATAAAGGATCAGATTGTCTTGCTTGTCCACAAAGGATCTGGAGGAAAGACAGAGGAGTCAAGAAATATCTAGACTTTTACTTCCATGGGAATGCCAAAGTATACCAAGCAACACTGGTTTTCCAACTCAAAAGAAGAAATAATAAACTGACCAGTTATAGTCCTCTAGTTGAATTAACAAGCCCCATGGACAGGCGGGACTTCCAGCTCAAGTCCAGCACTGTGTGAGGGTGGCTCAATCCTAGTGTAGATAAAAGTCTAAAGGGTAAAAAAGTGTGGTCACCTCAGTTCTAGTCTCAAACCATGAAGACACAGGCACAAAGCTCAGCTTTCTCCTCCCTCTCCTGACTTTCTTGTCTAAAAATGTATATGGGTCCATTATCTTTATCTATGCATTTACAACCAAGGATAGCCTGCACTGTCAACCCAAGTTAGCTTTGGCTACCCTGCTTTCTGACAGAGTTTATTGCTCTGTGTGGTTACTCTTGCTGCCTTCAGCTGGGTTTTATTGTTCAAAGAGGATGTATAGTACTTGGGCTGCATCTGAAACAGAATACTTGACACACCAACAGCCTTTAACCATGTCTGTGATTGTCTGTAGATCTGAGACCCACTAGGAGGAAGCTATTAGCACCCTTCAACAGAACAGTATTTCTACTTGTACAAAAAGAGGTCACATCAATTTATAGGCCTTCTACCACAATAAAAGCCTCAGTTGCTTGCAGACACTATTCTTGAATGGGAATAATAGCCATTGAGTTAGCTGCAGAACATTAGAAACCTATTTAGTTGCTAGGAGGTCAATTCAGTTGCTCATAGATTAGTGTCCAGAGTCACATGAGATGCTGTAGTGCTAAATACAACTTCCATTTGCTACACCAGGAGGATGCAAGTTTTCCCATAAGTCCTGTGTGATACCTGCCAGCCCAGTGTTAATGCATGACATAGTCCAGGCCATCTCAAATGACACTGGACTCCTAAATATGGATGGAAGAAGCTCATAAACACTTCCAAAACTACGTGTAGAATTTAAAATACACATACAAAAAGTGTCTATACTTTACTGATCTAAACACAAAAAAACCAAGGATTCAGCTATGGCCATGAAGTGCTACTGAATGTGTCCAGTGGTAAAGCTGAAACCTTTTCAAGGTTTTAGTATACTAGTGCTAACACAACAATCACTCTGCTAAAACACTTCCATGAACTGCCTCAAAGCTCTTTTTTTCCATAGGATTTAGCCTTACCAGACTCAAGGGAGCAGCATCCAAATACTCCACAAGGAACGCCAGCTTCTTGCAAAAGAGAAAAAAAAGAATAGGTGAACAATCTCCCTTTAATCTGCACTTAGCAGAATCCTCTTTTCCTCTTGTTCACTTCCTATTGGGCAAGGGCACCTGCTGTCAAAATCCCCTAAATCAGCAAGTCCCTGGAAAATAATCTTTGCAATAGGTCTCCCCTCATAAGAACTTCAGTATGGCTGTATAGCCTATTTATATACTCTCAGTGAGTTCCTGCTGATTCTCAAATAGACTCTCAAGTGTCCTGCCATGTCATTTGACCACCACAGAAATCACCTCCGCAGCTACCGATAATTAATGAAATCACACAGAGTAAGATTCATCTCAGCTATTTTTGGCCATCTAAGGATTAGACGTCTCAGTTAAGAGCCTGCCCCTGTAGTTCACATATGCCTGTACCTCATGTCACCTAACATCAAAATAGACTGTCATGCCCTCTGGACAAACTTCTTTTCCTCCTCTGACTGTCTAGGAGACAAGCTTATCTCCTAGACTTTTAGAAAGTTTAAGCGATGAATCACACCTGATTTGACAATTTTTGAATTTTTGGCCTAGTTGCCCAAGTTTCTCAGCCTACTGAACTCCCAAACAAAAAGAGAAAATTATAGATGTGATTTATTTCATCTCACTTTAGACATCTAGCAGTCAAAGCAGGTCAGTTACTCTTGTCATCAAAAAGACGAATGCCTGAATCACCCCTGGGGTAGATGGCAGGTCTTTTTGTGCATCAGCTAAGGAAAGCATCAGACTACATAGTTACATTTCTCCCTTTTAGTTATCTGAAGTAGAGCAAACCTGTCCATCCCTCCCCTTATGACTTCCCTACAGTTCTTGATCTTGTTCATATGATAAATTGTTTCAATGCACATTTATAGGCAAACTAAAACCTCATCTATGTTAGCAGTGTTACAACCTTTTCTTCTTTCTCAGTGTATTCTCTCATTATAGGACCAAATTCACTATTTGTCACTAAAAAGTCCACTGTTCGTCTGCTGAACTTCATTTGTGTACATCAACAATCAGCTTGGTTGTAGTACAAAAAGGTTTTAATACTAAAAGCAGAATTTTTATTCTTGGAAAAAAAAAAAAAAGCCCAAATAATGAAAATATTAAGTACTTCAGTAACTTACATGCATTGTGTTGAGTTTCTAATTTAACTCATTTCTCACAGCTGCATTATATGGTTGAATGGTTGAATGTTCCTACATGCTAAGACTTGACATGATCAAAGACTGACCATTCTCATTTTTAAAGGTCTTTATATGTTAGAAAGCAACATATGCCAACAGAGGAAAGCAATATCTTCCAAACAAACGAGCAAGATGGAAGGTACAGTGTTGTCATTTCTAAGTGATACATTGCTCACTGTCACCATTTCAGGAACAACAAGCCTGATTTGAAAGTGAATGTCCTCCATCCCTCTTCAGTGAAAGAAAATCAATTTTTCCATGTCCACTCCTAATTAATTTTTCTTGGGAGGATCTGGAACCTAATCCACTGTGAGGTTCAGTTTACTTTTCCTTTCTTACTTACATTTTCTCCACTTGCTCTTATTTTCCCCACTTGTTCTTAGCTGTAGGGCTACAGGACTAACGTGACGTGCAAAATATATCAGTGCTGCTATTAACCAGCAATGCCATTGTTTAGGAGTCTTGGAGACTCCCAGCACATTTTGAATGAAACTCTTGCCCATACTACCCCTAGGGTATTTTGTCCATATGTTACCTTCTTTATGTATTTATACTCATGGGGGAATTCTTACCATAATTGGCCACTTCTGCCAACACTGAAGCATTTGGACTCACATATAATGTACTTGGACTGTAAAGAAATATACAGGAGACAGATGGTAAGAGATGAGATTTTATTAGTGTGTTGCTTCTCCCTTTAGAGTAAATCCCAGAATACATACTGTTGAATTTACACTGCTGTGTGTGGTTAGAAAGAAAGAATAACCACTAGACGTCGCATCGAAGGAAATAGCTTCCTGTAATACAAAACACATGGCGCTTCCAAACACCGTCCCATACAATGAAGAAAATGTGTTAGAAACAGACAAATCAAGACCTGAAACACCTTTCTAGCAGTGAGAGAAAGACTGAAAGAAGCCCTGGCTCACATGCCCCATTACAGTGAAGCCTGGAAAGGAAAATACCATCACTGGTATTGATTTTCATTCTCTCCACAAACTGGGACTGCAGAAATGCATGCTGCTGTTTGTACAGACAGTGTGTCAGCAGAGAAAGGAGGGAGAACACACATGAGAACATCTGTTCTGAGAAACAGGTTGAAAATAGCCATGTAATAGCAAGACAGAAACATCTGCGCCATATGCAGCCTACCATGAGCAGAACATCAGGAGGGACAAGGACGCAAACAAGTCTATGAGCATTAGGTCATGAAGAGGCTCACTGCTAGGCAGGAAATGCTCCACTGATCCTTTTTTACTTATTGCAGTCCCATTATCATTTAGAAGGTAGGAGTACGGAAGGAGATAGGATTTTGTGTGACACGGGCAGATGTTACAAGAAGGGCTGCATTGCATATCTGATGGCCCACAGAACTGTTAAGGAAATATGCTGAATAGTAATCATAATTAAGAGACGAGCAGCAAGTTGAATATAACATTAGTTGGAGCTGCTGTGCCATGTGTTAACTAATACTGCATTTTTTAATTCTTTTGTGAAGAGGAGAGGAGATTATACCATATCTCTTCAAATAGTAACACACTGGTCAAATTTTATTTCTAATGCAGTGAGGACATGGAGTAGATCTGTTCAGTCATTTCCTTAGCCGATCCAGGGTACGTGCAATCCAGCAGTCTGCGGAGAAAAAAAAAACCAAAACTCTCTGAGCAACAATTTTCACTTTAGCCATCAGCAAGCAGAGAAAGACTTTCCGTTTCTCAAGATTCAGCATGGATCCTGGTTCTATCCAAATAATCTCTTTTTGCTTAAAGAAAGGAAGAAGGAAAGAATCCATTTCAGTAAACATTCAAATGATCCTGCAACAAATATATCCATATGGACATTTGCCTGCAGGTGGAGGAGCCAGTGTGAGTACATCACAAAGTGCACAAGAAAGTACTTTTGCATTATTCCTGAACCACATATGTATCATTCTCTTTGGAAATATGCAAACACTATCTATGCAAATTCATCACTTTTCTGCACATATCTTTAGCACAGCCCACCTATTTTTCAAGCCTTAGACAATTTGAGGTTCTGTGTAAAATTCAACAGCATTCTGGTAGTTTTCCAAGTTATGTCAGACCAGGGGGAAATCCAGAACCATGTACATGTATATGTACACAGGAACTGAAACTGAATAGGCTTTCCTCCTTCCCTGGTGATATTTTTGCTAATTATTTGTTATATGTTGAAATAATTTTGTAAGGGATAAAGCAATACCAAACTGATATCTAACTGAGTGGGGAAGTGGATACTTTGGGAGGGAGAGCCACCCTGAAGGAAGACCTGGACAGGCTGGAAGAGTGGGCTAACAAGAACCTTATGAAGTTCAACAAGGACAGCTGTAAGTCTTGCATCTGGGAAAACATAATCCAAGAATGCAGCACAGACTGGAATCTGCCTGGCTGTAGAGCAACTCTGTGGAAAGGGACCTGGGGGTCCTGGTGGACAACAAGCTTGATATGAGTGAAAAGTGTGCTGCTGTGGCAATAAAAGCCAATGGGATGCTGGGCCGCATCAACAAGGGCATCACCAGCAGAGATAAAGGAGTCATTATTCTGCTCAGCGCTTGTCAGTCCACACCTGGGTATTCCCATGCATTCAGTTTTGATCTCTGCCATACAAAAAGGGTGTGGACAGACTGGAGAGGTCCAGATGAGGGCCATCAAGATAATCAAAGGATTGGGAAGCCTGTGATATGAGGAAGACCAAGAGAACTAGGTTTGTTCAGCCTTGAGAAAAGAAGATTTAGGGGACTCCTTATCACCATGGTCCAGTATTTAAAGGGTGGCTACAAAGACTGAGACTTCATTTTTACAAGAAGTCACATGGAAAACATGAAGGTTGATGAGTACAGGTTACTCCAGGGGAGATTCCAGTTGGACACAGAGGAAATTTTTTTCACAATAAGAAAATTCAGATATTGGAATAATCTCCCCAGGGAAGTGGTGGATTCCACACCATTTGTCACTTTCAAGATTCAGTTGGACAGCGTATTGGATCATCTTGTCTAGACCATGCTTTTGCCAAGAAGCATTGAACCAGATGATCCTTCATGTCCCTTCCAACCTGATATTCTACGATTCCGTGAAAACCAGCACTTTGTAATTTCATGGTTAAAAAAAAAAAAAAGATGGTGGATCAATAAAAAGAAAAAATAATATACTGTCCTGAAGCTACCAAAGAACGGTGCTTGTTTCAAACTGACAATCGGTCTTGATTGGGCTGCCTTTGGAAGGGAAGATGAAACAACATGGAAAAAGCATTGCAGACCACAGTCATCAAAGTGGCTGATGACACTATTATAACAAAATTATCAGCCACCGCTGTAGACATAAAACCTCAACTATTTTAGGAAACATTTCTGCCTCTGTGTTCCTCCAAAAAGCTTCGACTTCCTCATTTACAAGGTTAGACCGACCTAAAATAGAACTGCGGTTAGTGGGCAACATTGCCAGCTATATGTCAGAGATGGCTAGCAAAGAAGAAAAGATTTCCATATGTGATCATATCAGAGCATTCATCAAAAAATGGCTGTGAAAAAGCTGAAAAATCTCTGGGTGTGAAAGAACTGGTCACCAGAAGCTTTGCCAGCAAGACTGCTGTCATTTTTTTCACACTTCCTTTCATACAGATCACAATCTTCCTCCTCCACCTCTTCTTCAGGACAGCAACTCTTGGAAGGGCTCCCAGATTTAACATCAGTGAAAGAAAAAGGACCAAATGTCTGAAAAAATCCTAAGGGTTTTGACCAACCGTTATAAAAAACAAATGTTGTCTGCCTAGAGACTGAGCTTTTACAAAGGCTTGTCACCAACCAAGGAAAATTAAATTATTATGCCTTAATCTGGTTTTGCAAACCAAACCGAACGGATCCAGAGAATTCATAGCTTAAAAAAATGGGGATGTAGGGGTAAGGTAAGGTAAAGGAATGAGTAACAGTCAGTAACTTTTAGGTATTTTTGCACCACCTGATTTTTTCCATTGCATATTGAGTACAATGCTAACAGAAAGGTATTAAGACTTTTATAATATAGGTAGATTAGAACAAAAAGACAGTTGAGAGAGACAAACCCACTTGTGAGATGGATGAATGAATCAAGAGGAACTGTATAAATATGAGCATTTGGAGGATGGAAGCAAATGAAGGACAGACAAAGAGCTAAAAGATCCAAAAGCAGTAAGTAATTAAGTGAAGCAGCCAACAAAGCAGAGACTACTGAAACTGGTAAAAGCAGAGTCATTGACTGATATTACGTTGACTAGTGTTTGCTTGCTGGAGCAGAAGATGGTTGTAGGCAATCAGGCACACCTCAGGTGCTTCAAGTGTGAAGACAATATGGATTCTCCCTGAATGACCCAAAAGGACTGAGGATGGGTAAACAACTGACTGGCAAGGAAATGAATGTAGCTTTATTGAAGTCAGACAAAATCAGATGGGAAACGTGATATTAATTTTAAGCATATGGTATAAATGATAAACCACTGGAACAAACTATTGAAAGAGGAGGTGGACTCACCATCTGCTGATACTTTCAAAAATAAGATTGCAAATCTTCATGGAAAATAAATATTTTATACAAGCACATGTTACTGAGCTCAAAACAGAAGCAGCTGCAGGAAATCTAAAGCCTGTGAAAATATACGTCATCTGAGTAGAGGAACTAATGGTATTTCTATCCTATAATTCTGTAGAGTTTCCAAGAAGCACCTTTGGAATACTAAAATGGTATCAAATGGCATGTGAAAAATATATCATTGATACCAATAGGCAGAGTGATACAGAACATAATACTTAAATCTTTTTTATGTGTGTTTGCCTACATTTTTAAATAAAATTTAAATTAAAAAAAAAATTAAACACATATTTTAGGTTCTCTGTAAGCTTAAAAAACTGTGAACTCTTGTCATGATCTCTGCAGTAAAATGACTGTGATGTTGTCAATTAGGAGGTGATACTGTAAATTATGAAGTGAAAGATTAAAATGAGGTAGTGTAACATACCTGAAACATTGTGCTACATAT
This sequence comes from Nycticryphes semicollaris, assembly GCA_013400055.1. NCBI lineage: Eukaryota > Metazoa > Chordata > Aves > Charadriiformes > Rostratulidae > Nycticryphes > Nycticryphes semicollaris. The sequence goes on from VXBJ01000661.1 coordinate 519,383, forward strand.
TCCTGCTTGGATTAGGATTAAACTTCTGGTACTTTGTATCCTTTGCTAATTAAAATCTAATATCCACAGATGGAGGCTTCTTTATACACTTGACCTGTGTTGAAATCAAAACTAACCCACTGCAGCTACAGAGCTGAAATCTGTTTTTCCTTTGTCACTGAATGCTACAACTTCTGTAACAGCCCATGACAGCAAACTGTCATCCTTCAAAAATAATAGAGGCTCTTCTCCTCAATCACTAAATTTTATGAAAGTTGTAGTTCCAGGGAGCCAAAACCCAAGACAAAAAACCAAGTTATTTCCATTCTTGTTTTACTCAATATTGGTTGAAGCCTCCACAGTCAACAAACAAGAGTAATGTTATCAAAGGCAGGCATCTACATCAGAAATGCTTCTATCTGAGCTTGTCACCCCACTTCCATTTAGAGGCAGCAGAAAGAAATAAACACTTCTAGGATGTAATTCCTCCTGTTTTATAGTTGTTGTCTAAAACAGGGCAGATGAAAATGCCCATTTCATTTAGAGGAAGACAAGAACAGAAAGTGCAGCATGGAAAATTAGGAGACACGAATTCCCCTCTGCTTTTCTCTTCCTGAAACAGCAGAGATCTGGAATATCACAAATTTTCTAAACTGTGGCTATAAATGGAGAGATAGATATGCTGTGGAAATTTCTGTCAGGATGCAGCAGACTAAGTGAAGGACCGTGTTAGATACCTTGGGATATCTAAGATATCTATAGATGGATGGGAGATGCAAGACAAGGTACATGTAACTTTCCAGCTAAAGGCAAAAGATTCCCCACTGCATCCAAAATGACTGTGATATGAATGCTAACTTCTTGTTGCTACCTAATTTTCAGTTGTTTTGCTTTAAGCAATCCAAATTAATACCATAATCTCATTTGCTGTATAGAACCAATTTCATTATCAGTGGCAAGGCACAAGTAGGCTGTCTCTCAGTATTGCTGGGTAAGGATGGTTCCCCCAGTTCCTTCTGACAACAATATTGTACCTCACCCAAATGCGTGGCTGCTGTTCCATTGTCACACCCTATCTTTACTTGCATAGTAACTTCTATATACGTTATCCAATTTCACACACGTTTTGAAATTAAATTAGATTTTTTTTTAAATCAAGGAAGTCCTACAGGATTCAAGGGATATGGAAAAAAATTTCAAGGTACACCATACTAAGCCATACTTCTGCCCGTATTTTTCATAGTAAAAAACATTTGTTTTGCCACGTGGAAATTTTGACTTAGAACTTGCTTATTTACCCTGGTCTAATATGTAAAAGAGAATTTCAAATTAAACTAGTCTTTTATTCTTTTATCTTAAAATCTTAACATTTACAAATTTATTATATAGAAAATTTATTTTCTAATAAATTTAATTAATAAAAACTATTAATAGTCATTTGAAATGCACTCCACATTGATTGAAATAATTAGTGTAGGGCTACTCAATATTTACTTAAGATATGAATCTAGAGGGATTTGATAAAATTAATTAGCAGGAACTAATTATAGTTAGGATATGAGTTAGGGTTTAATAAATATAATTACAGAGTACAAATGATGGATTCTTAATTAATAGATACTAGTTGCCAAACACTGAAGGGAGATTATCATATTTCTGTGCAGGACATGCTATTCAGCGCACCTTCAGTTCCAGTGGAAATAGTGACATTTAAAGTGCTCGGGGAGGGGGTTGAGAGGGAGTTAAAAACAGATAAACTAATTTGTTTCAATTTTGCAGTGAAAGTATCAGATCAATTAAGGAAAGCTGCCTTCTAAAAAAGGATATATTCCTGCTTGTAGTGTATTGGCATATGGCACAGTGGCTATGGGACAGAATTTTAAAGGTATTTAGACATTTAATAATGATGATAGGCTCCTGATGGGATTTTGGTATTACTTAGCTGTTTCTGAATATTCAGCTTGGCACCTGTTCTCTTTTATGTTCCTAACTCTCTCAAAAATTTATGGCCTTCACTTTGTCTGTGCCTTGCTATCCTAACTAAAAAATTGGGATAATAATGTTTCTCTAACTTAGCAAAGTGTTGTGGGTATAATTTCTTCAAAGACTGAAGTAATCAACTAGTAGAGTATTAGAGGCTGTATAAATATTATGGTAAATTGATGGAAGAATTGCTCTCTATTTTGAAGCAGAAAGCTGGCTGTGTTTTAAATTAACTTTCTGCATTTGGATTCTCCATCCAGTTAGGGTTCATTTCACCCTAGGGCTTCTTAACATATGTCTACGTAGCAACCCAGAAATGCAATTGCTGTATCATGATTGGCATTTGACCTGTGTGCGAGCCTACCACAGGAAGGACTGGAGAGAGAGGACATGTATTCTCCTGTTCTAAAATGTGAAGGGCAGATTGATAAAAATCGCAATTACTGACCAACTAGCAGGGGAAGAAGTTGATTATTATTTGGATGAGAAGAAAACTGGTCTATGACATCTTTTATTTTCCATTAGCCAATCCTAAAGAATCATTTAAACAGTACTCCCAGTTCAACCTCAATCACAAATCATCTTAACTCATCAGAAACCCACATCACCACGAAATTATGAAAGGACAAAAAAAGGGCACATTTATAGTAAGATCAACCACACTGTCAAGAACAGAAATTTCTGTGTAGTGTTCTTTCAAAAATTCAGAAGAAAACTGAGGTAATAAATTGAAGTATTTTTCCCTGGCACGTTTCCTCCATTCATCTCACTTGGATATTGCAATTGACTCTCAAGCAAGTAGACTGGACTAGGTGCTCTCAAAATGACCCTTCCAACCTCAACAATGCTGCGATTCTGTGAACAACTATTACCTGGAGTCTGAAAGCGCAGCTGCATCTCTTCCTAGGGCAGAAGGAACATTACATTTAAGGTAACATTTTTTTTTCCCCACAGTTTTCCCCTTTCTGAACACAATCAAGTGCACTAAATATAACAGATGCAAGCTACTTTCTGCTTCCATGCATTATGTATTTGGGTGTTAATGCAGAAAGCTTTATGATTTAGCCACATTGGTAAATTCTTAGCTTCTACCTAGGCTGAAATATTTGGTTAGAACAGGCCTTCAGTGCCATACTTTTGCCAATGTAGAAAAAGTTTGGCATCTTGTAGTGAGAGTCAGTTGAGAAAAACATAGATAAGTCAAAAAAAGGGAAAGTATTGAATAGTAATATCACCCATACATTGCGCACCAGTCAAGTCACCTCATACCTGCTGTCTGAGGCTTATTCAGATATGACTATTAGCTACATTTAATTTTCTTCTCCATTATTTTAAGTATCACTGTAAAGCATAAGGATTTTAAATCCACTCATTCAAAAAAACCTCATATTTTCACCTAAATTCAATGTAAAATAAGAAAAAAAAATCCACCTCAACATTTTTATACTTGCCATAAGCATTAAATATTACAAAGTTTGTCAAATTTATTAGAAAATCTTTCATTCTATTGCATTATTTTATGTTATTCATAATAGCAATATGTATGTAAAATAATGTCTTTCCATTTATCAGTGTCTTAATGAAATACTACTGGGCACCTAACAGAGCCAATGACAAAATTCCCCAAAGTGCTCCAAAGGCCAGATAGCAGCAGACATTGATGAGTAAAAGAAAGAGAGGTAATGGCCAAAGATATTTTCCTCTTTCCAGGCGGCATCTGACTCAAATTGAGAAATGACATGATCTCTAATCCCCTGTGACCTTCCCAGAGAAGTGTGCATAGGCCGAGGGTAGGAAGCCACTCATCCAGCCACAATAGTGGGAAATCTGGTAATCACCAGCGCCTTGGTGACCATTTCCCAATTTAAACGTCAGAAATTGCCTCTTTCAGAGCTGCAGCATGGACTGCAACATATAAGCCAGTAAAAGTTACCTTTATGCATAAAGCTTCACCCTTTAAAAGGCAGACTCTCATCTCTCCTGAGGGACTGCAATTTGTAGCTTCAACAGGATCTAGCTTTCAAAGAGCACAAAAAGTTGTATTCGCTATTGACAATAGCAATGGGAACAGACGGAGAGAAAGGCAGGGTTTAATGAGTAAACAGAAAGGAGGAAGTTGTTAACAGGAACACAGTCCAGGTTTATAGACTGATTCGCCCATTTTTTTCTTAAAAAAAAATAAAATTAAAAGTGTGTGAGATGCACGCATACACAAAGGAGAGAAAATAAAACACCCAGCATTTAAAATGGATACAGAGCAGAACACATAATTTATTTATGATTTTTTTTTCTTTGTCCCCTTAAATGAACTGTCATAGTGGCAAGGGGGAGAGAGAGAGCAATCCTTCATATGTTTGTACTGAAAGGAATTTTAAATACGTAAAGACAGGCTGGGAATAACTGCCAAACTGTGACTGCAAACTGCAGCTCTTCCTTTGCACGCTTTCTCTTCTACAGCCTACCTGGAAGGCAACAGTAATAGACTCTTGTGCAGTTTCTACCTTGTTCCTTCATGCTAAGCAGTGCTGACAGACACATCACTGCAAGTTTGTCTCTTTATCCAACAGTAGTACACACCTTAAAGGAGACTTCTCAAGTCTGAAGAGTGAAAGAGCCTCCTCCACCCACTCGTCTACTTTCTCCTGTCATTACCATGCCATGGTTTATCGCTTTTCAGAATTGCCTCTCTCTGTCTCTTCCTCACAAAGTGATCTCACACGAAAGTGTATAGCAAGAAGACACTGGCACTGTGGGGCAAACTTGTCAAACACTACACAGTTCCTCTTTGTGGGTGAAATCTAGGCAATGTGAATGTAGTGCTTCTCCCTGTGGATCGTACCCATCCACTTGTGCAAAATTCACAGTATGTTCAACCCAAATGCTGAATTTCTTGGCTGATAAAAAGGTCTGACAGAAATCCAGGCAAGGAAAAACATGTGTGAACCAGTGTTTTAAAACGAGTCCTAAGTTCATGACTTCCCATTTTGTCATATTGGCTCAACTACAGTCTTATTTAAAACCATTAGCCAATTAATTAACTCTCCCTTCCTCCTTAGTCTGAAAAAGTGAATTTGTGTGATATTATATGCAACTGTAACATTTCCAGAAGAACATGTTTGTGTCCAACTCAACAGAGATGATTCCAGTTTGAACCAATTAGGCTCATAATTTCTGAGAGGTTTCATCCTTCTCAGTGCAATAGTCCTTCCACACAGAGTCCAGTTAGGCTGCTCACGAGAAGCCATGCAATCTCAGTTGAAGAGTGGAGCTGAGTCCTGCAGGGACAAAGCAAGAAATGTTTCTCACAGTCTCCCTCACCTTCTACTGGGAGGTGGTCCATTTGGGAAGGGATCAGCAGTGTCATGGTTTGGGCTGGGCTAGCTACCAAAATGAACAAATGTTCTCTTTTACATCTCTCCCCTTCAGAGAAGGAAGAGCAGCTCCCTTTAGAGGAGAGGGAAGACAATAAGAGGAAGGGAAAACTTCTGGGTTGAAAAAGAAACTAAACTACCTTAATGAAGTATTAATAATAAAATAATAAAAACAAGAAAATCAATAATATTAACAAGAACGTAATGAAATCTATAAAAAATATACAAAAGCAGTATCAAGCTACTAGGATGATAATCACTTCAGCAGCAGGCATGGTGAAAATCCCAGACTGGACACAGCAACAGACAGAGACTGGATTCCGGTTCTGGATTCAGGAACACGCAGATTGGTATCAAAGGCATACAAACAGATCAAGTACTCCTCAGACACCGACCACTGAAGAAAGAGGCCTGACCTTTTGATCCCTCAAGTTTTATACTGAACATGAGGCAGATGGGATGGAATGCCCTGTTGGCTACTTTTGGCTCATCTGCCCTGTCCACTCCTCTCCACAGGTGTGATTCCTCTACATTTTTCAGCTTCTAACCCTCCAATGGGGCAAATAATAAGGATAGATGACCTTGGTTGTTACAGCAGTACATATAAGCAAAAGCCTCTCTCCATTACATTCTTATGTGTTAGAAGTGGACACAGTCTGAAAAATATGCCATTAATTTCAGAGAGTTAGTCAGTTACAAGAGGCTTAGCTGAAAGGTAAAATTGCTGAATAAGAAATTGGCTCTGTTCTACCTCAAACCAGGACGAGCAGGGATCTGGAAGTAGAATATCTGCCCTTCCAGGCCATTGTTGTAAGGGTTTCAGAATAACTCCTTCAGCTACCTCTTCAGAAAAGTCTCTGGGACTGCAGCTGGTTAAGGGCATTTCACTTTATGTTAATGCAGGCTGCTTTGTTATTTAGAAAAGGCTCATTTTCCACCATTACATGTCATGACTGTGTTGGTTGAGCTAGTTAAAAGAAAAATATGAAAAATATGAAAAATATGAAACAGAAGTTTCTGAAAGGAGTGACTGCATTATCTAATTTCTAATTTCCTATCTGTTCTGATCATACCTCCATTTCTATTAACCCTCTTCTTGGCCCGTGCTTCTAAACACACAAGAGAACCTGCAGCCATTACTTCCTACAATCCTCTCCATACATTTTCCATCACAAACCCACACAGATCGGCAGTTGTCGGAAATATTATGTCTCTTATTAATGAAGACATCACATCCTCCTGTCTATACCACTGTCATTTCTTCACAAGTACACTGCTAAACTGGCCATATCCACATTGAGATTAAGAGCTTAGCAGGAGTGGACATTTCATCTAGAAAATAAAAATGGTCAGCATTACAGTCAATATTCTGTCCCACAGTTGGAAGTACAGCAGAGTAGGATGCTTAGGGCCTGACAGTTCTTACAGCCAAGAATGTGATGTGACAAGATAGATCTCTGTTTCCCAGTTCTTAATGACTAGCACCTGATTCTGACTGGGACAATTAAATGGGGTTCTTTCTGTTGACCTGAAGCAAAGCTTGAATTCTTCTATTGTGGAATTAAATAAAAATATGTAATAATTGCTCTCCTACCTCAAATTTTTCTTCTAAGTCATTAAAAAAATAAGTGCAAGCTTTAGTAGTAGTTTAAACCCTAATTCGTCTGTTCACAGTCTTTGACTGCCATGAGGTAAGTACAAATGTGTCCTGAGGAAAATTGGCTCCTAGCTGTAAAGAAGCTTGCAAAAGTGGCATAGGTGTGTGGTGCAGATGCTGAACAAGAATATGACACTTGATTCTACAACACAGTTCCAGTGTTCCTGACTCATGTTTCTCGAATGCTGAGGTTGCTACTATTGGACTTCCACTTATATTTGAATACTGGGCTTGTTGTCAACACAGTGCTTTAAGCAGTCTTCTGCTGAAAGGTAATATGTTAATTATTATGATCTGGAACATATACTGAAACCATTTACTCAAAAGACTTCCAGGCCTAGTGTTTGGAGAAAATCTAAAAGTATGAGAATCATTTCTTGCCCTGTCAGTTAAAACCCCCAGGCAAACATAATACATGAAAAACCAAACAGTTAAATGAAGCAGCAAGGCAACCTATGCACCAAATCCTTCTTAGCCTTCATTTTTCAGTTATCTTCATTATCACTCTCCTACTATGACAGAACTGCAGACACCCAAAGAACTGAGAAAATGAAAACTCAGATTTCACTCAGCACCCGAGAAGAGCCGGTATATTTTTCATTTCACATTAAGGAATTTTACTGAACTGTAAGCAGCAACAGCAGCCTACAAGCAATAAAGTCTGTGGTGAGATTCTCATTATCATACAAAATTCACGTGTCCACCTCTGCACGATGGACTTTGTTCTACTGCCTGAAAACAGGTATGCACTGCATTTTTCAAACCATCCAGTTTATTCAAGATACTCACAAATGGCCTCGTAGATATGACAAAGGACCTTCTGGAGGAGATGTGCATCCTTTTGTAGCAGCAGTCAGCTGCCAGAGGATACAGTAATGCATCTCAAATGGTATTAGACACCTATATTTAGGAAATTGAATAAAGATCATTATATAAGCTCCTGTTATCATTAATGGAGATGTAATCAATGCAATGTATAAAGACCAGAGAGCTAGAGAGACTCTATGATCTGTATTGACTTGATCTTCATTGATTGTAACAGGATCACAGACACCTAGTGTAACAATAGACATGTACGCTAAGTATCTAAATTTAGATTTCTTAATATTAAACTGAACCAAGCACCCTAACATAGTGATTTAAAGACTAGGAGTAGAAATAAATGTTTCCTGAAAGTTGGAAGCAATTTCAAATTAAGTAATAATTGAGAAATGTCACTGTGCAGTGAGAATGTGATTAGATTTTTAGCAGGATTTAATGAAAGTAGAGAAGAATGTAAGAATAGTCTCACTTGGTTGAGTTCAAGATCCATACAGCCCAATAGAACATCTCCTACAGTAGTCATAAGCAGATGCCAAGGGAAATGTAAGAAGAGGGTAAACCTGCTTTTACCCAGATATTCAGTATTGTTATGGTCACAGGTCCATTCTGAATATGCTATTAGCACGTATGTTATACATATACATATGTATAATATGTTATTAACAATATAAATACAAGGCATAGGTACATACCTATACCACTTCTCAGTCAGATTTTGAAGCTCTCGGATTTTGAAGGAGTCTAACCTCTAATTTGATTGCCATTAGAGAGTTTCAAAATTATACATGTTTTATGGAAGCTGATATTTTCTAGCCTTTCACTGAGACAATTTACATGAAAAGAACATATTATGATTCACCAAAGTATTATAACAATTCCATCCCCAAATACCCCTGATATGATTAGCAAAAAATAATTGTGGTAGCAGAAGAAACCTGCCAGTAACTTCCCAGAACTATGGAAATCTGCAAAATCAATTGTCCATTTTAAAATGTGTTCTTACCCTCCCTCCTCCCCTCCTTCCTTTATGTCGAAAACTTTCAGAAAACTGTCTTGTCACATATTGACAGTGACGAGACGTGAAGCTGACCTATTCAACTCAATGAGCTAGGGACTTCAGAGACTAACTGCAATCATTGAAGCCTGATCAGTTTATGGGAGGGATTGTATGTCTGTGCCTGTGGCAGCAGGGGGCTGGAACAGATGATCAAAAGAGTCCTTCCTGTCATGCGTTCTTATTTCAGTGGAGCATGTTTAAACACAGGGCCTTTTCTATAGTTTCCTCGTGTTTGTTAGTTTTTTTTTTTTTTCTCTTGTCCCTGTTTGAACAGAAAAGTACCGAAGAAACAAAACATCCTACTTCACAAAACATACACAGTTGCACAATTCAAACCCAAATGAGAGAAGAAATAAACATGGGAGAACCAAACTGGCTGGTTTGACCCACCAATGTATTACTGAATTCTCCTAGCCTACCAAATATAAGAGCCATTGGAAAATACCCATGTGTGACTCGTCCCTGGTCTGCTCTGAGTCTTGCATTGTGGCATGGAAAATTTTGGAGAAACTCAGGTTGCATAAACCAAAACATGTAAGAGACTACTGTAAGCTTTTGGTAGTACAGAAATTCAAATTCCAAGGCTTGACCTTTGAACATAATTCTGTAACACCCTATACATATAGACTCTACATACAGGATATACAACCCACATACACAATGCAAATGACAGAGATATACACAAGTACATCCTAGTCAACCAAGAGGGCCATCGTAGAACAATGTGGTCTTAGCTGGTGATGTGCACAACACCAGCTATGATCTTCCATATGGATCCTGGGTTCTTGTGACCAGTTTTTTTTTGCTTTCAAGCCTAAACAAGTGTTGTTGCACAATTTATCATTAATTTAATCATCTCTATGTGAGTAGCAATTAGAACTCTACCATGTGGATGTAGGCATGAACATATATAGTTTTTCTTCTTATTTATATTCTTGTCTCTTTCTGTTATAAAATGAAAGCCAATGAAACCGCAACTGGGGAATGTTAATGTGGACACTAAAACATTAACTTCTCTGAGATATTTTTGTGATTTTAATTGTAAAGTCTTAAATAACATTGACAAAGCTTTATTCTATATTGATTCTATTGCTGTACCAAACTCTTCATTATGTGAATTTGTGAATGTTCACAAGAATCAATCATAATTATGCATGGCCCGATACAGTTAAAATCAAAACAATGGATCGACTCATGTTGTAAAGTGCCTTATATCTAGCAATCTCTGTGAGGCAATCAACCAAAAATTAGATCTGTATATTAGCATTTTAGTTATTTAAGTATTAAGCAATGGTAAGCAAACCTCCAGAGGTACTCTTCACATAGGTTCACATCAGCATAAGATTAACTGATTTCAGGCTTGTATCCCCAAAACTCCAAGGAATTATAATCAAAACCACAAGGCCAGACTATCTTTTCATTAAAATTAAAGAAAAAAAAAAGTCGGTACATTTTATTCTACTAAATCATGTTCCTGAAAGTCTTAATTTTAGTTCACATAAATGGAATAAGAGTCAGATAACTTTTGTAAATGGAATTGAATAATTCTACTTTATCCAAACCACTAATATGCAGGTTTGAAGTAAGGGAACAAACTGCTTTGAACAGTGACATGGATGGCTTAAATAATGTCGTCTTTTAATTTTAATTTTTATTTTAAATCAGCTTAGCAAATTATAAACCAAAGAAGTATATTGAAAAACTAAGTTTAAGCCTAAAATTTATCTAAAATTTATTAGCAACAGTAAAAATGATGTGGGGATTTGTTACCTTTAGTGCAGTTCTTATTAAACTATGATTTCTTAGAGAAGCTGCTATGATTCCTAGTTCTGAGTCCTACCACAGCAAAAAGTGACAAGTGGTAGACAACCTGGGGTAGCTATGGTCAGCTATTGAGTTAACCAAGTTCCCAATGTTACACTATTACAGCACTAAAAGAAAAAATCAGTATTGCAGATAATCTGGCAAGGAAAATAGGGAAAGATTAAGCTCTCCAATTTTATTTCATCCTGGAGACGGACCCAGGTGCAGAGCCTACTGATTCTCCACCAATAATTGAACAATTCGAAAATACATTTTATGTACAATTCTGTCCAATTCCTGTATCCATCAGATGCAATCAGAATGCTTAGAAGGATGGTTATCCTATTCCAATGAGATATTAATTTTTCCCATACAGACTACCTATATTGAGTCACTCTTCTTTCATCTTTCACAACAGTTCTTTAAATACTTCAAAACCTTGGTTTCATGTAGTTCTGAGTTGTCTGTAATGATTTAGCTACCTTGTAAACCCAGCTAGAGGAAAAACATCAGTACAATTGTCAGGTGTTGGTGTTCCCAATTAGACTCCACACAGTAGGTTAGGATCATTGTCTCACATGGGCTTTTGAACCTGCAAAGCGCATTAACCTTGGGACAAATGCTTCTCCTACGTGTCAAAGAGCAGAATATTATAAATGCTCCTTTTTAAAACAAGAAGATGAGATGGTTAAGAAAAGTGGTAAGCTGTTCAAAAATGCCTGTCTTTTTCTCTTTCTTCCTGTTCTTCACCCCCTACTTGATAGACTGTGGATAGAGCAGCGTTATTATTTTTTCTCATGAAAAGCTGCTGGCTCTTCACTCTGGAGTTTCTAGTCCTGCACCACTGGAAAAAGACAGAAATACAGAGTGAAATGTGTTTCCCCACAAAGCTGTTTCTCTGCCACAAGACTCTTCAACTCCTACCCAAGGAGATAATTTCATGAAGGGAAATAAGTTTAATTTAGCCTCTGAGTTTTTTCTCCCCTTGTTTCTCTGATGAGATGTTCAATTCACTCCATTTTGTTGTCAGATTTGTGATGCAGAGACCTATCTCTGAGCAATGAGTCTAAAGCCAATATCTCATTTCACATAAGCCACTAAGCAGTCATCACATGGTAATGCTTTCCAGTCACTATGGGTGCAATGGCTGTAAGCATCCATCTATAAATTCTTTTTTAGTTGCTCGTTTCTGTCAAACTGGTCTAATCTACTTACACCTGGCACATTAATTCTTATCTTTTCCCTGCAACATTGTAATTATATGTTATTTCCAGCAATAATTAATTCTCTCTTAGGCGGGCTTTTTATAGCTTATAAGTCAAAGTGGGCTGCACCATACTAAATAATTAATTCAGACTGTGTTTTATGTCATGATATACACACAGCCCCCGGGTGTAATTGTTGCAGAATTCTTTTGAGAAGAAAGTCCTTGGCTCCCAGCGGTTGTACAGACCAGAAAGCACCAATTATAATGGTTATTTCTCTCAGACCAACAGTAGGTGTGTTCAGTTCTTTCTACCAACAATCTATTTATGGCGGTTATTTCCAGAAGGTCACGCTACAGTATTAACCTACAAGAATATGCAACTGCAGACCATATGAATTACTCTCAACAGTATGTAAGTCACTTCAGAGAAGCCTGCAACAGCTCACATACTTGCCTACAATTGCCTATATGTCTTTGGTTTCTTAATTGTACACAAAAGGGACCTTCATATGACAAAAAAATGTGACAGAATTTTAGCCATGAGGTATCGACAAGATGTGTCCACAGAAAACTCAATCATTAAGCAAAAGTCGATAGCTAGATATGGTATCTTACATAGAGGATGTGTAATCTCAAATAGCTCGCCACTCCAGAAATACAGCAAACAGAAAAATGGAAAAAAAAGAAGACAAAAAAAAAAAAAAATACTACTTACTTTAAAAGTAGCCAGGAAGACAGACTAAGTAACATTAGTCTGGAAGCCGCAGTATGCCTGAAAGGATTTGCTGGAATCCAATGAGATAATATTTGAAAGACGAAAGAACTCTATTAGTAGGAAAAATATAATTACAAATCATGAGCTATAAAGAATGAAAATATATTAAACACAGAATTATAACACCTCCTTATCAGGGGAAGGATAGCAACTGCACAAGGAAGAGAGAGATCAGAGACTAACATTGGATAGAAAACATGAATAGTACCAATTTAAATTGCTTGTGTATAATGAAGCATCAGAACAGAACATGTTTAAGGAATATTATTTCTGGATACCTTAAAGCAATAGCTCCCAAATTTGCATTATTTTTGTGTTCTCTCAGCTGCTGGTGTGAGCAGTGGCAGTAACAATACTAGGTCCTAGTTTCCCTTTTGTCCACAGAAAGCCTCTCAGCTGTTTCAGGAGTCTCATTCCAACTGCAGTACATTTACCGGTAGCACCACATGTACCATCGTAACAGGATCATATAAGGAGTCAGGCTAAGTGAAGTACTCTAAATTTGTTCCTCTGGGATCATGTGGTCAGCAAGGGAGAGTAACCCAGGGCAAAGGACTATTCAATCTTACTGATAGGAAAAAAAACCCACCCTACCATAAGCCATTATATAAATGGCAAAAGGTTCAAAAACATATATATCCACTGAAAGACCTAAATAGGCAAGGCAAAACAAAGTCTTGATTTGAACTAACTGTAATCCTCTTTGCTTTTAGGCAGTATTTTCTCCTACTGATTTGTCTTATTTTCTGATTCTAGTAGTTATGGGTTGGACAGCTAGAACGGAACCAGTGATAGCAATGGGACTATAAGTCTAGGTCTTTTCTGAGGGATAACTGTGTGGCATGATATCATGCATTTTTTTTTTTGTATGAAAAAAGTACTGTTATGAAGCTGAATTAATAATAAGCACTTGTGATTCACACAATCAATGAAAATATAGTAAGATCCTTTATTCAGCAGTTGCTACCCCTAGCTCTGTATACATTGCATGTCTTCTAAGTGTGAGAAGATTCAAATCAAGGGTTTTCTTTGCATCTCTTTCAAAGATTGAAGAAGTTCATGTAAAGCCCATCACAAATCTGTGTTCTGTAGATAACGACTATGAGGCAGATCTGTTGGTCAAAACTTGATCCTTTTTTGAAGAGAGACTGGTATTTACAGTGGTTTTCCTTTATTTCAAAGGGGAGGCAGAGAGCAACCTTTATCTTCTGGCACAGTCCAGGACTACTGGACCATTGGACCACAGCACACTAACTGCTGTCTCCACATGCTAATAGAGGGGAAAGATAAGAGTATTTCAGACTACTTGAAAGTACCTGCAACAGATTTAAATCTCATTAAAGGAGGAAGGTGCCAGCCAATGGAAGTGAACTGCATGGAGCCAAGGATGTATTCTTCAGTAATGAGACAAGGGCAGAAATGCTCCGTGAATGCAATCAATCATAATGGCAGGTTGTCTATACACACCCTCCTCAGGAAAATGCCTTGAGTTCTCGAATTTCATCAGGAAGCACCATGTCCTGAAGTTATCAAGCCAAGGTATTCCTTTGCTAGTTATATTTGCATGATAAAGTTCCAGCCATCAAACATCCCTGAGTACCAAAAGCAGGTTAACAGACAGAGAGACAATTAATAATAACCTTCAGCAATATGGCTGCAAGGAGGCCCAGAGCAGTCCTGCAGCCCCTCAATATGAAAAGCACTGGCAATATTTCTTTTGCTTTAAAGCTGAGGTAGATGGGTGAGGGCTAAACAGCATGAAAACATCAATCATTTCTGCAGCATACTGGTAATGAAAAGTGCATGACACTTTTTTTTTTTTCTGCTGTGGCTCTGAGAGCTTGGAGGATAGCAAGAGTTTCACATTTGTGTCACCTCAGATTTGTTTTTTCTTTTTTTTTTTCCCTCCTGAGTTAAAATATAAAGGGTTATGCTTGGCCAAGAAGGAGGAAAGCCTTCGGACATAAAGAAAAAACACACATACCTTTCACCTTTCGAGTGACAGAATTCTTAAGAGCTGGCAAAAATCCAAAACTGTGTCAACTTCTTGTCTAAATATGAAAATTTCCTGACAGCTTCATTATGCATAATTTTTTTTACATCCCATGAGGGACCTGGTGCCTATAAAGAACACACTTGCTGTCTCCCTTCCCTCACAGGGGAAGGTAAGTGCAGCTTCTTAAAAAGACTGAATAGGAACGAGCTTAAATTCCTTGCATTTTGCAAACTGCCTTACAAGGTCATTAGTGCTGTTATAGCTGTTTGTTCGTTCTGTTATTTATACCATGGCATATGGCCACATTGCAAGCATTAAAATAAAATATCTGTCCATAAGGTAGCTATAATTGTCATCTTCCTATTAACCATGTCTACTTATCATATAGGAAGGAGAAAGCTACAGCATTTTAGCTTGGCCCTGCTGATCTGAGGGGACAGGGTGAGACTCATCTCACTTTCTGAACAGCAACAAACCTCCGCCATAACCAACACCCAGAAGTGAAGTCTTGGAAATGTCATTAATTCAGTCAAAAATTTAAAGCTGGGGATACCAGCACATATCAAACCACCTTTTATGAACTTGGCCATGATGGTGACTACGGACAGTCAGACACAGGTATATATGGCATCAGCTTAGCAGAGGAGGAGCAGGCTAAGTATATTCTGCTCACTTTTGCCTTAAGGATACTTGAAGGCACTAGACACCACTAACTAAAATTTACAGGAATTTTTTATGATTTATTAGATACTCAAGATGTCTTAAAAATTCCCAAGTATGTCCTTGAAAGTTAGCAAACAGCAGATTTATCAATGTCTTTGAAATACAATATCCATCCTATGCAATGTATGAAGCAGAAGGAATGAAATCCTGTTGAAAAAGTAAAAATATATGCTGATGTAACTGGAGATGCTGTTATAATGAACATATAGTTTAGTCAAAATAAGATTTATTTGGACATGATAAAATAGGCATTTTCAAGGGATCAGCTCTGGATCCCACATTTTTGCGTCCTCAAGTCATATCAGTGTTTGCTATTTTACATATTTAGATGCAAAACTAGCCTTGTTTGAAACACATTTTCAAGGTCTTGCCTTCTGATTTAAAAATAAAATAGGGAAATTTCACCTGCACTTTTAAAACAGCAGCATGGAAATGAAATGCAATTTCTTTAAATGTCAAGATTTCCAAATTTCATTTGGAATACATTGCACATACATTTTGTTTCTGTCTTACTACAACTTTCTGATTTGTTAGTAATAAAGATTAGGAGAGCTGAAGGTCAAAATATATAGTAATTTCCTGTTATTTTGATGTCACTGAAGCAGAAAGAACTGTGAAACAGTGAAGAGTTTAGAATCCTCCCCTTTTAAGTGCTGCTTGACTTAGCTTTGTGTACTATCATGGATACCCCTTTCTGAAATGAAATTCTCTTATTTTGTGTCAATGCAGGTAAAAATAAGTCTGCATCAGAAAGGATGGAGAAGAGATAAAATCATACAGACACCATCAGCATGATTCATCTGGCTAAATACAAAGGCTACAGTGCAGATGTACATTAATGAAGACAGTGAATATGTTCCTTTCATACCTGATGGAGAGAAATTGCCACATCTAGAGCTCAGCTAATTTCATCCTAATATAGGAAAGAAGATAAAATGAAAAAAAGGTCTAGAAGTGTCAATTCTTCTCCTTCAGGTAAAGGAGGAGTCTAGACAGCTGTTTAGTTGAAGTTGTAAGTATCCAAAGTTAGGTGAGGTGAATCTTACCCCAAGTGGATATCAACCTTTCCTGTGTTTTCACTGTGTTAATTAAGAGCTAGAATGCAGACTTTATTCATCACACATCAAATGGTCTGCTTTATCTGTCATCATCTGGATTAGTGAGGACTTTTCAACATGACTGTTTGCTCTTAGCAATATGTCTCTGTCACTTAAATTCTATTGTTTTATTCTGCTTCCAGGTATGATTTAACAGTTTTTTTACATAAAGGAATAATAGGGTATGTATTTCCTGAATTTTAAGACTATGTTATTATCTTGAAGTCTATTCTTTGAAACTACTAAATACTCTTTAAACAAGATATTGTGGGTACAGTTTTTCAATAAACTTTTCGTGTCATGGGGAATCACTATTTTGGCTACAGTGACACAACATATGCATCCAGAACTAACTATGTTGTATGCGCTTCACAAATAAAAGGGAAAACAATTTAAGTTTTCCTTTTGAAAGGTAGTTGTGACCTCTGCAGTTTATAAGAATATCTGTATGTTTCCTTCCAGGAATAGTTCCTAAATGCTCTTTATGTCCCTTCAAAGCAAACACAAGCAGCCAGCATGAAGCAAGAAATATGTTATGGCAAATGCAGGGAGCTGCACTGATCAGATCAAATTGATTTTCTGGTGAAGAAATGTAAATATTTAACCCTCATGCACTGAAAGGAGAGAAGATTCTCCAGTATACCACAAGCAGGTTTGGGTACAAGTAGTTTTCACAGCTTTACGAGTGACTTTAATACTGGCTATCCAAACCTGACTATGTTAATACGTTCATTCCAGGGACTTCACCCAAGAAATCTAGATTAAAGGTAGCTTAGCTACATCTACCAAAGCTCTGATCCTAGATGTCCTGGCAGCAGTGTGGATATTACTTTACTGAAACCTGATTTTCATCACCCCACCAGCCAAAAGAGTACACAGAGCCCAAAAGGCAGACATGCACACATTATGGGATAGGAGCAGAAATATGTTTGGAAATGGAGCACAAATGTGTTTGGAAATGCTGCCTCAGTTAGAGGTGCCTTTCCTCGAATTGGTAATGCTGCCACCAGTCAAACGTTATTATACGGTTGATATATCCAGATGTGACAAGCCATTGTAACATACCATCAGCCCAGGAAACGGATGCCGTTTTCTAAAAATTGTGATCATAATAGCTCAAAACAAAAGGACTTTATGGGGGTTTTTCCTTATTTTTAAAAGTTTTTAAACCCATTTACTAAGTGTCAGAGCCCATGAAATAGAATGATGTAGGGTGCTCAAGTTAAGATGCTGGAGCAGAAATACGAGAAAAACCTGGGTAATTTCCCATTACCTGCTAGTATCAAATACTTGAAATCTGGCTTCTCTGCTTGAATCACAATAAAGCCATTTTTTCCCCTGTGAGAAGCAACAGAATCTTAACCAGCTTCATTACTTCCACTTCTCTGCTGCTTTATTTTTGATATTATTAACCAGTGCATTACTGGAAACTGACATTTTATACCCATATGCAAGCAAAAGAAATCAGTCATGTTTTCATCATTAGAACTTAACAAGTACTAATATCTTCAAATCTAACATCCTACTGGACAGGTTTTTATAGTTGTCTTTAGTTGACTTCTATTATAGTTGCTTTAAGAAATGGGAAAATATAGGTATAGGAAAGGAAGTTATCCCAAGCTAGCTGGAAATCTTTTGCACAGGCTAAAACTTGCTCTAGCATTCTGGTTTCCCACTGCAGATCTCTAGCTTCTAGAGCATCCATTTCCCTTATAGATCAACTTCCCATGGTGCTTTGAAGGTCTTATCTATGTCAATAAGGAGTTTCAGCCTCTTTTTTGCGGGTGCACGAGAGGGTACCTGAAAGGGACACTCTTCCTAGGGTACATACTCTATAGGTGTCTATACTCTTCTTGTTTCTTTTTTAATCACCTTACTCTCTAAAGAATATGCTGTCAGGAAATTATTATCTGTCCCCAAGAGTACGATCACTGGATCTGTTTTCATGTTACCTGTTGAAGTCTGAGATAAGAATGCAAGAGTTTCAGAAGTGGAAGGGCAGCAAAGTAGTATGAACGATTTTGGGGGACAGTTAAGATAGGAGACTTAAATTTTCTTACATATATAGCTGTAAACACACAAGGATCCACACCAATGTGTCACCAGCTAAAAAGACCAAACTGAGACACATGACTATAAAACCAGGTTCATAACTGTTTCCTTTTCTTGAGTTTTACATTCTGCACAATCTAAGTTCCTCAACTGAGATGCACATCATGGTAGGGATCAACAGATTTTTCCAAATTACCATTCAATGGGGGTACTGAAGGAAATTCTGGTTGACCACAGGGACTCCAGTGTGACTTGAAGTACTTCCAGGGTTAGACAGCTGCAGAGTGATGTAAGAAGTTGAATTTGATTCAACCTGACTGAATATTCTGATAATGTGATGAAGTTAAACATTGCATTTCTGATAGTAAGACTTTCTTTCTTTTTCTTTCTTTCTTTCTTTCTTTCTTTCTTTCTTTCTTTCTTTCTTTCTTTCTTTCTTTCTTTCTTTCTTTCTTTCTTTCTTTCTTTCTTTCTTTCTTTCTTTCTTTCTTTCTTTCTCTTTCTTCCTTCCTTCCTTCCTTCCTTCCTTCCTTCCTTCCTTCCTTCCTTCCTTCCTTCCTATTTTCTTTCTTTGACCCTATATTGACAAGACAATGCATGATCTAAAGTCCAAAAATATTGGTGGCAGTCTTTCTTCAGATGTCATATAATTGGCTACTTCTGGCCATTTCTTTTTATATTTTCTGTATGTGTGTGTACATGTGCCTCTCTACCAACTCAGCCTGGGGACATTTAACTGCAGAGGAAAAGGGCTTTTGATTTGGGTAGAAATTATTGAGGGGTGCTTAAGGGGCTGTGGAGAGGTGCCAAACCTACTATGGGACATACAGGAGAAGGACCAAAGGTGTGCAAGTGAGACATAAAGGGGTATCATGGAAGAACGAATGTGGGAAAATAGGAGACAAAGGAGGTTGGGTTTGAGTACACTGGTCTGAATGAACCCTGTTCTTGGCCCTGAACGTCATGGCCTTGAGGGTTTAGTTCAGGTATGAGCAACTGCAGGACATTGGAGTTTGGGAGCCAGCTGCTGGGTAGACTGAATGAGGCCAGCTGCTGGAGTGACCCACATTGTATGTGTCTATATCCCGCCAGCAGACTTCAGCCCTGATCAGCTGGAGAAGAGGAGCGGGAAGGAGCACCTCTCCTCCTCATTCACATGTGAGCGTTGAGCATGATTATGCAGGTGGCAGTATATATCATCTTTCCTCTGTGTGGTGGTGTGTGTGGCCATTTCTGTTTATATTTTCTGTATGTGTGTGTACATGTGCCTCTCTACCAACTGAGCCTGGGGAGATGTAACTGCAGCAGCCTTGCAACTATCAGGCCAGGATGAAAGAACGCCCCTGGGGTCTGTTGCTATCTGATGAAGCTACTTCTGAGAGCCCCATCTGGGCATCTAGAGCCACTAGAGCTGCCAAAGGATCTATATCCATCTAGATAAGCATCAGAAAAGCAGAATGGATACTCCAGGGCATTTCAAATGGCAGCAGATGCCCATATAGGTAGAACTGAGATTCAGGTGTTTGAAGAAGAAACTGAATCCCACTCCTAGCATTAGACAAAATTAATCCAGACTCTAGTTGTTATGAGCAATAGTTGATTTCCGTGTCTTTCAGTTCACCTACACTTGCAGCCTGAAGGAAATGTTCTGATCTCCTTACATGAAAACATAGATCACTGTCATTATTCTTCCCAAAATGAGTGCTAACCTTACACTGCATTTCACACAGGAGTGGCTGTTTTTCAGAAAAGATACTTCTAACCTTCCCTACACACTGCAACTACTGGGAATACCTTGGGAAGGCAACGATGGCAAAATGCTGGCTCAGCACTCAGGACAAGCAAAGCTGCATACGGCTCATTTGCTTTTACAATAATTCGTTGTGCTACAACAATTTATTCTTTTTAACCTTTTAACTCCTTAATCCTATTTTGAAACGAGACTATATGGCAAAACGTCATTAAATTGCAGATCTACTTAAACAAGCCTGACTTTCACACTCTTTCTCCACATGTGATCCTTCCACTGTGCAGTATTAAACATCTTCTGATTCTCCAGGAGTTTATTTACCACAACTCTCTCCCTTTCTCCACTCTCTGTCCTTGTCCTTTATGGACTCATTAATTAGGTGACTGTAAAGCCCAGGTAACCCAATAATAAATGCAGTGAGAAATGCAGGTGGTTTTCAACAGAGAGCTGTGATTATATAAAACGATTCTGAACCCACTGATCTGGTGAACCTCTCTTGAGTTTGAGTAAGGGCAGTGCTGATGAAAGGGAAGAGATCACTTGCTGTCCAGTTGCTTCCTCCTAATTTTATACTATGTAATGATTCTCCTCTTGCTGCACAGAGTGTGTAAATTTTTTCTTACTGTCCAAATGCCAACAGTATCAATTAGATGCTTGCTGTTTTCTTTCTTTCTTTCTTTCTTTCTTTCTTTCTTTCTTTCTTTCTTTCTTTCTTTCTTTCTTTCTTTCTTTCTTTCTTTCTTTCTTTCTTTCTTTCTTTCTTTCTTTCCCCAAATCAAAGTAAATAAATATTGTGTTTGCATTTTTAGCCATGAGTATACTTTTGATCCATTTTTAGACTTCCTCTGAACCCTGCCTTTCTCAGCACTATCCATTAGCCAAAGCTTAACATTCTGGAACTTCCAGCCTGACTTGAAAGCTGTATGTTAAATTATGCAGCTGAATTCCATCAGTCAATTTCTCCTTTGCTGTCAGCACAGCAGCTACATTTTTTATTGTCTGAACAAGCTCATCCCATATAACAGGCGGCAAAAACATCAGAGGAAAAAAAAAGGATCAACATAGGACAATACTTCCTAATCGGGCCTACATTCAAAAGAGAAAGACACAAGGATTTTTTTTTTGTGATTTTTTTTTTCTTTTGCAAAACAAAATGGAAAAAAAAATCTGTTTTGCATATCAGATAAGCCAGAAATTGCCTTATTTAACTTCTGAAAGACTAGGATAATTCAGAGCAAAATTCTGCTGTGAATAAAAAATATGCAAAGCTGCCTATAGCAGTGTGGTACAGGTTATCTGACCTATCAGCTTCATAAAATAAAAACTAATGAAGTCATGGCAGAAAAAGTCAACTGTTACACATCAAACAATTGTCGAGTTTCTACCTTTGCAGAGAACAATTGTAAATTGCATGTTAGTATTATATGGATGATAGTTGTGCATAGCTATGTTTTTTTTATAATATGCTAAAGCTATTGCTAGTGCAGATTTTTTCTCGGCTAGGTCTACATGATCAACTATTCATGTAATCTTAATGGTAGCTTAAATGGGAATAAAATCTTTATGGAAACCACTATGGTTAGCTCACTTTAAGAAAGGAATTCAATCAGCAGCCCACTGGAATTACTTATGTTTTGACTAAAGTATTTGGCTTCTTTTATTGAACATTCCACTTTCAATGTGTACATCCTATGGATATAAAATGATGGATCTCTTTGGATTTTAAACCAGCAGCACTTTATATCATTAATAAATATTCATTTTCCTGCTATCCCTCCAGTGGTATTTCATCATCAATCATGGCTGAAATCACAGCTGTGAGAGCTGTTTATGCTTTACTGTTCTCCTCTACATGATTTGGCAGATACTTATGAAATTATTGGAGTGTGGAAGTAAGGGGGGGTTGGAGAGGAGGGAAGAGAGGGGATGCTTTAAAAAAAAAAAATACCTTTGTGTCCATATTTATTCCCGGAGCAGTACTGTTTTGTTTTGCCTTCCAAAGTACACATAAATCACTCCATTGGTCTCAACTGTCCTGTGAAAATAAAAATGATCCCAAACTGTTCAAGAATTACTCAGGGACTATTCAGTGTTCAATATGTCAGAGAAGCAAAGACAGACGCTCAGGAAGAGGAAGATTACAATCAATGAAGAAAAATCAATAGCGTGTAGAAGTTATCCTGCTGCCAGCATTGTCAGGAAAAGGCTTCTCCATTCCCCAGTCTCATTACATGTAGAAGATTATTAGAATCTGAGCAGCCAAAGTGAAGCTGTAATCATCTCCCCTTTGCTTTTTTTATATTCTTAGTGTAAATCAACATTCCACTTTGACTTAATAAACAAAACAACCTGTTCTCTTATCAATGCAGCATTTTATATATTTGCCTGACCTGCCACTGGAAATGAAAAGAGATAAGATTAAAAATATCTTAAGGTACAGATTGGAGAAATTTGAACAATAACTGGAGCCTTTGACTACAATATTTTCTGTTTGCTTGGTTTTTATTCTTCCATCTGTGTGTTTTTCTGTCCAGTGGATCCTGGTTGCCAAGCTCTGCTTGTTAATGACATAGTCATTTCTTGATTCTCTCTGGAAAATCAATTAACCAGCCAATGAANCTCCGGCCAAACCAGTGGATCCTGGTTGCCAAGCTCTGCTTGTTAATGACATAGTCATTTCTTGATTCTCTCTGGAAAATCAATTAACCAGCCAATGAAATCACTGGATTTTATAGAATAACATTTTTGTGACCTTAGTGAGATACGCATGCTTTATTATATCAACTGATAGAAGGAAATAACTGCATAAAGTAATGTTATCTTTCTGGTCCTGATTCAGAAAAGTATCCTTGTTTTGAAAAAATTATTTAACATATGCAAGTGAAGTAATTGAAGGCATGATAGATAAATATTTAAATGTCTTACTGAATTTGGACCTGTAAAAATAGGCAAATAATATCCATGTATAAAATATAGTACTTTATGCCTTAATATATTGTACCTTTTAATAAAATATACACACACACATTGACGTATAGCAGACAGTCTACATAAAAACCCCTCATCTTCAGAAATATATGTCAAGATTAATTCCATAACCCTTCGCTTCCCAAGACCCTCTAAATTATGGTGACAACTGTTAGCAAACACAGATGTCCAAACTCATAAACTTTGCATTTATATGAGCTAGGACTGCTTGTGCGTGCAGGTGTTTGTTTCATTTATGAAAATGCCAACAGTATGTACAAACTGGGGGCTTTTTTCTTTTTTCAGACAGCATTCAATAGAGTTATTTCCAAGTACCATCCTATCATCATCACCATCATCATCACCAAGTCTGCTTCTGAGCATTGTGCATCAGATGTTGGTGGGTGATAACACATGGGATAAATCAGTCTATAATATTTCTGTTTCAGAGAGGGCTGCTCTAGAGTAAAACCACGTCATAATGGACATGTTAAGAAAGTTAAATATCAACAGTTTAATTCTGAAACATTGCTTGAGTGCTTGAGTTTGCTCCTCCCATATTTGGGCTTTTATCTTTTTTGCCGGCAATCTTAATGTTAGTATATTTAGTAATTCACTGAACTGAGCAATTTACCATGTTGGTTTCTTGATTACTACTGTTATTGTGTTTGGAATATACATCAACACTACAGGAAGTACCTGCAAACACCTGAGAGGATCTTCCTCTGATCCAGAAGAATGAGAAGTCTGAAGCATCTGAAGCCTTCATAAATCCCATCAGGAACCTCAGTGGAATGATAGAACAGAGCCATCCTTTATTTGTTTGATCTGGAACCAGTGAAAAGGTAGAGCTAATCCACAAAACCATAAACTTCAAGCTCCAGTCAAAGTGTCTCATACTAGTCCTAGCACTAGTAACAAGAGCACAGGGTGAATGCTGAACCTATAACTCAGGGTGTTCAGTTCAGTTTGTACGGCAATGAAATAAAATCAATTCTTTCGGGGGAGGAAATCATAAATAGCGCTAAATTCCACTTTCCCGCATGATCTTTCAAGTTACATGCTAGGCAATTCGTCACTTTTGAGAACTCTGGTAGCCAAAAAGTTAATTCTTCAGAAGTGAAACTCTCCAGCAGTTCTTGAAGTAATTGACTGGGATCTGGAAGTGAGTGATTTGTCTTGCCTGGCAAGGGTATCCTTTAAGTTAAAAGAGAAAATGCCAAACACAGTACTTCAGGCCTAAATGTTAGTGTTAATTTTTATAAAAAAAAGTCCCTGAAATATAATAACCATAATAAATTCCCCTTATTCCTAAATTCTCCTTTAGTCCTAAAGAATAAATATTAATAAATGGAATTCATTCTCACATCACTAGGAACTCAGTTACAAGGAGTTTCTATATGTAAATTACCAAAACCAAAACAGTCCAATCCAGTTTCACCCTGGAAGTGGTACTCACCAAGCAAGAAAAGAAATGGTAAAATGACAGCTTCCATGAAACACTGCTAATTATGCATGTCACAGATTTATTATAGAGATATGTAGCCCACTGCTGTCAGGGGATGCAGTCAAATATGATTTCTACCCCTTTCTCTACCCTTTGTAGTCAGTGGAGAGAAATGGGCAGAAATATTCTACAGTCTTTTAGAAGTCTGTTCAGGAATAAATGAATTACGCCCTTGGTTCTGATAAGGTTTTTGTTCATATCTCTACTGCTTTTAAAGGCAGTGTATGGACATTAATTCAAGCACAGACATCAATAATGTAGGTGTTTATATTTAGTAAGGTGAATTCGAATATCAATGTTATTTATTTGCTATCTTGACTAAAGAGGATCTTGTCAGAACCAAAGACTCTATAATTATTTACTATAAAACATTATAACATTTCAGCAATTTTTCATAATGGGAGCTAAAATTTGCAT
The DNA here is from genome assembly GCA_013400055.1 of Nycticryphes semicollaris. Taxonomy (NCBI): domain Eukaryota; kingdom Metazoa; phylum Chordata; class Aves; order Charadriiformes; family Rostratulidae; genus Nycticryphes; species Nycticryphes semicollaris. The sequence goes on from VXBJ01000661.1 coordinate 544,546, forward strand.
CGTATTTGAAAACATGTCTTTTCCTGTTTATTTTCTGTCTAATCAATTAATAATGTACAAAGAAAATCACTCAACTTGTCTACCAAAAGCTATGGATCAAATGTGGATCTATTGCTTTGCAACGCAAATGTTGTAGTGACTCACTGAATTAAATGTCCTGTACATGGAAATCTAGGACCTGCCACTGAACAGATGAATGTACATATACGGGACCTACTCACATCACTTTCTCATATGAAGAAAAGTATGCAAAATTCTTTATCCAGTGACAGATTTTAAATAGCATTTAAAAGCACTGGTCTGCAATGTGCAGGACTCTCAAAAGGAATGCAGGCTCCTGCTCCAGTTAAAATCAGTGGGAGCCAAATATTTAGGCAATTTTCAAAATTGTATCAGACACCTATCTAAATCCATAGATTCTTCAAAAGGCTAGTTTTTTGTAATGTACTGCTGATTTATCTGGAGAAAAGGTAGTGCCCAGTCCCAGATGCAAATAAATAACATTCTTACCTTCAAATCTTCCCTTGTCACTTATTCCTTCATAATTTGTCCATTTATCTATTTTTGGAATCCCTCAAAATATATCAGTTCAGAACCAAGCACAGGGAAAACGTTTTCCCTTCAGCTTACTGTCCAGACTCACTAAAAGTATAACATATTTCTCATCTGCTCTTTGCATAATTGCTTGCTATAATCAAGTGTTGCAGTAGAAAAGTCCCTGTTCATTAGTGGCAAATATTACACACACATACACATGCTCACACATACACACACCTCATTTAAGTGTATTAGCAGTAAAGTTAAATCAAGTAAATATCTGCAAGCCAAATTGAGGATGTGCGTTTCTTGAAATCATGTAATGATAGCAGCTTTTAAAACCATCTCCTGGGCATTGTTTTCATGAATACAATTTTGAAGGAATGTATATGTCACATCTTTCCCAAGAACAATCGCTTTTTATTGCTTTTGCCTTAAATATAATAAAGTGAGAACTAGAATATAGTGAGAAGTCCCATAATAATAAAAACCATTTGCAATATTTTTAGACTTGATTTTGTTTTTATTGCCAGAATGGACAATAACAGTTAAAAGAATTCTTCATGACATGTATGTATACCATAAATATTGACAAGTTATTTTAGTTATAACCTAGTAGAATAATCCATAGAGAAAATTTAAATTATTATTGCACATGCATTATTTAAATAATTATATTTAAAAATCTAGTAAAAGCATCTTATTGTGAACTTCAATATTGTTAGTGTCAAGTTTTCTCAAATCAGTCCCAGTACAGAAGCATTACATACAAGGATTTCACAGAATCACAGAATCTTAGTGGTTGGAAGGGACCTTTGAGATCATCGAGTCCAACCACATAAAAAAACAAAACAAAACAAAACAAAAAAAAACCTCACAAAAACAAACAAACAAAAAAGCCACCCACCAACTAAACCCCACACCCACAACCCCACGCACAACACCCCATCACAAACCAATAATCTTGGCCACTAGAGCATGCCCTGAAGAGCCACGTCTACACGTTTCTTAAATACCTCCAGGGATGTCGACTTCACCACCTCCNAGTGATGGGGCTGCTTAAATTTCAGTCCGAGCATTGCTACATAACCTTCCCCTGCAATATAATAGAATTCAGACACACTCTTAGATGTGACTGCTCACTGAATCTTTTAAATGTTAGGGAAACTCTTCCACCTTTTTTTATTATTTAATTTTATTATTTTATTTTATTTTATTTTATTTTATTTTATTTTATTTTATTTCATTTCATTTCATTTCATTTCATTTCATTTTACAGCTACAAGGAAATTCCAGTTCTGAAATCCCTGGAGGTTGATCTTGACTAAGATTAATTATGAAGCCACTGCAGAGAATGAAGCACTTGGTTGATGCACTCTTGTTCTTTGCTGCTTAGCAGGTGGGCTGCCACATCTTGAAGCAGATGCAATTCTCCAGCTACCAGGATCCTTTACACAACTAGGAAGCCTGCAATTCACCAGTAATTAATGTAACCAGGGTGAAGCATTTTGGCCAGTTACTAAACAAATCAAGAACAGCAGAAACTAGAGACAAAAATGGATGCCCTCAAAGATAAGAGCGTTCTTGACAATGGAAAGAAGACTCCAAGTACTGGGAAGCTCTCTATTAGAAGAATAAAATAGTTTTGTTGGCATATAACATAAGGAACATTTCTCATTGCATTCATTCAAATTATTTTCCTCTGTGATGATATCTCATGGTTCTTTCTAATAAACTTACAGTTATAGAAAGAGAACCTAATAAACACATCAGGACTCTAAAGTACAGTTGTTCATGACCCTCTTTGTTATTCTGAAAGAAAGACTACAGTACATTGATTTATGTCAGTACACTTTGTTCAAATCACCAGCTCTTTTAATAGGCTAATAATGTCCTGTAGTTAAATGCACTCAAAAATACGCACCAGCCTGAGTACTGTTCTCTCAGGGTTCCTCAGGGAGCTTCTGCTAGACCACTGCAAACAGCTTTAGTACTGTATTACCTGGTATCTTATTCAGACAGAATAAGATGGAGCTGTGGTGTCCTCAGACTCTTTGCCCAAGAATTAGAGAAGGGGTAAAATATTTTTGGCAAAATCATTTGTAGCTGGAGATAATTTCTGAAGTGCACACTGGACTGATTTAATGTAGTACAGATTGTCTAGTTCAAATGGATCTTTCTTAAAACTGTTCTCTCTATTCCCCCAGAGATTTCCTTTTTAAATTTACCACCATTGGTTTACTGCTGCTTGAATAAGCCATATAAAAATTATGCTGTTGGAATAATATCATAATTTTAGTCCAGTTCCCTGCTTTTAGGATTCAAAGTAACCTACATGATGCTGTGAAACTATTTAATAATTTTGTCTCAAAGATTTTGATAGTGAACTCTGTCTATATCTCAAGCTGACCAAGGACAAAAAAACTTAATGAATGACAGCTTCCTTAATATATTCTACAGCATAGAAATTAAAATTTACAGCAGTAGCAAATAACATAAAAGTTGGGCCATATTTGCAACAGTGAGGCTGAAAGTAATTGTATTACTGTTATTACAATTAAATATCCATATCTGCTCACATTTCCACCAACGTCGACCAGTGTTGCTCCTGTCATGATTCTATCACTGTCTATCTGACACTGAAAGCAGTCAATGAAATAATATGGAGTGGTATTTCACTTGTTTCTTCTTACTTTGTAATATCATTATTGGAAAATATTTATGGGGAAAATATAAGAAAAAAATACATATACCAAAAAAATACCCCAACATCCATCATCCATCCCTTCCTGGATTTCCATTTCTTATTTTTTTTTTACTGGAGATAATATTTTCTGCTTTTTCCTGAGTAGTCGGGGAAAAAGTAAAAATGATTTATCCATTGTTGGGGAGAAAACAAAATGCATATTTGAAAAATAGATTTGGTTGGTAAAATTGAAAACGTTAAAAAAATTACATTACACAACTTGATTAGGAATATAAATTCTAATAATGAAGAACTACTTGAATTAATCACAATAAATATAAGTAAAAAAACCCAAACCCAAACCCCAGAAAGCTATAGGAAAGGTTATAATGCAAGTTATAACTAGGAAAGACCAAAAGAGAATTTTACCATTACAAAGTTTTCCTTCTCATTTTATTGTTAGCAACCATCGAAAATCTAACTTCCCTAGAAAATGGTTTATCATGTCATCAAGAGAGAGACAATTTCTTGGATATGTATGGTTTCTTTTTTTTTTTTTTTTTTTTTTAGGGTTTCTAAAAAGCAAGTGTTATTGTTC
>VXBJ01000661.1:548395-575773 GCA_013400055.1 Nycticryphes semicollaris
AGTAATATAGAACCAATTTTCTGCACAGTAATTTTACTTTTCAGTTAAATCTCTTCTAACTAACTGAACCCCCTGAAATTAAAGGCATATTTTTCCGACTTCCAGAGTGATAAAACTTGATTGTTTATAATTTATACCAAGGAATGAATGGAACACAGAGAGGCTCTTGTTAATACTTATTCTTGCTACAGCAACCATGGTCAGCTAACTTTGTTATATGTCCCGTTGGAGGGTCAGAAGCAGAAAAGCATAGAGGTGTTGTACCTGTGGGGAGGAGTGGACAGGACAAGTGACCCAAAAACTCACCAACAGGGTATTTCATCCCATCTGCTTCATGCTCGTTATAAAAGCTGGTGGATCAAAGGGTCAGCCCTCTTCCTTCAGTGGCTGGTGTCCAAGGAGGACTCTGTCTGTCCATCTGCCTTTGATCTATGTGTTCCGGAATCCATTTCCCATCTGTCACTGAGTCCAGTTTGGGACTTTTCCATGCCTTGTGGTCATCACCCTGGAAGCTTGATATGGACTTGTATATATTGTATATATTTCACTCTTTTTATTATTTTATTAATATTTTCATTAAAGCAGTTAATTTTCCTTTTAAACTCATAACTCTCTTTTCTCTCTCATCCTTCTCTCTCTGAAAGGAGATACTCTTCCTTCTCTGAAGAGGAGAGAAGTAAAAGAGAGTATCTGTCATTTGTTTCAGTGGCCAGCCCAGCCCAAACCACAATAGTTAGGTACATCTCTAAAGCCTACTAAAGATATTTCAATAATCCAAACATAATGCAGGGGAAAATAATATGCTTCTTGCATATCAGTGTCCGTTTCAACTTTCTGCAATACCATTAGACGACTCTTCTTCTTCTGCTATACTGTACTTCTCTGTTCCTGTTGTGGTTTAATCCCAGTCACCAGCTAGGACCGTGCAACCACTTGCTCACTCCCCCTGGCTGGGATGAGAGAGAGACTTAGAAAAATAAAAATGACAAAAAAAACCTCATGGGTTGAGATAAAAAGATAAAAGCAGATTAACAAGTAAAGCAAAAGTCACACACTCAAGCAAAGCAAAAATAAGGAATTCATTCACTGCTTCCCACGGGTGGGCAAGTGTCCAGCCATCTCCAGGAAAGCAGGGCTCCATCACACGTAATGGTTACTTGGGAAGACAAACACTATCACTCCGAATGTCCACTCCTTCCTTCTTCTTCCCCCAGCTTTATACATTACATGAGCATATGATTCCTCCCAACCTTTTGTGCTCCCCCAGCCTACTCACTTGAGAGCAGTATGAGCTGCAGAAAAGGCCTTGACTGCTTAGTCACCAAAACCATTAGTGAGCTACCAACACTATCCTCCTCCCAAATCCCAAACATAGCACTACAACCACCTGCTACTAAGAAAGTTAGCTCTATCCCAGCTCTGAAACCATGACAGTTCTCTTTCTACTGAAGGTTCTCCATGGTGCAGTTTCATTTATTTGTTTGTTTTCTTGTTTGTTTATTGTTATTAATTTATTTTTTATTTTCTTATTTCTATTTTTAAAGCAGTGTGCCTGTGAATGAACAAAACAAATTGAAGGGGGAGGGGAGGAGGGGAAGAGGGGAGGAGATTTTAAAAGCTATTCAATGTTTATAGTTTTAAATTTTGTAGATAAAAACAACCAAACTCCAGTGCACCCTCTTACCACTGACAAGCAAGAAAATGAAAGGAAAGGAAGTGCAATTTGATAACAATGAAAGTTCTTGAAACTCAGAGACAACTTTAAATCAAGCCCTCAGCATCTTCCTAAGGGAATAACAAAGCAGAAGAACTGAGGCACACAGTTGAAAAGAAATAGTTTAACACAATTATCAGGATTGTTTCACACAGTAAATCAGTATATAGAAATAACTGTTAAAATAACAGCACAGGTGGAACAATATTATGCTAGTGGCCTGATCATTACGAAAAGTCAGGTAGTTTTCGGCATGGAAAGTGGATTAATCCATAATTAATATGGATCAAATAAAGAAGTACTGGTGTAGGCAGTTAACAAATGAAGAGATTAAGAACAGGGATTTGTAATCAACAGATACAGAAAAATGGTGGACTGCAAAATACATATCCTGCAATTGTTTGTCTTACATGTCTGGTTTATTTGCTGCTTCTACTCTCTACAGCCCATGTGCTTCGCTGTCTCATAAAATCCTCTCATGCACTTAAATAAACTGTACTTTATTGCCCTGCAACAGACACTTGGGCTGATGCTATTACTCCAAATGAAATCAATGGCAGAGCTACCATCAGCTCAATGGAAACAGAACCTATCCCACTCCCATAAAACACAGTGAAAGAATTAGCACTGTCTGATCAATGCCTTTTCAAATCAGAACTTAGTGCAACACTCAATAGGTTACCTGACTGGAGCAGGTTGCTAAGTGCAGGGTTTTTTTCACTCTCAGAAGTAATACCAGGGAATTTCTGTGGCCTCTTACACTTATAAGGACTTTCCATTACACATTATTATTCCCTTACTATCTTGCAGGGTAACTTTCCCCCGGCTGAAGAGAAGTATCTTTCACCACTGAAAATATCCTGAGAAAGTAAATAAAAAATAAACTTAATCTTCACTATAAGGAAAGCTGCTGCATCAACAAGATGAAAATTTTCAATGAGGATATAATTCCAAATAAAACTTCAAGCAACATGCTGAACAGCAGAACAGAAACCAATCTCATTATGAGTGGTCAAAAACACAAATGACATTCAGGCGTAAGTAATTCCTAGCATTTTACAGTAATTGTTACTACTCCAAAGATAAAAGCAAAATCAATATTGAGCAGAAGTTGCTTTACAAAAAAATAGTATTCCTACAGTGTTCAGAAAAAGTCCTCTATTTTTTGGGGGGGGAGAATCAACATATAACTTTAAAAAACATCCAGTTAAATACGATAAATTCCCTCTGGTAAAATTACTGACTTTTCTGTCCCAAGATTTTTAGGTCAGAAGGGCTTTTTAGCTTTTTTGCAGTAAACTTTTAATATTTTGATTTTTTTCAAGTGGGTTCAGAAAAGCAAGTAATTTCAAAATTTCTTACAGAAGATAATTCCACTGTTCAAACAGTTCAAAAGAAGTCAGGTTGATAAGCTTATAGAAGTTAATGGCTTATGTAAAAGTGAAGTTTAACTTAAAACTGCAATATCATCTCTTTGCATTAGCATTACCTTGTCAAAAAAGAAGTAAATCTGTGTACATATGACTTTCTAGGCACAGTACAGAGTTACAGATTTTTGTATTTCCTTCCTTTAACCAGTTTTATACTGACTTCAGCAGTTAAAAGCTTATCTGTTCGGCTTTACTGGAGTCACTTCTGAATTACACACATATGAAGCGACAGAAAAAATCAAGTTTGTCCTCAGAAAAGAGTAAGAATTAATGAGAGACTAGGTGTGGTGTATTGTGCATCCCATGTCCAGATTCAGAAACAAGAACATCTAGAGTTAATCCACATGCCTTCACACTTCATGACCTTCTGCCGATTGGATTCTCCAGCTTTTTTCCACTTACACAGTAGCATCGCCTAGATCAAATGACAACAGAGGTGGGCTCAAGATATCAATCAGATCTCTTCTCACATCCAATCAGCTCCAAGTGTCATGGTGTAATCAAACAGTGACACCACAAAGCAATTTCAGCTGCAGGCTTTGCCCACAGCACTAACGAGACAGCATTCATGAAAAGCAAAAGAAAAAAAAAAAAAAAAAAAAAGTACAGAAAGGTTTTTTCCTTCTTTTCCTTCAGGCTGGTGGATGACGGACACAGGATGCAAGACTTGGTTTCCTTAGACCAGGTTCCACCCCAAATAAACTCAGCAGGTTGCAACATATCAGCTGTTTATTTCTCTGTCTCGGCTTGGAGAGCTCTGTCATACGGTGATTCTAATGCTGAGAAGACCAGAACAGAAAACGATGCTCAGTGGATTTATTTACACATCAGTAGCCCCCAGAATACCACTCCAGCCCACAGCCTCTCAGAGCAGCAGTGCTGTGTCTGATCTGGAAGTGATCCAGAAGTTACAGTATTTTCTCTTTTTATAGGGGATGATTCATCATAGCTGTCCAATTGTTTTTTCAACTAGAACTGAAATTCATTATATTTTTTTTTATGGCCCACAGCCCTTCGTAAGGGAACATCAATATATTGAATAGTTAAACACTGAAGAACATTGATGTATTTGGTCCTTTGTATCTTCGTTTTACTAATGTAGGTGACTGCCCAATTCCTTGGGGCTTGAAAAGGCCCGGTTGTGCTTTATGTCCAAAAATACCATGAAAGAATGAATAGAAGTGATATAACTGTATGAAAATGCCATTGTAGCAACAATAATCCCTTTCTGCTCCTGTCCAAGCCTAAAATAAAACAGGTCCAACTGTTGCCATGTCCGAGACTAGAGAAGAGAGCCCTGGGCCTCACAGGCCTTGGCTGAGCCAACCCAAGTCAGATCACTCCTGCCAGCAGGCAAAAATAAAAATACATTTTCAGAAATATTGCTCAGCACTGACTAACTAATTTGGGAGAAAGGGAAATACGAGTCACTCACAATTTTTATTCTCATAAGGCTCTACAGATTCAGGCAGATACAGAGAATGGTCTGAACATAATACTTAACTTAATTTCCATGAAGAAATCAAATTTATACATTTGACTAAGTACGTCAAATTTTTTGCTTTGATCCAGATCCCTTGCAAGTTGTTGGGTTTTTTCTCTTGAGCTTTTCATTCAGTTAAAAAATTCTATGTGTTTTCTTCTACTTTATTTCAAAAAAGATAGCATGCTGGAAATATCATGATTTCACACTAACTGGAGACTCCAAGGTTCAAACTACTGGAATAACTAGTGTCTCAGAATAGCCAAGTACTATGTAAGAAATATATTCATATAACCAAACTATGAAATTATAAATCTCAACAACATTTTCTTTGGTAGTTTGGTTTTGTCTTTTATTTTGATCATAGAATCATTCAGATTGGAAGAGACCCTTGGGATGATTGAGTCCAACCATCAGCCCTACTCTACAAAATCCTCCCCTACACCAAATTTCCCAACACCACATCTAAACAACTCTTAAATACATTCAGGGATGAGGACTCAACCACCTCCCTGGGCAGCCTAGTCCAGTGTCTGACCACGCTTTCTGTGAAAAAATCTTTCCTAATGTTCAGCCTAAACCTACCCTGTTGTAGCTTGAGGCCATTCCCTCTCATTCTATCACTAATTACCTGTGAGAAGAGACCAGCACCAACCTCTCTACAATGTCCTTGTTTGATCTTGTTTTCGTTTTTAATTGGGGAAATATTGAGGAGTGTTTTCAAAAGCAGTGTTGGAATAAAATTTTAAGAAGTAGCTATTACAAAGGATTACTGTCTTCAGGCAGGATCAAATATGTCATTGCCCTTGTAACAAAAATGTACCCCCAGTTTCTTGGCCAAATTCCAGTCTGAGAAAATGCATCCTACCTACCTAAATTTTCTGAGCAGTTGGAATGGATATCACGTTAAGCAATATCATCCATTGCTAGGGAGCTGGTAAATAACACCACCTTTTCCTTTTTTTGAATGCTCAGTATTTCTCAACAGTGCTACCAGCTGCCCTTGAGAGTTTTGAGGAGACCACAAGGGCACTGAATCCATCCCAGGAAAGATTCAATAGTTGCAGGATCAGGCCCCTGATGTAATATATATTATTACTAATACATATATTTATTTTTTTTTAATTTATTTCTGTTTTTTAGTGAAGGTTGCATGTCATCTTACTTAGAGTAAGTGAAATGATTCTTGTTAAAATCTTGGCTTTTATATATACAATTAGAACAACAAAAGCAACAAAAAAATAGAGAGCACTGTGTGGGTCCTCTGTCCTTAGGTCAAGGCCCACTAACCAGCAGAACAAATGAGCAATTTAAAGAGCCGTATGCCCCACTGATAGATACACATAACAAATGGGAGTTGTAGGAACAAAATGTTATGCCCATGGACAAGCACATGCATCACTAACCCGTGACATGGAACACTGTATTGCTCACTTGGAATTAATTCATAGAAATAACAATCAGATGACACCTCACAGTGTTGCATGCATATTTATTTAGTTTTCTGTCCTCTGTATCTATCTCATACACACACACACACATACACACACAAAACCACTTTACTTTTCATCCTTCAAAGAGGCTCCCTGACTGGAAAATCATATAACGTCAGTTCATTCCTTACTTTGGAAAAATTGCACTGAAATGGTAAAGAATCAAAATAAGGTTCCTCTCAAGTCTTTTTTGTCTTCAAATTCATGTGCCTGAAGGATGTTGCACAGGTGGAGATGCTGGAGGAACGAAGGAGACTTTTACTGTCTCCTATGTGGGCTAAATAAGGGACTTGGTCACCAAACCTGGTGGAGAAAACATTGACCTTGTGTGAAGGGTTGATGCCTCCGCATGGATTCCCAGGTGCTGGACCCCCTGCAAACATCTATCAGTATGGTTCAGGCAAATTTGTTTTGTGATATAGCATAAGGACACAAAACCAAACATAGATCCTTTGGTAACTTCAGAGTACATCTCATTCTATCTAGCGTTCTTCTGTAACTATCTGTAGCCCCTTTCTGCAGCCCCTTTCTGCCCATCATTTGCTGGCCTGGCTTCACCACAAATCCTTGTACCTTTTCAGGAGCCTTCTTAAGGTGGATATTTGAAACAGTGAAAGTCTATGTATTTACCCTGTTCCTTCCTTGAAAACTTCCTTGTGCCGCTAATCATTGCCCCTGGCTAGTAAAGCTGTGTGGATCCCACAACCAAATGGACAATTTCTGTCTAAGAGAGAACAGAGGCCAAATACACTGACCACATTCTGCTCTGTGTCATACCATGGGCTTGTTCTTCACTTGCATATGACATTCTCTAGTTCCTACAGTGACAGGATGAATTTCACCTCACCTGAATACAGACACCCAGTAGAGAGATGTCTAATATTTGCTAGTCATTCTGGACTAGTCATCCTAATAGTAGAAACTAGTATGGAAGAAGAAACCCACTGAACAGATGGTAATCCTTTAATTACAACACAAAAAGAAGGAGTGGGATGAAAAAGTGAATTTATAGGCTTGCACTACTTTTTAGAAGTTGAAAAACTGTCATTTTTATTTAGAATCAAACCAAAAGTTTTGAAATTTTACACAGACTGGAACATTCATAAAAGAGTAATTTGCAGCAGACTGAAATAGTATATGTTAACATTAAAATGAAATAGATTTCTTTTTAAATATTCTGAAGTGGAAGATTGAGCTAAAGAAACTAATCAAAGCAAAGATATCAAACCAAAGAAAAGGAAACATCTTATTTATCATAAGTAGAAGATTTTAGAAAGGAGGGGGTGAATTAAAATACTGTAGTGTTCTAAAAGTCACAGTTTCACCTTTAAAATGCTATTTAATTCACTGAAAAGTGATATTGAATTAGGCTTCTACAGGAAAACAGTGCTATTTTTATAGTATTCAAATGTTTGGGGTTTTTTTCATTTTAGAGGTGATTCAATTAATTATTATACGTATACATGGACAGAGGATAGGGTTTATAAAGTGATGTAACAAGAACACATGACTTAGAAGTTTAGACTTGTGTACATCTTGCTGATTTGATTAAATCTTCTCTTTTATGTCACGTTAGCATCCCATTTCTGATAGACGGGTGACATGGGGAGGATGCAACCAAGTAGGAGAAGAATAACTTGAATAGCTTGAAAAACAGAGAGGAAAGCATAATTTGGGAGCAGAATCAGGGAAGAATAGTTGTAACCTAAAATTATATTTAACATTGAATTGACAACCTTCACCCTTTTGTAGTATACTGCTACAGATGCAATAAAACAGGGCTTCACAAATAATCTCAAGGAATCTGGAGAATTGGAAAATTAATGAATAGTTTAAAGAGAAATGAAAAAGGACAGAAACCTGTAATACTCTGAAGCATAGTTGCTACAGATATGAACCTGAGCTCACTCTCTTCACTCTCTTTGGGTTTTAGGAAAATTATATATGATGTCCTAGTTTCTCCTAGTGGGGGGAAAAAGTAATTTAAAATAAAGACACGAATCCTGTGCTGTCATACATGGATATGTGTGGATGACAGTAACACAGACTAAACCTGACTTTCTGAAACTATTAAAAGACTTCACTGATCTTGTAAGAATACTGCTCAGACTGAAACCTTAATTTAGCCAGTTTTGATTAAAAAAGTGTTAACCATGAGTTTCTGATAAACTTTACTTCATAGCTTTATGAATTCTCTATATGCATAATTCTTTAGTGGCTGTTCACAGTCTACTCAGTTGTGAAGATCCTCTCACACTTGTAGAAGCCAAATGCCAAAGTTCTTGCTATGCAGCTGGGCAACAACATTTTAACAGTGAGTAGGAGACTGTTGCATACAATATGCCAGATAAAAAATAAAATCTCTGCCCTCAATGGCAAAAATGGACCCATGAATTATTAATTTCAGTGACAAAATGCAGTAGGCGAAAATCAGAAATAATAGTAATGCTTGGATATCTCATTCATATTTGAGACCACTGCAAGTGATAGAGTTCCAGAAAAGCATGCCTAACAAGCCTGTGAGGAACACCCAAACTTTAGAAATAATGCCTCAGCTTCGAAAATTTAATTCAGTTTTTTAATAGTTCCCCCCCCCACACACAGATAACTTGTATCCCGAAAGTATATGGTATATAAAAAGATCCTTATAAAAATTATTTTAGTTCAGTCACTGCTCCTCTTTCACCTTTGTTATTCCACAGCCTCCAGGCTGTGTTACCCGGAGGGACTGGAAAACAGAATAGACCAACCCTACAGAAACAAGTAAGTTTCACTCATTAAAAACAGCAGCCACATATTTGCCAAATACAAATGCTTGCAGCACGCAAGATAGAACCAGTCATTCATGCAGGAATGTGTGAGGCTAAATAATATAATTGCTATATTATAATGTATAGGTCTTCACTCTGGCATGACAGCCTATGTGAAGTCTTAGCCACACAGCAGGACTAATTAAGAAGGCAGATAAAGACCAGCACTAGCAAAAATTTCAATAAAGGCATCACTTTTTTTTCTACCTTCCTTTTCTTACAGCCAATGGGAAGAAAAAAAATCACAGTGTGTTCCACATTAGCCCATACGTGCATGCTAAGAGAAAACTCAGTCCCATTACTGCATGGCGGGTGTGCATCCATGGCTACAAGTTAGGATTTAAGTGCTCACCATTAATTATATAATTCTCATCCCACAGCTGTGTGGAGCTGTATTATTAAGATTTCATCCGTAAGGTGAAATTCACCCCTGTAGACAAAACTGTAACACAGATCATACAACCCAAGCATCCTTCAGAATTTACATTTGGTAAATGTGTTATTAGAACTCCGTTATGTGAATATTCTGTAATCAGTGATATAATCTGGGAGCTGGAATCTGCATCTTTTCTGTACTGAGCTGAACCAGTGAGAGAAGTATGTGCAAATCAAGGAAAGTTTATTCGCTTGTAAACAGTATCTCTAAGATTCTTTTCACCTGACTTTAAGGGCTTTTAAAAGTAAATTATCTAGGGTGGGATTTATTGCTTCTTGTCATCTAGACAGCAAAAGCAGGCGAGAACATTCTCTTCTCAAAAGTGCCTGTTTCTCTTCAGTATCTTCTGAGTGACCAGCTCAGATGGACATGTCTCACACTGAAGATGGTTGTAGCTAGTTGAGATGACTATGAGTGTAAGGCTGTCTCTACCACCAGTAAAGACAAGCATCTTCAGATACTCCTCTTCCCTATTTTGAATTTGCCACACAAATACCCTATTTCCATCCATGATCCACTGAAAGATCTTAGATAAAACACCCAGGGTAGACAGTGAGTTTTCACACAAAGTTCAATTCAGATGTTTAAACAAGGTTATCTAAAAGACGTTTGGATCCTTCAACTATCTGCATGGAGCTGGCAGATAGGATGCAGGACCTGTAAGAGATCCTTGCATACCTGGAACAGCAGCTGGAAATCAGGTGGAAATCAGAACTTTGAGCATCTCAAGTGTCACTAGGTGCCTACGTTTAAGAAAGTGTAATGTGCTCTTAGAGTTAAAAGAGGTGAATCTCCTGATATGTATACATGATACAAAGTGTCACTAACACTATGTTACTTCCCTAAGTTTTATTTGATGCAAACATGCTCATTGAAGGTACTTCAAAAGCACCCATTTACAATGTCTTTTTTAAGGTAAAGTTCCTTTAAAGTGTAATTGTCTATCTGAACATTGTAATTTCATGGGTTGCTTCCCCCTCCCAGCTTCTAGCAGACCTTTTGTTACAAGCTCTTTTTTTCTATCTGTTCCCTAGGTAAAAGAGAAGTTTTGAAAGTACTGAAGTCTTTAGAGGCTCTGTCACATAGCATCCAATGTTAGAATGACTTTCAAGGGACAGAATAAGATCTAGAAAAGAGGATATATAGTCATAAACCACAAGAGGTAATCTAAAAAGGAAAATTGCATGGGAAAAAGTATTGCTGAGTAAGTAGGTGCTACTTTGTTGAAGTAGTTCTACTTAATTGAAGACAATGAGACTGCATCAACTAATTTTCACTAAAGACCTTGACACCTGCAATTAATCTTCAGTTGTTCATGAGGTCATTTTGAAATACAAGACTTAAACTAAGCCACTAAGGCCTATGGTCATAGCAGGACAAAAGCTCTTCCAAGTGCCTTTTTCTTTAAGTTACTCTCACCTCCCATTGCTTGGTAGCTGAGGACTTTCAACAACTTAAAGAGTTCAAAAGCTTTAAAATGTTTCAGGTCTTTTTCAAGGTAAAATGTCACATCTGTTCACCGTTAAAAAAAAAAAATAAATTATCTGTCAGTGAGATCAATCCCCTGACAACAGCTGGAAATCAGGAAGGAGAAAAAACCACCTACGTAAACAAGCTGAGCTAAAACATAAATATAGGGTACATTGATATAAAAAAAAAATAAGGCTGAAATCCATTTATCTCAAGAAAAGACAGCTGAGTCACCCTAAAGAGCATATATGGCACATTTCTTCTTGTTATATTTCATTAAAATGTAAAATCTTTTTAAAATGTAAAATCTTTGTAAAAATTTAAAATACAACTGCAAAATATCACATTTTATAGAAATGTAGCAAAAAATAGTATATCTGGCTGGGTCAGACTTGACATACAACATAGCTTATTAACACTCTCATAAACTTTGCCTGTCTTGTTTGAATCTTTGATTATTTAGTTTGTTATATATACTAACAATTAATCTTAGTTAGCAACTATTTAATAAATAGATAGTGAAAAATGAGAGAACGGTGTATTTGGATTAAATTGTGGTTTGTTCCCTATAAATTTGATTAAAATAATGAAAAGATATACTCAGTACACACATAATAAAAGCATTACTTATTTACAGACAGCCTGAATACACTCATATTCAAAAAATCTTTTTTGGAGAATCAGAAGATTTGTTTTTCACTCTAGCTGTCGGATTAGTATTCCTTTGACTTCATGGAACTGGAGCAATCATGGGCTAAGTATAAGTTAACCTTTACATAAATTTCACTTTATGTATCTCAGGAATGTTTCTTGAATTAAGATGAAGACGACTGTCCTCTCTGTGTAAAGATCAGCACAATCTATGGAGTTGGTGAGCCTCTCTGTTTCCAAAAGCCCTGTAATATTCCCAGTATATGTGACTATTAAAAATATTCTTGCCAATAATCCTTTACCTTTAGACAGCATTCATATTTCTAATTCTAAAAAAAAAATAATTTGTGGAAATATTCAGCATGTGTGTACAATGATATCATACAGACCACTAAGGAGGCCTGAATGAGGCTGGTAAATATGATGAAAATCCAGGTACATTTCAGACAAAGAGACTAGACACTTGATGTCCCAGGAATGTCACCACTTTTAAGTCAGGATCAAAACATGTCAGAAAGGTTGAAAGTTCAGGTGACATTGATTTGCAAAAAATCTACCAAAGAAATCCCAAGTACAGAGTCTTAAATCACTATAAAATCACATAACATCATTCAGGTTTTATTCATGACTGATTTTAACACATTCATGCTCCACACATTTCACACATTAACTAAATAGTTAACTTACAAGTTCTAATGAGTTTTCTGGAAAATGTTGTGTGATATACAATATCTGCAAGTCCCAGCGCTGTATAAGCATAAGTTACCAAGACTGCTTTTTTGTGAGAATGACAATCCATTTAGAACTTTGCTTGAGGAAAGAGAGAAAGCCTGTAAAAGTAGAGGTTCTTTCTTAGCACAATGTTATTGAGAGAAAAGCAGATGAAATACCAGTGCTTAAACTTGCAGCAATGCAAACTCCATAGCTGCAAAGATAAGCAAATGAAATCTGATGGGACAAAGCATTTTCATTCTTCACTAAAGGAGGGGAATTTTTCTTTAATGCAATGATTCTATGTCACTGAAGAGGTTTTGTGCCAAAACAGACTCTCAGCCTTGCTCAGCATTGTAGCTCAAGTGGAGGAGTTCCAGAAAGCTTTCAGGAATTAGACATAATAAACTGAACACATTTGAGCCAAGACTGTGGCAGAGAGAGTTCCTCAAAAACACTGAGGTGCATCTCTGCCAAATGTCTGAAACTTGAGTCAAGGGAAGAAGGAGGGAAGAGCAACAGTGACAATTTCTGTATTCCAGTGCTGTCAGAAATGCTCAACTTGCTGTGCTGCTTGCAAATGAGGATGAGCCATTGTATCCAGCATTGTAGATTAAAATTTTGAAAGCCTGAGTTTGGGATCAACAGGAAGGTTGGAAGGCAAACAGCAGGGTTATTCCTGGTTTGGGCCCCTCTGTTCACAAAGATTGTGAAGAAATTGGAGAGGGTCTACGCAGTGCTGACAAGTAGTTAGGACCTTATGGCACCTACAAGATATTGGTGGAAATGCGCTTCTTAAGCCTTGTGAGGAGGAGGGCAAAGCAACTGTATTGCCTTCCAAATCTGTTTCTGATTCCTGAACAAGATCTCAAGAAAGTTACAGAAGAAAGGAGCACCCACAGAACTTTAACCAGATGTTATCCTGGGCTCACAGCCAATTGTCTAAACCAATTTTAATCAAGATTTTCAACTTATTATTTTTAAAAGGTAGTACATGAAGCCATATTTTTAAGAAGAATAATGGTAGGGGTTTGGGTGCTATTTGTTATAACCTTCCTTTGCAGATGGACTGCAAATAATTTCTGTGCTTCTGAACATCAAGACCCTATGGATTTATGTATTTCGGTCTTGAAAATGATGTTTTACAAAGTTTCCAAAAAATACCTGCATTTGCTAAAATAGCTGGGAGGGAGTTTCCTCCCCACATTGAGTACCTTCTCTAAGCATATATTTATTCTGCCTCCCTTTTCCCTTGCACATTACCTCTGTTAGCTACAAACTAAAAAATAATTACTGGTGTTTGCGGTTTTGGTGTTTTATCACAGCAGAGACAGAGAGTGTGATAAGCACAGGGCAGACATTCCACTCAAGCATTATGTTGATTCAAGTAGCTTCAGCAACTCAGGACATGACAATATTCCCAGTATTCCGATATATTACCTATTGAAGAGTCAATATTTGAGACTGACACTCAAAATGTTCAGGCATTACCTGTTAACGGCAGTGAGAAAGCAAAGATACTGTCTGCAAGACAAATAC
This sequence comes from Nycticryphes semicollaris, assembly GCA_013400055.1. Classification (NCBI taxonomy): domain Eukaryota; kingdom Metazoa; phylum Chordata; class Aves; order Charadriiformes; family Rostratulidae; genus Nycticryphes; species Nycticryphes semicollaris. Next base: position 562,133 of record VXBJ01000661.1, read on the forward strand.
AAAAGTGTGCCACCTTCTGTCTCTGCTTTAAGACCCAAAAATGCAGCTGACTGATCACCAGCATTTTTGGATTTCTGCTCTGCAACATTTTTGTAAAGAAATATACATGTGAATGTGTGCTTCAGATTGACCAAAAAACTGTGATGTCAGAGTATCTAATTTAAAACCCAAGTGCTAGCCTCTGGTGAATGTAAGTTTAGGAATCTTCATTAACTTTTAACATACCTTGTTAAAAGAGGAAAAGTGATGTAACGTCAATTAATCTTTAGAGAAAACACATGAGATGACTACTTTTATGGTGGGGCACAAATTTCAAAGCTTCATTTCCATTATAAATCTTCTCTTTAAGTATATCAGGATCCAACTGTGAATTGACACAATGAAACAATGGCATTGCACACTCATTTTTTCATTTACAGTTCCAAATACAGAGAATTCTTCAAGGATACAACTTGTAAAATTGTTCATCCTCCTTTCAAATCCCCAAATCTTTCCTGTTGGGACTCACAATGAAAGGGAAAAGATCATCTGCCACCCAAAGAAGATGAATTTTGCCAAGTAAATTTTCAAAGTTCTGCTGTCAATAGCAGTCTGACATACTGGTTGGCTGAGATTCCTCTGCCCAAAGAGTACTACTTTTTTTATTAGACTTTGCTCAGCCATTGAAAAAAAATAAATAATACCAGTCCCCAGGACAAAGGAGAGAGTGAGTTTTAATAAAACATCCATTAAGGCTCTTAAAGAGAAGGCAGCCAATGCCAAAAAAAACCAAGAACAACAACAACAACAACAACAACAACAACAACAACAACAAAAGAAGCAGGTGCAATGCTGGTCCTCAGGAGACTGAGCAGATAAACCCACAGAAGTAACTAATGTGTATTTGGTGAAGCTAAGTGTTTGGCTGTGAAAGATGGGTGAGAAAAGTGAAGTGATTTGTATCAGGACATCATCAGGAGAATTTGAGACTAATATGTTAAAGGGAGAAGATACAGCCTTGCTAAGCCTTTTTCTCTTGTTTCTTGCAAGATAAAAATTAGACCAGTGAACCAACCTTACTCACCACTAAGAGCAGGAATCACCTTGCCTGAATTTATCTACCTGGAAGTTATATGACCAATTTAAACTAGTTATTTATTTCCTTCCCAGGCCAATAGGGCAGGATAGGCAATACCAGGGAGTTACTCTTTTGTCCTTCACAAAGTGCTAAGGTAGGATAAATCTCCTTCTGGAGAGGCCCTTTAAGCAAAAAGAGCCCAGAAGAATAGTTTAAATTCCATCCTTTTAGATAGATCGTATTAACTTAAGAATACAAAAACAAGACCAGCAGGTCAGACAGTGGCCAATATCTGGTCTTATAACTAACCAATAGCAGGTGGCGGAGAAGCTGTAAAACACGTACAATAACACCTACCCAAAATTCTTCTGGCCTCCAGTGATTTGTAGCTCAAGTAATTCATGAGTCAGAGAGCGTTTTCGCATTTAGTAGCTCACAATGTGTTTCCTTTCCATGAAGCTGGGTATGACAAACACTGCTGTGGGTTCACATAAGGGAAAGCACCATTCCCCTCTTAGGTATTACCAGGAAAGATAGCCGCCAGATTTTCTTGTTTACTTCTTTCCTTCCTGTGATATTAAACGCTTACAAGTTTGTGTTTAATCTGATTGCAACCCACTCCTTTTCACAGAGCTAAAGGCATGTCATTCAGTAATATAAAAGTACAGGTGCAAATAATTTATCCTTACTTTTTTTCCTGATAAGACAAAACTGCACTCCATCTCATTTTCTCACTTAGAATATTCTTTCTCATCCTTCTGGACTGGATGCTTCAATCTATGAATGAGCACCTAACCTCTGTCATGTTTTCTTTTCTACAAATCACTTGGGTCTCTATTTTTACATTCCACTATCAAAATAATCTTAAATGGAATTTAAGCACATTATTTGTAGAAAGCAATTCTGCTCACTTACTGCCAGAAACAACCTGGCTCTAGAAGTACTTACCATCTATATTAGATTATATGTTTCATAAAACATCTAAACCTCATCTCCTTTCCCCAGTTTGAGCTGCAGTGGTGCCCATATTGTAATGCAACTCACCATCAGCTGGAAAGCACCTAAACACTGCCTAATCCTGCACAAATTATCCTTAATACACATACAGAGCACTAAGTTCAACTCAAGATCAGCCAAGCAAAGAATCTTCCATATAATTTTCCAGTGATTAAAGTATTTAACATGTGAGAGCTAAACTATAGTCCTTTTGCAGCCCCTGGGGGCTCTTATCTCCCAAAAGTATAACTTAATCTCAAACACGTTTGCTCTTTTCCTGAAAATGGGTCATGGGAAATAAATGAACATATGAAAAATATGCAGCAATGGGGATCATGATCCTGTAAAGCAGTGGAAAGGAGGCTTAGATGAAACTTGCCATTTGTGGTATAACATTTAATTGTGGGTAGCTACAGAAGGTAGCCTGCGTATGATTTATCAATCCCAGAATGCTGTTTCAAGGTAATATGCTCTCATTCAAAGCACAGAAAAATTTAATCTTTCAGCAGAATCGCCTAAATTGTATCCCTCCACAAGCAAAAACGCTTCATGCTGCCTTTGTCCTCTGATACACTGTACATTGGTGCTCAAGTATGTTCATGAGTAAAAGAACACTGCACTAACAGTACATCAAGGATACAAAGCCATGTAGCCGGAAAATTTGAAACTGTATTTCTAAGATTGCTCATCCAACTAAATTCTGATTTTCTGTGTCTTTGATGTTGATTTAATTATCACAGAATCATTTCCAGTCTTATTCAGTGCATAAGGTACATAGAAATCAAAGCATGAATGAATGGTGAAAGAAACCATGGAGGCTTCAATCACCTGATAAAATAACAGCTCAAGATTATAAAATAGCTTGTGTGCTATTACACATCTAATGTTCCATGCACATCTCTGACATATCATAAATAAAAAATAGATGATATTACATATACCACCTTGTCAGAGGGCAAACCTGAATTTCGTGGATGGATAGTCTAAAGGTCAAACATACAGATTTTTTTCAAGACATCAGGTTTTCCCATCAAGAAGGAAATAATATTGTGTGGAAATAATTTTCAAATGTACTGTGAGGTCTGAATATAGCTTCAAGACCTTAACATAAACAAAAGTTGAAAGGTTTTCTAACATGTAGCTTCTTAAATGAGAAACTTATGAAAGTTACAGTCTTCCAAGTAAAACAGTGAAAAGGGAAAATTGGGTAGATTTAAATATCAAAAGATATAGCGAGAACTACAAGCACCAGCCAAGAGGGTCTGACTTTATATAGTATCTTGGAGTGTTTATCTATTTAGACCTTTTTATTTGTCCATTTTCTATACAAAATGCTGTCTATTTATGATGGAAATTCAGCCTATGGACTATAGTAAGTAATTGATGAAGCACTTGGTGTCTTATTATCACTCAGAACACATTGCAGGAAACCACTTGTAAAATCTTCCTCCATTATTTGTATATTTAGTTCAGTGGATTAATTTATTTTAAAACTATTTTAATGAATCCTTCTGAATTTCATAATGTTTTCCTTGCCAAGAAGTTCTGTGAAAGAATTCTATCAAATATTACATGTTTATTCCCTAAATAAAACAAAGAAGGGTCATTCGCTAGTGACTGGACAGCTTACAGGATCGTTTTTATTTCTAGCCAGAAGAATTTTGAGTTTACATCCTTATTCCTTCCTTCCTTCCTAAATAATTAAATATATTCTGTATGCATTTTGTTGATAAATGTCTATGTATAGAGAAACAGATATATAGACAGCTAGACATATATAGATCCCTCTATGTAAAAGAAACTACCAACTAAACCTTCCTTTAGCAGATAGTAATGTGAGCAAAGGTGTCAAAACTGATTTCCCCAGTGCCTGGAGTCTTGGTTAGGTAGCTGATACACTCTGATCATCTCCTAGTTCGTCTCCCACACTTATCCACATCTTGCCTTGAACTTCCGCTCCACCTGTTTGTTGTATCCTCACATTGCCCCCAGATTTGTAGTCAGAGCAATTATTTCAGCACTAGGATGCTTCACTGTCATGTGTGAGATAGGTGTTTTCTTCTGTTAGAAGAACAGAATAAGGCTGTTAGAAGCTACTGCAACTCACTAAAATAAAGTCAGCTGCTCCTCTAGTCCTTTGCTTGGCATATAATTTTATGTCACTTTTCTCACTGGGATTCCTAACAATGCAGTAAGCAACACGGCTCTGCATATTTTTTCTGCCTATTCATCTTCTCCCAAAGGAGAAATCTGCAAAGCAGTTTGTTTTGGTAAGGTTTTTCTAAAAGTTTTGAAAATACTTATGTTATTTGTTTTGCTATTTCTTATAGCAGATACCGATGAGTTATTGGTCCTAGTTCCCAGGGAAGGTTTTGGGTTGAATTTAACAGTAATTTCAAAGCGATCCATTGTGCTAGAGGATCAAATCTCATCTAGAATGGATGGTTCCCATTCACAACTTCAGAGAAGTCTCAAAATATGCATGGAACCAAAGATGACAACCTCCTTTTAACTTCAGCTGAAGGGCACATATGTTTGTGAGAAGGGCAGCCCGCGTCGATGAGAATGATGGACTGCAGTAGTGGTAACTCTTAAATGTCTCTTAAATGTTGGAGGCTCTGCGTCCAGTTATATCACATTACTATGGTCCAGATTAAAAGTAAATAAAGATGTGAACAGCTGATAACAGGTACCACAGGCGAACAGACACTGGAGTTACCTAGCAACTGGAGAGAAAGTTTTCCTTGTGCTAGGCTGGATCTTAGCTAAGAGCACTCAGAGATTATGGGGCAAATTGACAAGTTGATGAATTGCTGATAACTATCTGCAAACAATAATCTGAAAAAGGTAAAGGCGCTGCAAAATTTCCTGAATGCTTTCTTCTCTCCAGTAGCATTGCTGCCATCTTACTTGAGTTTTTAATATTTATTATTGCCAATGTCTTTAAAACATGAGACTATTTTGGAGGTAGGAACATTGCTACAGTGAAGGACAAGTAGTTGCGCTCATCAGATGCATATTAATACAAATCTTTGGACAGTTCATTTAACAGCTACATGCTTATCTAGGGGCTAATGGGGAGAATAGATCACTTCTAGATTAGTCGGATTAGTATCTAGCCTTGGCAAACTGAGGTTGTACGCTGGGCCACATGCACACCTGCAGTGCATTGTAAGCCACTGCTTTTGATTTCCTCTTTTCTCCCAGGGGAATAGGCCTGGAAGGGATCTAGATAATTGCATCCTGCCAATCTTATCTTGTAACCTCATCACATAATCCTGTTATCAAGTTCCCTCTGAAAATGGTTTCTCGCTTCAACTACTTTTATGAGATGGCTGCTCAGGAATCACATTGGTGGTTGGGAACGCTTTATTATCCAACCTAATTTGCTCATGGCAAGTTTATACATTTTGTTGTTGTGGTAATATCGGTTTATATAGACATTTCACCTCTTAATGACTACCATAACCCTGTGTTTAACAATCAATGCCTTTATCTTTGTTTTCAATTTGAACACATGCCTTCTTTTGAGAGGTCAACTGTTCTCTGCTGTTGCTCAATTACTCAGTCATTTCTTGTCTCCTTCACAAGTTACTTGTGTCTGAGCCCCTGAGATATTTCCTTGGTTCATCGGCACAACCCCTCTCAATTTCCCCAGTCTACCTCTTCCATCCAGTACCTCCATTCCTAAAAAAAGGTGTCACCAGCTTCTATTGATTGCCATTCCCCTACCATTCTCCTCTAAGTCATGCAATATGGAATAAGTGTCAACATCTGCTCAGATAAACAAATACTTGTAAGTGAGCAGATTAGGCCCTTATTGGTTTTATCTAGTAGGACCTCACAGAAGGTGTATCCTTTTGTCAGTCTATAACACACCAAAATTCTGTAAGAAGTGAAATTTTGGTGAAATTTTACCCTTCGTGCAGTGAATTTAACAGGTTGAATACCAGGGCATACTGTTCGATTTAAAAGTCTCTCAATACATAGCTCCAGTACCATAGGCCATGCTGAGTTTTTGCTGACACTGATACAAATATACTAATTTCCCTAAAGCCAGCAGGCCTATGTTATTTCATTGTTACTGAAAAATGACATAACTACAGATAAACAAGGCTTTGGCTGTTAGAGCAGGTTCAGGATTTCTCTGCTATGCTCTGATTCATGACAAGAAAAAATACTTGTAATACACCACATAAGATTTTCCCTACACTGGTGATAAATCTGGAACTAAAATTTGTTATGCCCAAAGACTTCACATTGAGGCACCACAAATTCAAAATCAGAATATGGATATGCAGGCAACAAGCAGGACTTCCCCCACATGCACGAGTAGTGGAAGGACTCCTTTCCATAAATGGATAACTTGCAATTATCTAAACTTTGGTTCTTTTCACACCAGCAGGTGGCCCTAGCTCCAACCTTTTCTGGTGCAGTAGGAGCCTAATGCACTAAACGGAAGAAGTGGGGCAAGCCGCTAATCAGAGAAGCCCCTCAAGGCATCTGCCACCTGCTGCCTCCTCCAAAGAGCTCTTCTGATTAGTTCTCTACTAATGCATTCTCCTCCTGCATATGCATTATGACTAAAACTAATGGGACTACTTTCTGCAGATATGGCAGGCAGAATTTGGCCCAGAACTACCACACTGAGTTCTGTTGTGGGTGTTATATTAGCACATACTTACTACCTTGTCTAAGCTGATTACCTAGATTTGGGTTGGTCTGGAGCAAGTTTTTTTTTAACCTCACTGACCTAAAACCCACTCATGTCATGGTAATGGGTCTACTGGGCTTGCTCCTATTGCTGCAGGGCTTGTTGGCAGTTCTTTCCATCAACACACTGAGGTATTCCATAGTAATCAGGTCTGCAGTGTGGATATAAAATTACCTGTTTACTATACTATTACTTTTTACTATACTATACTAATCATTAGCGAAATTAGTCCATCTCTTCATGCTTGGCATGGTAGAAAAATTTTAAATTATAGTAACAGGTTCATGTTGGACAACTATTGGTTAGCCTGCATTTTTCAAGGTACATGAAGGAAAAGTTTTACTCTTTGTATTTTTTTCCAGACTATAATAGTCCATTTATAGGCCAGTGCTGAAAGCAAAGTGTAAATGGGAAGATATGCTGTCGGAATATTTCTGTCTAAATAACATTATTGGGAGCAAGAGGAGTAATAACATAAGAAATCAATTGGGAAATTTCGTAAAAAGTGTTTCTCATAAAAATTCTTCAGAAAATGTATGAGCCTACTGTATTCCTCTCCTTTACAAGCTTTCAGCTTCAACAGTTACCACATTTTTAACTGAGGGAGTTTGGGAAAAGCTTGGAAATATAACAGTTATTTAAAATGTAAAATAAAATAAATCTATACCAACTCACCACTTGCAGCATGAAGGGTAGCACTCCCTCTCCCATGGTGCCGTGCATCTGTGCCACATGTCATTGATGAAGGAATCAAAAAGTTAACAGCATTTGCATCTTCTCAGTACCCCTTACCACTCTCACAGTTGGCGTTAACTGCAAAAGAGTCGTATTCTCTGACTTGCTCACTTTGTTTGGCATGGTAACAAATGATAACCTAATAAAATCACAGCTATCCACCACCCAAACACCAAAAAAAGATAAAAGGACTTAAAGTCAAGTCAGTTCTGTCATTTCTCACTTTTCAGCTCATCCTTAGTAACTGTTTACCTCTAGATACCTCTACTGCTAATACCAGATTACAACAGCTTTGCCAGCATCCAGCCTGCATTGATTTTGTATTAATGAATTTGGCTCAAGCTAGAATATATTTAAATATGGCACAACTTGTGTCAGATCTTCCATTCACATGACAGAAAATGACTTCTCAGCAAAGCGTTTGTTGGAATGAAAGCTAGATTTTTGAAGAAATATTGAGGTTTTCTTCATGGAGGTGTCCTCTATATCAAAAGTCCAGTTACCAAAAGGAAAAACCCCAACGCCTGGACTTTTTATTTTTTTTTAAAATAACTCTTCCTTTTGCTCTGGGGAAAAAAAAAAAAAAGGGGCAAGGTGGAGGGGGAAGGAAATTTTAAAACTTAATTTTAATTCATAAAAGTAGGAGGAAAAGTAGTTCAAAATTATATGGACATGTCCTTGCCATACACTACAGTACATAAACACGTTGTCAACTCTTTCACAATATTTAGTGTTTTTCTATTTTTCCTAGAAACCTCAGCACCAATATGAGGCAATGTGAGAACCTCACCTTTCCTTTTCATACATTGTCAAATGTCCCCAGTTTCAATCCTGCTGTGTAAAGCTAAAATAATACGATAAAATATGATATTTTTTACATACTTTTTGTTTTTTAAACTTACAATTCTCTAAAACTCACCTCATGACTACAGGGTCTGATGTTCTGGTTTGATGTGCTTTCCTGGAGGACAACCTTGAAATAATGATATTTCAGATATTTCAGACAGAAACCAAATTTCTCAATTGCTTTATTTCTATTGGTATAGCACAAGCTGTTAGAAGAACCATTAAGAGGTAGATATCGTATTTTTCTTCTTCACACAGGGCAATTTTCACCAAACTTTGTAAACATGATAATTTAGGCCAGTTAACTTTAATCATCTTTTAAACATGATCAGGAGGAACATAGAATGCGAACAGTGAACACCACACAGAGATCTGAGAACAAAGCTGAATGGTTCAGCCACAATGGGGTATGTGAAAGAGGAAAAGTCCTTTTTGTATTTATCTTTTTCTCCTAATCACCACCCCACCCCATCACTTACATGAGATATGGCTCTCAGGTGGAGCAGAAGCTTCAGGATGATGCAGCTCTGTACATCTGGGATGGGCTGCTCTAGCTTCTTTCCTTTCTGTTTCATTGCTGTTCTGCCAAAACCAGATGTGCTTCAGTTTCCATGGGAGGATGGTAATCACCAGCAGTTGTTTCAAACACAAGGAGACAGAGATGTGTTTATTGGTGCTAGGCCATAGATGTTACAATAACTTGCTGGATGTATTATTTTTTTCTACAGAAACAGAGCAGCCAGAGTGGAGAGCAAACTTAACATTTCTATAATGAGCAACAGACTTTCTAAAGAAGTGTAAGCACTGCATGTCATACACACTCAAGGAACAAATGCTTTCTTTCAGGCTGTGTCAAGAATAACGCATTTCATGGATAGGAATCCCCTCTTGATACTCATGCAAAACGAAAGGAAATAGATCTCAGCAGCAAAACCCTACAGGTTCATGCCCTGAAGTTCAAGCAAGAACACAGGGGTAAAGATGTAGTTTGACTACAAATTTTTAACCAGCCTTCCTATCCCTAATTCAGCTTTAGTACATTTCAAATCACTGACATGAGTTAAATTTTTAAATCTTGGCTTAGCTATGTGGGTCTTCTCCAAGGAGAGGGTTGGTTGATGCTCATTTGTTTCAGAAAGTTCTCCAAGACACTGAGTCTTTCTAACTTTTATTCTCAAGACTCTCATGATATTTTCAGATATTCCTAGTCAAAGGAAACATGGGACATGGGGACTTAAGTAGAAATCCAGCTGGCTCAGCCAGAACACTTGCGTTCAGTGGGAGAGCCTATGAGATTTTTTTTCTTCAATCACTTAGGCTCTTTTGAAGAACATATTCAAAATCTAAAACCTGAGCCTATTTCCAAATATCTCTCTGATAGAAATAAAGTTTTACTTGGATGACACTAGAAATATCTCTTAGAAGCCATCACCATCTGTGTAGAACAACACAGAAAACTTTCAGTATCTTATTATTTTTATTATTATTGGTTGTTTTGGGGTTGGGGATTTTTTAATCTGTTGGAGAAACAGCTGAAAAGTAAGATAGGAGAAACTTTGAAATAAGATGAGAAATAAGGTCCTCTTTTAACCTTTGGCCAAAAGCAAGTCTTTAAAGTCAGTTCATAATTGCACTGGTAACCAGTGGAGACTCTTGTACATGTCAATACCAATGAGCGATTGTCAATATCTCTGATCAGCAACATTTTGCATCATTTGTAACTTGTATACTGAGTCTAAAGGGAGACTTCTAAGTAAATCATTACAGCACATTGTAAATGCAGGAACCAGTTTCTCTTAAAACGCTTTAGTAACACTTCATTAATTATATTGAACTTGCAGCCCGAAATTCTTCTCGCTTATATTCATCACTTACCATGACCAGTTGTCTATATATTGTCTAAGATACTACTATATCAAGCTGAATAGGCAAATTACACCCCATGGATCTTAGCAGAGGGAGAGAGAGTCACAATTCTCACTGGTGTCAGTAGTACAGACACAGCTGAATGTGGCATCTGACAGAAAGAAAAACAAAGCTAGGCACATTAGCAAGTACTGTGGTTAATAAAGGTAGCCACTTTTTTTTTTTTTTTTTAGTTTTTCCTTACAGATTGACCCAAAATCTCCCATATTTGCTCTTCACAATTATTCACCAAGCAGTTCTTTGTTTGTACCTTATTTGCAATGGTTTTGGGTTTGGGTTTTTTTTTGTGATCTGAGATGGCAATGGTGGATAAAATAGCATTCCACCTTTGTTTTACTTGACAAGAATCAAGTTACTGATCTTTGGTTACTCAAAGTTACAGTATTTTGCTTCTGCTGAAGGTGCTTGGAAAGCACTTAAAACTAAAAATGAGTATGACATCATTTAGCCCATCTTGGCCAATCACAGGAGGACATATGCTCTCCCCCACTTCTTGCTCCAATGAGAAAAAAAGAAGAGCCAAAGATATTTATAAGTTTAGAAAAAAACTAATCTAATGAAATATTAATAATAAAAAGGAAATAATGAAATAGATACAATAAATATATACAAAACTGTGTCAAACTCCCAGAGAGATGTCACTGGCAGACAACCAGGGAGGTTCTAGACTGGCCTCAGTGATGTATACAAACTGGATTCCAGATCTTGATTCAGGAACTCACAGATTGGGATCAAAGGTAGACACACTGACAGGGTCTTCCCAAGGCACACCACTGAAGAATAAGTCAAAGAAGAAAAGCCCATTGAACAAGACATCAAAAAAGAACAACCCACCATAGAAAAACTAAACAAACTCATTTTGATTATCAGCTTTTATACAGAGCATGGCAGATAGGACAGAATATCCTATTGGTCAGTTTGGGTTATCTGACCTGTCCACAGGTGCAACCTCTCCATGGGATAAAAAACCAAGTCAGCTGACCCTGGTTGCCACAGCATCAAGTATAAGCAAGAGCCTCTCTCACTGAAGGAAAAGGTAGCTCTGCTCCACTTGAGGCTAGGGTAGAGCAGGTTGACAGATTTTATTCTGGAGGAAAATAGCCCGCATAAAAATCATAGAAAGCAGCTTTTCATTTATAGAGAATTTATTTAGCAACCTATTTTGACAAACACTTGAAGGTAGACTTTGTGTATGGATCCTGCATCTACCTCACTTTCTTTCCACACAGCCAAGCAAAGTGGGTCTGTTCATCTGATGGGATTAGGAGAAGAAGATAGCTGACCAGTCTTGCAATTTTCTAGTGGAATGTGACATCTGCAATTTTGTGCTGGGCATCAGAGGTGTTTTCTAATTGGACCCAGCCCCTCTTCTCTGGGCTTGAGCGTCTATCCATGGTAAACCAGCCAGCTCCCTCTGGATCTGAGCCTGAGCATGAACAATCTACCCAGAAGCATGCCAGGGACAGTCAGGGGACTTTACCCAGACCCTGTCTCTGTGTCCCATGAGACCATCACAGCATCAGTGTCTCCTCAGGCCTGGATCAATTCCATCTCAAACAAGGCACCAGAAAAAGATTCTGGTCTGAAACCGTAGGAAGTGCAGGAGAACTCTAATCAGATACAGAGCTTCAGCCACAAGAAACAGCTTCCAGGATCACAGTCTAATTATCTGAAATAAAATGACAGAACACATTATCATTTTCATTACACAGGCCTCATATATTATTCTTCATACAGTCGTATGAGCAGAGCTTTCAAACCGCTTTTCTTTTAATCTCCATTCTTCTTTCTTCATCATCATATTTGCCTGTGTTTTCCTAGTACCTGCACCAACATTAGTCACAACTGGCAGGAGCCCATAGAGAGCTTTAGAGAACATTATTTTTTGCCCTCTGTGCATACATTAGTGTTGCCCTTTAAAGACGCAGCCCTTTGTCCTTTTAATGAAGAATAAAACTCATTTCCAAGCATCCCAATAAGATTATCTCAAATAATAGCAATCCAATTAGCTCAGACAGTTTGAAGTCTCACTTAGACTCCCAGGTGGTATCCCCCATCATTAAATACACTGCTTTAAAATACTTTCAAATACCTGTTTAGTATCTAGAGCCAAAGATTCTTTTAAGAATGCAGGTAATATACAACTCCTAATATCAACTGCATTTAAAGGAGGAAGCATGGGTGAGGAATATCCACTCTTGGCACACTTTGCCTTATAACGTATGAGTGCCTCAGCCTGGCCAGTTCACTCAGGTCCCCTCTGTCACCTTAACACAAGATTTTGATCCTGCCTGTCCTAAGCTGGGAATATTAAAGCAAAGCTTGTTCAGTTTGTCAGTGAATTACAGAGCTCTTTTGTCCTTCATGTATGGCTGTCCCCTTGACACTGTCAGTACCTTTTCTTAATGTGGGCCTTCTATCGAGATGAGCTACTATTACTTAGGCAGCTGCCCTATCTTACTATGGCCTTCAGGCACCTTTCCTGGCTACCACAGATATCTCCTTTAGTTCCTACTGCTAACTTCCCTTTAGAAACTGTTTTCTCTAGCTGGCTTTAAATATAACTAACTTCTTTCATGCTCTAAATGCTCAAAAACTGCTGTTCTTGCCTCCAGCTTCCAACTTTATTTTCCTTTACACTTCTGTATCCTCTTGGGGAATTTTACTAGTTCCAAAAATCGCAAATTTCAATTTACCATATTTTTAAGCTTTCTTTTAAACCCACTCACCTTAGTAAAAAAAAGCTTAAGTATTAGACCATGTTATCACCCACTTGTGAGAGAGGATTGAGGGAAGAATTAGTTCAACTGGAAGTCAGGCTCTTAATACATGTCAAAAAAAGTCTCAAACTTTTCCTGTCTCACAGCCTGAGGCAAAAAGAGATTTAAGGAGGACACAGAAAGCACCAACCTGTTTTGTCTTGCCTGTCTCTTGTTCAGGTTGGCGGTGTAGTCTGAAAGCATGTTCAGTGCAAGAGAGACCAGTCAAAACATGAAGAAGCCTCTATAACAATATTATTCTCCAGTGTTGGTATTTACACCTTTTTTAAGGCAGTCAAGTCTAAAGATATATGGAAAAATCATAGCAGACCTCTAATTTCCCACAGCTTAGCCCTTAATTAGTTGTAAATAGCTTCTGTAATCCTGAAAGGATAAATTTTAAAAGTCTTAATAAAGTATATGTGAAAGAACTTCATTAAATCACCTGCTCCATATTAATTTTAATTATAAATAAATAAATAAATCTGATATACAGACAAAACATGGAATATTTCAGTCAAAATCATCGAAGAACAGAAAAGTTGCCAGCAAATTAAGAAAACTAAATGAGGATGCTAGGAACTTCAATTTAAAAAAAAAAAAAAAAA